>CM026264.1:24902835-25334125 GCA_014851425.1 Senna tora
ACTAGAAATTGCGATTGACTCTCAACAGAACATAAGAAGTACAAATTCAAATGTGTTTTTACACAATTGACTGAAGGCGATCGCTTTTTGTTGTATTTGAGAATCCGAGTGGATTTAATGCTCCAATGGAACTCGTGACCACTTTGAAGCTCTGTGAAGTCATGTATAAACACATTTTGAATTGAAAATCGCGATTGAATATCAAAAGCAATCCAGAAGTACAAGTTCAATTGTGTTGTTGCACAAGTGAGTCAAACTGATCGCTTTATGTTGTATTGGGGAATCCGAGTTGATTTAATGCTCCAATGGGACTCATAATCGCATGGAAGGTGTGTGAAGTCATGTCTAATCACATTTTGAACCAAAAATCGAGTTTGAATCTCAAAAGAATTCAAGAAGTACAAGTTCAAACGTGTTGTTGCACAAGTGAGTCAAACCGATTGCTTCGCGTTGTATTTGGGAATCTGAGTGGATTTAATGGTCGAATCAGACTCGTGATCGCATGGAAGGTGTGTGAATTCGTGACTAAACATATTTTGAACTGAAATTCGTGATTGAATATCAAAAGAACACAAGAAATCAAGTTCAAATGTGTTGTTGCAGAAGTGTGTCAAACTAATCGCTTTGCGTTGTATTTTCGAATCCGAGTGGATTTGATGCTCGAATGGGACTCGTGATCCCGTTGAAGGTGTGTCATGACGTGCCTAAAAACATTTTGAACTGGAAATCACAATTGAATCTAAAAAGAACACAAGAAATTCAAGTTCAAGCGTGTTGTAGCCCAAGTGAGTCAAACTGAACGCTTTGCGATGTATTTCGAAATCCATGTGGATTTAATGCTCGAATGAGACTTGTGATCGCACGGAAGGTGTGTCAAGAAATGTCTAAACACATTTCGATTTCAAAATCATGATTGATTCTCAAAAGAACCCAAAAAGTACAAGTTCAAACGTGTTGTTGCACAAGTGAGTCAAACCGATCGGTTCACGTGGTATCTGGGAATCCGAGTGAATTTAATGATCGAATGGGACTCGTGATCCCATGGAAGGTGTGTCCAGTCGTGTCTAAACACATTTTCAATTTAAAATCGCAATTGAATCTCAAAAGAATTCAAGAAGTACAAGTTCAAACGTGTGGTTGCACGAGTCATACCGATCGGTTAGCGTTGTATTTTGGAATCCAAGTGGATTTAATGCTCGAATTTGACTAGTGATTGCTTGGAAGGTGTTTCAAGGTGTGAAGTCATGTCTAAACACATTTTGAACCAAAAATCGAGTTTGAATCTCAAAAGAATTAAAGAAGTACAAGTTCAAACGTGTTTTTGCACAAGTGACTCAAACCGATCGCTTCGTGTTGTATTTTAGAATCCTAGTGTATTTAATGGTCGAATGGGTCTCGTGATTACACGGAAGGTGTGTCAAGCTATGTCTAACCACATTTTCAATTGAAAATCGCTATTGAATCTCTATAGAACTCAAGAAGTACAAGTTCAATCGCGGTATTTCGCAAGTGAGTCAAACCGATCGCTTTCCATTGTATTTGGGAATTCAAGTGGATTTAATGTTCGAATGGGACTCGTTACTGCATGGAAGGTGTGTGAAGTCATTTCTGAACACATTTTGAAATGAAAATCACGATTGAATCTCAAAAGGTATCAAGAAGTACAAGTTCAAACGTGTTGTTGCACAAGTGAGACAAACTGATCACTTCGCGTTGTGTTTGGTAATCCGTGTGCATTTAATTCTCGTATGGGTCTCGTGATTTCATGGATGATGTGTCAAGTCATGTCTAAACACATTTTGAACCAAAATCGCGATTGAATATCAAAAGAATTCAAGAAGTAGAAGTTCAAACGTGTTTCTGGTCAAGTGAGCCAAACCTATCGCTTCGCGTTATATTTGGGAATCCGAGTGGATTTAATGGTCAAATCGGACTCGTGAACGCATGGTTGTGTGAAGTCGTTTCTAAACAGATTTTGAACCAAAAATTGTGATTGAATCTCAACAGAACACAAGAAGTACAAGTTCAAACGTGTTGTTGGACAAGTGACTCACACCGATCGCTTTGCGTTGTATTTGGGATTTCGATTGGATTTAATGTTCGAATGGGACTCGTGATCGCATGGAAGGTGTGTGAAGTCGGTTCTAAACACCTTGTGAACCAAAAATCACGATTGAATCTCAAAAGAGTAAAAGAAGTACAAGTTCAAACATGTTGCTCCATATGTGAGTTAAACCGATCGCTTCACGTTGTATTCGGGATTCTAAGAGGATTTAAGGCTCGAATGGGACTCGTGATCATAAGGAAGGTGTGTTAATTCATGTCTAAACACTATTTCAATTGAAAATCGCGATTGAATCTCAAAAGATTTGAAGAAGTACAAGTTCAAACGTGTTGTTGCATAAGTGAGTCAAAGCGATCGTTTCATGTTGTATTTGGGATTCCGAGAGGATTAAATGCTCGAATGGGACTCGCGATCACATGGAAGGTGTTTCAAGTCATGTCTAAACAAATCTTGAATAGAAAATCGCTATTGAATCTCAAAAGAACTAAAGAAGTACAAGTTCAATCGTGTTGTTGCATAAGTGAGTCAAACCGATCGCTTTGCGTGGTATTTATAAATTCGAGTGGATTTAAAGCTCGAATGGGAGGCTTGATCGCATGGAAGGTGTGTGAAGTTGTGTCTAAACACATTTTGAACCAAAGATCGCGATTGAATCTCAAAAGAATTCAAGAAGTACAAGTTCAAACGTGTTGTTGTACAAGTGAGTCAAAGTGATCCCTTCACGTTGTATTTGGGATTTCAAGAGGATATAATGCTCGAATGGGACTTGTGAACGCATGGAAGGTGTACCAAGTCGTGTCTAAACACATTTTGAAATGAGAATTACTATTGAATCTCAAAAGAACTCAAGAAATACAAGTTCAATCGTGTTGTTGCAGAAGTGAGTCAAACCGATCGCTTTGCGTTGTATTTAAAAATTCCTGTGGATTTACTGCTCAAATGGGACTCTTGATCGCATGGAAGGTGTGTGAAGTCTTGTCTATACACATTTTGAACTGAAAATCGCAATGAAATCTAAAAACAATTCAAAATGTACAAGTTCAAACATGTTGTTGCACAAGTAAGTCAAACCGATCACTTTGTGTTGTATTTATATTTATTGCTCGAATGGGACTTGTGATCGCATGGAAGGTGTGGGAAGTCATGTCTAATCACATTTTGAAGTGAAAATCACGATTGAATCTCAAAAAAATTCAAGAAGTACAAGTTCAATCGTGTTGTTGCATAAGTGAGTCAAACCGATCGCTTTGTGTTCTATTTATAAATTCGAGTGGATTTAATGCTCTATTGGAACTCGTGATCGCATGGAAGGTGTGTGAAGTCATGTTTAAACACATTTTGAACTGAAAATCATGATTGAATCTCAAAAGAATTAAGAAGTAAAAGTTGAAATGTGTTGTTGCACAAGTGAGTCAAACCGATCACTTTGGGTTGTATTTGGGAATCCGAGTTGATTTAAGGCTCGAATGGGGCCCGTGATCGCATGGAAGGTTTGTGTTGTCATGTATAAACACATTTTGAACAAAAAATCACGATTGAATATCAAAAGAATTCAAGAAGTAAAAGTTCAAATGTGATGCTACACAAGTAAGTCAAACCGATCGCTTCGCGTTGTATTTGGGAACCCGAGTGGATTTAATGGTCGAATCGGACACGTGATCGCATGGAAGGTGTATGAAGTCGTGTCTAAACACATTTTGAACAAAAATCGTGATTGAATCTCAAAACAATTCAAGAAGTACAAGTTCAAACGTGTTGTTGCACAAGTGAGTCAAAGCAATCATTTCACGCTCTATTTGGGATTGCAAGTAGATTTAATGCTCGAAAGGGACTCGTGATCGCATGGAAGGTGTGTCAAGTCATGTCTAAAGACATTTTGGAACTGAAAATCGCTATTGAATCCCAAAGGAATTCAAGAAGTACAAATTCAATGGTGCTGTTGCAGAAGTGAGTCAAACCAATCGCTTTGCGTTTTATTTATAAATTCGAGTGGATTTAAAGCTTGAATGGGAATCTTGATCACATGGAAGGTGTGTGAAGTTGTGTCTACACACATTTTGAACTAAAAGTCACGATTGAAGCTCAAAAGAATTCAAGAAGTACAACTTCAAACGTGTTGTTGCACAAATGAGTCAAAGCGATCGTTTCACGTTGTATTTAGGATTCCGAGAGGATTTAATGGCCGAATCGGACTCGTGATCGTATGGAAGGTGTGTCAAGTCATGTCTGAACAAATCTTGAACAGAGAATCGCTATTGAATCTCAAAAGAACTAAAGAAGTACAAGTTCAATTGTGTTGTTGTATAAGTGAGTCAAACCGATCGCTTTTCGTGGTATTTATAAATTCGAGTGGATTTAAAGCTTGAATGGGAGGCTTGATCGCGAGAAAGGTGTGTGAAGTTGTGTCTAAACACATTTTGAACCAAAAATCGCGATTGAATCTCAAAAGAATTCAAGAAGTACAAGTTCAAACGTGTTGTTGCAGAAGTGAGTCAAAGCGATCCTTTCACGTTGTATTTGGGATTTCGAGAGGATTTAATGCTCAAATGGGACTCGTGAACGCATGGAAGGTGTACCAAGTCGTGTCTAAACACATTTTGAACTGAAAATTACTATTGAATCTCAAAAGAACTCAAGAAGTACAAGTTCAATCGTGTTGTTGCAGAAGTGAGTCAAATTGATCGCTTTGCGTTGTATTTAAAAATTCCTGTGGATTTAATGCTCGAATGGGACTCATGATCACATGGAAGGTGTGTGGAGTCTTGTCTAAACACATTTTGAACTGAAAATCGCGATTAAATCTCAAAACACTTCAAAATGTACAAGTTCAAACATGTTGCACAAGTGAGTGAAACCAATCACTTTGCGTTGTATTTATAAATTCGAGTTGATTTAATGCTCGAATGGGACTCGTGATCGCATGGAAGGTGTGGGAAGTGATGTCTAAACACATTTTGAAGTGAAAATCGCGATTGAATCTGAAAAAAAAATTCAAGAAGTACAAGTTCAATCGTGCTGTTGCATAAGTGAGTCAAACCGATCGCTTTGTGTTCTATTTATAAATTCAAGTGGATTTAATGCTTGATTGGAACTCGTGATCGCATGGAAGGTGTGTGAAGTCATGCTTGAACACATTTTGAACTGAAAATCATGATTGAATCTCAAAAGAATTAAGAAGTAAAAGTTGAAACGTGTTGTTGCACAGGTGAGCCAAACCAATCACTTTGTGTTGTTTTTGGGAATCCGAGTTGATTTAATGCTCGAATGGGGCTCGTGATCGCATGGGAAGGTGTGTACTGTCATGTATAAACACATTTTGAACAAAAAACCACAATTGAAATTCAAAAGAATTCAAGAAGTAAAAGTTCAAACGTCACACAAGCGAGTGAAACCGATTGCTTCGCGTTGTATTTGGGAATCCGAGTGGATTTAATGGTCGAATCGGACACGTGATCGCATGGGAGGTGTATGAAGTCATGTCTAAACACATTTTGAACCAAAAAGTCGTGATTGAATCTCAAAACAATTCAAGAAGTACAAGTTCAAACGTGTTGTTGCACAAGTGAGTGAAAGCAATCATTTCAAGTTCTATTTGGGATTTCAAGTGGATTTAATGCTCGAATGGGACTCGTGATCGCATGGAAGGTGTGCCAAGTCGTGTCTAAAGACATTTTGGAACTAAAAACCGCTATTGAATCTCAAAGGAACTCAAGAAGTACAAATTCAATCGTGTTGTTGCAGATGTGAGTCAAACCAATCGCTTTGCGTTGTATTTATAAATTCGAGTGGATTTAAAGCACGAATGGTAATCTTGATCCCATGGAAGGTGTGTGAAGTTGTGTCTAAACATGTTTTGAACTAAAAATCGCGATTGAATCTCAAAAGAATTCTAGAAGTAGATGTAAAAACGTGTTGGTGCACAAGTGAGTCAAACCGATCGCTTCGCGTTGTATTTGCGAATCCGAGTGGATTTAATGGCCGAATCGGACTCATGATCGCATGGAAGGTTTCTTAAGTCGGGTCTAAACACATTTTGAACTAAAAATAACAATTTAATATCAAAAGAACACAAGAAGTTCAAGTTCAAACGTGTTGTTGTACAAGTGAGTCAAACCGATTGCTTTGCATTGTAGTTAGGAATCCGTGTGGATTTAAAGGTCGATTGGGACTTATGATCCTAGGGAAGGTGTGTTAAGTCATGTCTAAACACATAT
The DNA here is from genome assembly GCA_014851425.1 of Senna tora. NCBI lineage: Eukaryota > Viridiplantae > Streptophyta > Magnoliopsida > Fabales > Fabaceae > Senna > Senna tora. The sequence continues at coordinate 24,909,115 of CM026264.1, forward strand.
TGAACCTGAACCACAATTGAATCTCAAAAGAATTCAAGAAGTACAAGTTCAAATGTATTGTTGCACGAGTGAGTCAAACCGATCGTTTCGCGTTGTTTTTGGGATTTCGAGTGGATTTATTGCTCGAATGAGAGTCGTGATGGAATGGAAGGTGTGTCAAGTCATTTCGAAACACATTTTCAGACTAAAATCGCAATTGATTCTCAAAAGCATTCAAGAAGTACAAGTTCAAACGTGTTGTTGCACAAGTGAGTCAAAGCGATCGTTTCACGTTGTATTTGGGCTTCCGAGAGGATTTAATGCTCGAATGGGACTCATGATCGCATGGAAGGTGTGTGAAGTCATGTCTAAAAAAATTTTGAACTGAAAATCGCGATTGAATATCAAATGAACACAAGTTCAAGTTCAAACATTTTGTGCACAAGTGAGTCAAACCAATCGCTTTGCGTTGTATTTGAGATTCCGAGAGGATTTAATGCTCGAGTGGGACTCGTGATTGCCTGGAAGCTGTGTCAAGTCATGTCTACCACATTTTCTACTGAAAATTGCGATTGAATCTCAAAATAATTCAAGAAATTCAAGTTCAAACGTGTTATTGCACAAGTGAGTCAAGCTGATCGTTTCGCGTTGTATTTGGGAATCCGAGTGGATTTAAAGCTCGAATGGTTCTCGTGATCGCATGGAAGGTGTGTCAAGTCGTGTCTAAGAACATTTTAAATTAAAAATCACGATTGAATCTCAATAGGACTCAAGAAGTACAAGTTCAATAGTGTTGTTGCACAAGTGAGTCAAATTGATCGCTTTGCGTTGAATTTGAGAATTCGAGTGGATTTAATGGTCGAATGAGACTCGTGATGCATGGAAGGTGTGTGTAGTCAGTCATGTCTAAACACATTTTGAACCAAAAATCGCGATTGAATCTCCAAACAATTCAAGAAGTACAAGTTCAAACATGTTGTTGCACAAGTTAGTCAAACCGATCACTTCGCGTTGTATTTGTGATTCAGAGCAGATTTAATGTTCGAATGGGACTCGTACTCACATAGAAGGTATGTCAACTCGTGTCTAGACACATTTTGACTTTAAAATCGAAAGTTCATTCTCAAAATAATTCATGAAGTACAAGTTCAAACGTGTTGTTGCATATGTGAGTCAAACCGATTGATGCGCGTTGTATTTGGGAATCCATGTGGATTTAATGGTCGAATGGGATTTGTGATCGCATGGAGGGTTTGTGATGTCATGTCTAAATACATTTTGAACCAAAACCGTAGTTGAATCTCAAAAGAATTCAAGAAGTACAATTTCGAACGTGTTGTTGCACAAGTGAGTCAAACCGATCGCTTCGCGATGTATTTAGGAATCCGAGTGCATTTAATGCTTGAATGGTTCTCATGATCGCATGGAAGGTGTGTCAAGTCGTGTCTAAACATATTTTGAACTGAAAATCACGATTGAATCTCAAAAGAACTCAAGAAGTACAAGTTGAATCGTGTTGTTGCACAAGTGAGTCAAACAGATCACTTTGCGTTGAATTTGGGAATCTGAGTTGATTTAATGCTCGAATGGGACTCGTAATTGCATGGAAGATGTGAGAAGTTATGTCTAAACACATTTTGTACCAAAAATCGTGATTGAATCTCAAAAGATTTCAAGAAGTACAAGTTCAAACGAGTTGTTGCACATGTGAGTCAAATGGATCGCATCGCGTTGTATTTTGGAATCCGTGTGGATTTAATGCTCGAATGGGACTCGTGATTGCATGGAAGGAATGTCATGTCATTTCTAAATACATTTTGAACTAAAAATCGCGATTGAATATCAAAAGAACACAAGAAGTACAAGTTCTAATCAGTTGTTGCACAATTAAATCAAACCGATCGCTTGGCGTTGTATTTGGGAATCCGAGTGGATTTAATGATCAAATAGGACTCGTGATTGCATGGATGGTGTGTGAAGAGATGTCTAAATACAATTTGAATTGACAATCGTTATTGAATCTCAAAAGAATTCATGAAGTACAAGTTCAAACTTGTTGTTGGACAAGTGAGTCAAACTGATCGGTTCGCGTTGTATTTGTCATTCCGAGAGGATTTAATACCCGAATGAGACTCGTGATCGCGTGGATGGTGTTTCAAGTCATGTATAAACACATTTTGAATTGAAAATCGCAATTGAATCTCAAAAGAATTCAAGAAGTACAAGTTCAAATGTGTTGTTGGACAAGCGAGTCAAACCGATCGCTTCGTGTTGTATTTGGGATTCCGAGAGGATTTAATGCTCGAATAGGAGTCCTGATTGCATGGAAAGTGTGTCGAATCATGTCTAAACATATTTTAAACTAAAAATCGCGATTGAATCTCAAAAGATTTAAGAAGTACAAGGTCAAACGTGTTGTTGCACAAGTGAGTCAAACCGATCGCTTCGCGTTGTACTTTGGATTCAGAGTTGATTAAATGCTCGAATGTGACTAGTGATCGCATGGAAGGTGTGTCAGGTCATGTCTAAACACATTTTGAACTGAAAATTGCAATTGAATATCAAGGGAACATAAAAAGTACAAGTTTACACATGTTGTTACACATGTGAGTCAAACCGATCATTTCATGTTGTATTTGGGATTTCGAGAGGATTTAATGCTCGAATAGGACTCGTGATTGAATGGAAGGTGTGTCAAGTTATTTATAGAACGTTTTGAATTGAAAATCGTGATTGAATCTCAAACGAATTCAAGAAGTACAAGTTCAAATCTGTTATTTGACAAGTGAGTCAAACCGATCGCTTCGCATAATATTTGGGAATCCGACTAGATTTAGTGCTTGAATGGGACTCGTGATTGCATGAAAGATGTGTAAAGTCCTGTCTAAACACATTTTGAGCCAAAAATCCTGATTGAATCTTAAAAGAATTCAAGAAGTACAAGTTCAAACGTGTTGTTGCACAAGTGAGTCAAACCGATCAATTCGCGTTGTATTTGGGAATCCGAGGGGATTTAATGCTCGATTGGGACTCGTCATCGCATGGAAGGTGTGTCAAGTCTTGTGTAAACACATTTTGAACTGAAAATTGCGATTTAGTCTAAAAAGAATTCAGGAAGTACAAGTTCAAATGTATTGTTGCACAAGTGAGTCAAACCGATCAATTTGCGTTGTATTTGGGAATCTGAGGGGATTTAATGCTCGATTGGGACTCGTCTTCGCATGGAAGGTGTGTCAAGTCTTGTGTAAACACATTTTGAACTGAAAATCGCGATTTAGTGTTAAAAGAATTCAAGAAGTACAAGTTTAAACGTCTTGTTGCAAGAGTGAGTCAAACCAATCGCTTTGCGTTGTACTTGGGGATCCTAGTGGATTTATTGCTGAAGTGGGACTCGTGATCGCATGGACGGTGCGTGAAGTTGTTTCTAAACACATATTGAAATGAAAATCACGATTGAATCTCAAGAGAATTCAAGAAGGACGAGTTCAAACGAGTTGTTGCACAAATGAGTCAAACAGATCGCTTTGCATTGTACTTGGGAATTCAAGTGGATTGAATGCTCGAATGGGACTCGTGATCGAATGGAATGCGTGTCAAGTCATGTCTAACACATATTTTGAACTGAAAATCGCAATTCAACCTAAAAAGAATTCAAGAAGAATAAGTTCAAACGTGTTGTTCACAAGTGAGTCAAACCGATCGCTTTGCTTCGTATAGGGCAATCCGAGTGGATTTAATGCTCGAAGAGGACTCGTGATCGCAGTGAAGGTGTCTCAAGTCATGTCTAAGCACATTTTCAACTAAAAAAATCACGATTTAATCTCAAAAGAATTCAAGACGTACAAGTTCAAACATGTTGTTGCACAAGTGAGTCAAACCGATCGCTTCGCGTTGCGTTTGTGAATCTGACTGGATTTAATGCTTGAATGGGTGATCGCATGAAATGTGTGTGAAGTCATGTCTAAACACATTTTGAATGAAAAATCATGATTAAATCTCAACATAACCCAAGAAGTATAAGATAAAACGTCTTGTTGCACAAGTCAAACTGATTGCTTCGATTTGTATATCGGAATCCGAGTGGATTTAATGCTCGAATGGGACTCGTGATCGCATGGAAGGCGTGTGAAGTCATGTCTAAGCACATTTTGAACTGAAAATCGTGATTGAATCTCAAAAGAATTCAGGAAGTACAACTTCAAATGTGTTGTTGCACAAGTGAGTCAAACCTATCGCTTTGCGTTGTATTTGGGAATCTGAGTGGATTTAATGCTCGAATGGGACTCATGATCACATGGAAGGTGTGTCAAGTCATGTCTAAACACATTTTGAACATACAATCGCGATTGAATCTCAATAGAATTCGAGAAGTACAAGTTCAAACGTGTTGTTGCACAAGTGACTCAAATTGATCGCTCCGCGTTGTATTTGGGAATCCAAGTGGATTTAATGCTTGAATGGGACTCGTGATCTCATGGAAGGTGTGTCAAGTCATGTCTAAACACATTTTGAACCAAAAATCCCGATTGAATCTCAAAGGAATTTAAGAAGTACAAGTTCAAACATGTTGTTGTACATGTGAGTCAAACCGATAGCTTCGCGTTCTATTTGGGAATCCGAGTGGAGTTAATGCTCGATTGGGACTCATCATCGCATTGAAGGTGTGCCAAGTCTTCTATAAACACATTTTGAACTAAAAATCACGATTTAGTCTAAAAATAATTCACGAAGTACAAGTTCAAACGTGTTGTTGCACAAGTGACTCAAACCGTTCGCTTCGCGTTCTATTTGGGAATCCGAGTGGATTTATTGCTGGATTGGGATTTGTAATCGCATGGAAGGTGTGTCAAGTCTTGTGTAAACATATTTTGAACCAAACATCCCGATTGAATCTCAAAAGGATTCAAGAAGTACAAGTTTAAATGTCTTGTTGCAAGAGTGAGTGAAACCGATCACTTTGCATTGTACTTGGTAATCCTAGTGGATTTAATGCTCGAATAGGACTCGTGATCGCATGTAAGGTGTGTCAAGTCATGTCTAAACAAATTTTGAACCATAAATTGCGATTGAACCTCAAAAGAATTCAAGAAGTACAAGTTCAAACGTGATGTTGCACAAATAAGTTAAACCGATTCCTCTGCATTGTATTTGGGAATCCAAGTGGATTAAATGCTAGAATGGGACTCGTGATCACATGGAAGGTGTGTCAAGTCATGTCTAAACACATTTTGAACTGAAAATCGTGATTGAATCTCAAAAGAATTCAAGAAGTACAAGTGCAAACCTTTTGTTGCACAAATGAGTCAAACCGATCGCTTCACATTGTATTTGGGAATTCGAGTGGATTTAGTGCTCGAAAGCAACTCGTGATCGAATGGAAGTTGTGTCAAGTCACGTCTGAACACATTTTGAACTGAAAATCTCGATTGAATCTCAAAAGATTTCAAGAAGTATAAGTTCAAACGTATTATTGCACAAATGAGTCAAACCTATCGCTTTGCATTGTATTTGGGAATTCGAGTGGATTGAATGCTGAAATGGGACTCGTGATCGCATGGACGGTAGGTGATATCGTTTCTAAGAACATATTGAATTGCAAATCATGATTGAATCTCAAGAGAATTCAAGAAGTACAAGTTCAAAACGTGTTGTTGCACAAGTGAGTCAAACCGATCGCTTCACATTGTATTTGGAAATCCAATTGGATTTAATGCTCGAATGGGACTCGTGATCGCATGGAAGGTGTATCAAGTCGTGTCTAAACACATTTTGAACTGAAAATCACAATTGTATCTCAACAGAACCTAGGAAGTAAAAGTTCAAACCTGTTGTTGCACAAGTGAGTCAAATCGATCGATCCGTGTTGAATTTGGGAATCCGAGTGGATTTAATGCTCGAATGGGACTCGTAATCGCATGGAAGGTGTGTCGAGTCGTGCGTAAACAAATTTTAAACTGAAAATCGCGATTTAGTCTCAAAAGAATTCAAGAATTACAAGTTTAAACGTGTTGTTGCAAGAGTGAGTCAAACCAATTGCTTCGCTTTGTACTTGGGAATCCTAGTGGATTTAAAGCTCAAATGGGACTGGTGATCGCATGGAAGGCGTGTGCAGTCATGTCTAACAAAATTTGAGATGGAAATCACGATTGAATCTCACAAGAATTCAATAAGTACAAGTTCAAACGTGTTGTTGCACAAGTGAGTCAAACCGATTGGTTCGCGTTGTATTTGGGACTCCATGTGATTTTATGCTCGAATGGGACTTGTGATCACATTGAAGGTGTGTGAAGTCATGTCTAAGCTCTTTTTGGTTGCATAAGTGAGTCAAACCAATCGATTTGCTATGTATTTGGGAATCCTAGTGGATTTAATGCTCGAATAAGACTCATGATCGCATGGAAGGCATGTGAAGTCACATCTAAACACATTTTGAACTGAAAATCGCGATTGAATCTCAAAAGAATTCAGGAAGTACAAGTTGAAACGTGTTGTTGCACAAATGAGTCAAACCGATCGCTTCGCGTTGTATTTGGGAATCCAAGTGGATTTAATGCTCGAACGGGAGTCATGGTTGCATCGAAGGTGTGTGAACTCTTGTCTGAGCACATTTTTAACTAAAAATCACGATTGAATCTCAAAAAATTTGAAGAAATACAAGTTCAAACGTGTTGTTACACAAGTGAGTCAAACCGATTGCTTCAAGTTGTATTTGGGAATCCGAGTGGATTTAATCCTCGAATGAGGCTCGTGATCACCTAGAAAGTGTGTGAAGTCATGTCTAAACACATTTTGAACTGAAAATCATGATTGAATCTCAAAAGAAACCACGAAGTAAAAGTTCAATCGTGTTGTTGCACAAGAGAGTCAAAGCTATCGCTTCACGTTATATTTGGGAATTAGAGTGGATTTAATGCTCGAATGAGACTCGTGATTCCATAGAAGGTGCGTCAAGTCGTGTCTAAGCACCTTTTGAACTGAACATCGCGAATGAATCTCAAAAGAATTCCAGAAGTACAAGTTCAAACATGTTGCTGCAAGAGTTAGTCAAACCGATCGCTTCTCTTTGTACTTGGGAATCCTAGTGGATTTAATGTTCGAATGGAACTTGTGATCACATGGAAGGCGTGTGAAGTCATGTCTAAACAAAATTTGAACTGGAAATCACGATTGAATCTCTCAAGAATTCAGTAAGTACAAGTTTAAACGAGTTGAAGCACAAGGGACTCAAACCGATTGCTTCGCGTTGTATTTGGGACTCCGTGTGATTTTATGCTTGAATGGGAATCGCGATCGCATGGAGGGGGTTTGAAGTCGTGTCTAAACACATTTTGGTTGCATAAGTGAGTCAAATCGATCGATTTGCGATGTATTTGGGAATCCTAGTGGATTTAATTCTCGAATAAGACTCATGATCGCATGGAAGGCATGTGAAGTCGCGTCTAAACACATTTTGAACTGAAAATTGCGATTGAATCCCAACAGAACCCAAGAAGTACAAGTTCAAACGTGTTGTTGCAGAAGTGAATCAAATCGACCGCTTCGCTTTTATTTGGGAATCAGAGTAGATTTATTGCTCGAATGGGACTCGTGATCGCAAGAAAGGTGTGTGAAGTCATGTCTAAACATATTTTGAACCAAAAATCTTGATTGAATCCCAAAAGAATTCAGGAAGTACAAGTTCCAAAGTGTTGTTGCACAAGTGAGTTAAATCGATCACTTCGCATTGTATTTGGGAATACAAGTGGATTTAATGCTTGAATGGGATTCGTGATCGCATGGAAAGTGTGTCAAGTCGTGTCTAAACAAATTTTGAACTGATAATCGCGATTGACTCTCAAAAGAATTCAAAAAGTACTAGTTCAAACGTGTTGTTGCACAAGTGAGTCAAACTGATCACTTCGCGTTGCATTTGAGAATCCAAGTGAATTTAATGCTTCATTGGGATTCATGATCGCATGGAAGGGTGTCAAGTCGTGTCTAAACAAATTTTGAACTGAAAATTGCGATTGACTTTAAAAAGAATTCAAGAAGTAATAGTTCAAACGTGTTGTTGCACAAGTGAGTCAAACCGATTGCTTCGCGTTGTATTTGGGAATCCGAGTGGATTTAATGCTCAAATGGGACTCGTGTTCGCATGGAAGGCAAGTGAGGTCGTTACTAAACACATTTTGAACTGAAAATCACGAAAGAATCTCAAATGAATTTAAGAAGTACAAGTTGAAACGTGTTGTTGAACAAATGGGTCAAACCGGTCGCTTCGCGTTGTATTTGGGAATTTGAGTGGATTTAATGCTCGAATGAGACTCGTGTTTGCATGGAAGGTGTGTGAAGTCGTGTCTAAGAACATTTGGAACTAAAAATCACGATTGAATCTCAAATGAATTCTAGAAGTACAAGTTCAAACGTGTTGTTGCACAAGTAGGCCAATTCGATCGCTTCGATTTGTGTTTGGAAATTCGAGTGATTTAATGCTCGAATGGGACCTGTGATTGTATAGAAGGTGTGCGAAGTCATGTCTAAGCACATTTTGAACTGAAAATTGCGATTGAATCTCAAAAGAATTCAGGAAGTACAAGTTGAAACGTGTTGTTGCACAAATGAGTCAAACCGATCGCTTTGCGTTGTATTGGGGAATCCGAGTGGATTTAATGCTCGAACAGGAGTCGTGATCGCATCAAAGGTGTGTGAACTCCTGTCTAAGCACATTTTAAACTAAAAATCACGATTGAATCTCAAAAGATTTCAAGAAATACAAGTTCAAACGTGTTGTTGCACAAGTAAGTGAAACCGATTGCTTCGCGTTGTGTTTTGGGAATCCGAGTGGATTTAATGCTCGAATGAGACTCGTGATCACCTGGAAAGTGTGTGAAGTCATGTCTAATCACATTTTGAACTGAAAATTATGATTGAATCTCAAAAGACACCAAGAAGTACAAGTTCAAACGTGTTGTTGCACAAGTGAGTCAAAGCTATCGCTTCGCATGGTATTTGGGAATTAGAGTGGATTTAATGCTCGAATGAGACTCGTGATTGCATGGAAGGTGTGTCAAGTCATGCCTAAGCACCTTTTGAAATGAAAATCACGAATTAATCTTAAAAGAATTCAAGAAGTACAAGTTCAAACATGTTGTTGCAAGAGTGAGTCAAACCGATCGCTTCACATTTTATTTGGAAATCCGAGTGGATTTAATGCTCGAATGGAACTCGTGATCGCATGGATGGCATGTGAAGTCGTGACTAAACACATTTTGAACTGAAAATTGCGATAGAATCTCAAATGAGTTCAAGAAGTACAAGTTCAAATGTGTGGTTGAACAAGTGGGTCAAACCAATCGCTTCGCGTTATATTTGGGAATCCGAGTGGATTTAATGCTCGAATGAGACTCGTGATCGCATGGAATGTGTGTGAAGTCGTGTCTAAGCACATTTTAAACTGAAAATCTCGATAAAATCTCAAATGAATTCAACAAGTACAAGTTCAAACGTGTTGTTGAACTAGTGGGTCAAACCGATCGCTTCGCGTTGTATTTGCGAATCCGAGTGGATTTAATGCTCGAATGAGACTCGTGAATGCATGGAAGGTCTGTAAAGTCTTGTCTAAGCACATTTGGAACTGAAAATCACGATTGAATCTCAAATGAATTGAAGAAGTACAAGTTCAAACGTGTTGTTGCACAAGTGAGTCGAATCGATCGCTTCACATTGTATTTGGGAATCCGAGTTGATTTAATGCTCTAATGGGACTTGTGAAAGCATGGAAGGTGTTTCAAGTTGTGTCTAAACACATTTTGAACTAAAAATCGCGATTTAATCTCAAAATAATTCAAGAAGTACAAGTTCAAACGTGTTGTTACACAAATGATTCAAACCGATCAATTCGCTTTGTATTTTGGAATCCAAGTGGATGTAAGGCTAGAATGGGACTCTTGATCGCATAAAAGGTGTGTCAATTTGTGTCTAAACACATTTTGGAATGAAAATCGCAATTGAATCTCACCAGAACCCGAGAAGTACAAGTTCAAACGTGTTGTTGTACCAGTTAGTCAAACCGATCGCTTCGCATTGTATTTTAGAATCCGAGTGGATTTAATGCTCGAAATGGACTCATGGTCGCATGGAAGGTGTGTCAAGTCAGGTCTAAACACATTTTAAACTGAAAATCGCGATTGAATCACAAAAGAATTCAAGAAGTACAAGTTCAAACGTACTTGTTGCACAATTGAGTCAAATCGATCGCTTCGCGTTGTATTTGGGAATTCGAGTAGATTAAATGTCGAATTTGACTCGTGATCGCATTGAAGGCATGTGAAGTTGTTTCTAAACACATTTTGAACTGAAAATCACGATTGAATTTAAAAAGAATTCAAGAAGTACAAGTTCAAACATTTTGTTGCACTAGTGAGTCAATCCGATCGCTTCGCGTTGTATTCGGAAATCCGAGTGGATTTAATGCTCGAACAGGACTCGTGATCACATGGATGGTGTGTGACGTCGTGTCTAAACACATTTTGAACCAAAAATCGTGTTTGAGTCTCCAAAGAATTAAAGAAGTACAAGTTCAAACGTGTTGTTGCACTTGTGGGTCAAAACGATGGCTTCGCGTTGTATTAGGGAATCTGAGTGCACTTAATGCTCCAATGGGACTCGTGATCGCATGGAATGTGTGTGAAGTCGTGTCTAAACACATTTTGAATTGAAAATCGCAATTGAATCTCAAAAGAATTCAAGAAGTACAAGTTCACATGTGTTGTTCCACAAGTGAGTCAAACCGATCGCTTCGCATTGTATTTGGGAATCCGAGTTGATTTAATGCTCGAATGGGTCTCGTGAAAGCATGGAAGGTATGTCAAGTCATTTCTAAACACATTTTGAACTGAAAATCATGATTGAATCTCAAAATAATTCAAGAAGTACATGTTCAAACGTGTTCTTGCACAAGTGATTCAAACCGATCGATTCACGTTGTATGTGGGAATCCGAGTGGAGTTAAGGCTAAAATTGCAGTCGTGATCGCATGGAAGGTGTGTCAAGTTGTGTCTAAACACCTATTGCCCTTAAAATCATGATTGAATCCCAACAGAACCCGAGAAGTACAAGTTGAAACGTGTTGATGCACAAGTGAGTCAAACCGATCGCTTCGCGTTGTATTTTGGAATCCGAGTGGATTTAATGCTCGAATGGGACTCGTGATTGCATGGAAGGTGTGCCAAGACGTGTCTAAACCCATTTAAAACTGAAATTCGTGATTGAATCTCTACATAACCCAAGAAGTACAAGTTCCAACGTGTTACTGCACAAGAGAGTCAAACCGATCGCTTCGCGTTGAATTTTGGAATACGAGTGGGTTTAATGCTGTAATGGGACTCGTGATCGCATGGAAGGTGTGTCAAGTCATTTCTAAACACATTCTAAACTGAAAATCGCGATTGAATGTCAAAAGAGTTCAAGAAGTACAAGTTCAAATGTGTTGTTGCACAAATTAGTCAAATCGATCGCTTCAAGTTGTATTTTAGAATTCGAGTGGTTCTAATGCTCGAATGGTACTCGTGATCGCATGGAAGGCATGTGAAGTCATAAACAGATTTTGAATTGAAAAGCGCAATTGAATCTAAAAAGAATTTGAGAAGTACAGGTTCAAACGTGTTGATGAACAAGTGAGTCAAACTTATCACTTCGCCTTTTATTTGAAAATCCGAGTGGATTTGATGCTCGAATGAGACTAGTGATCGCATGGAAGGTGTGTGAAGTCGTGTCTAAGCACATTTGGAATTAAAAAATGCGATTCAATCTCAAATTTTTTCAAGAAGTACAAGTTCAAACGTGTTGTTGCACAAGTGAGTCAAACTAATCGCTTCGCTTTGTATTTTGGAATCCGAGTGGATTTAATGCTCGAATGGGACTCGTGATGGCATGTAAGGTGTGTGAAGTCGTGTCTAAGCACATTTTGAACTAAAAATTGCAATTGAATCTCAAAAGAATTCTACAAGTTGAAACCTGTTGTTGCACAAGTGAGTCAAATGGATCGCTTCGCGTTGTTTTTGGGAATCCGAGTGGATTTAATGCTCGAAAGAGACTCGTGATTGCATGCAAGGTGTGTGAAGTCGTATCTAAGCTCATTTGGAAAGAAAAATGGCGATTGAATCTCAAATTAATTCAAGAAGTACATATTCAAACGTGTTGTTGTAAAAGTGAGTCAAACTGATCGCTTCGCTTTCTATTTTGGAATCCGAGTGGATTTAATGCTCGAATGGGATTCGTGATCGCATGGAAGGTGTGTGAAGTTGTTTCCAAGCACATTTTGAATTGAAAATTGCGATTGAATCTCAAAAGAATTGAAGAAGTACAAGTTGAAACGTGTTGTTGCATAAGTGAGTCAAACCGATCGCTTTGCGTTGTTTTTGGGAATCCGAGCGGATTAATACTCAAACGGGACTCGTGATCGCATAGAAGGTGTCTGAAGTCCTCTCTAAACACATTTTGACCTAAAATTCATGATTGAATCTCAAAAGAGTTCAACAAGTACAAGTTCAAACGTGTTGTTGCACAAATGAGTCAAATCGATCGCTTCACATTGTATTTGGGAATCCGAGTGGATTTAATGCTCAAATGGGACTTATGATCACATGAAAGGTGCGTGAAGTCATGTCTAAACATATTTTGAACCAAAACTCGTAATTGAATCTCAACAGAACCCAAGAAGTACAAGTTTAAACGTGTCGTCCCACAAGAGAGCGAAATCGATCGCTTCGTGTTGTATTTGGGAATCCGAGTGAATTTAATGCTCGAATGGGACTCGTGCTCGCATGGAAGGTGTCTCAAGTTGTGTATAAACACATTTTGACCTGAAAATCACGATTGAATCTCAACAGAACCCAAGAAGTACAAGTTCAAAGTTGTTGTTGCACAAGAGAGTCAAGCCGATCGCTTCGCATTGTATTTGGGAATCCAGGTGGATTTAATGCTCGAATAGGACTCGTGATCTCTTGGAAGGCATTTAAAGTCATGTCTAAACACATTTTGAAACTGAAAATCGTGATTGAATATCAAAGCAACCCAAGAAGTACGACTTCAAACGTGTTGTTGCACAAGTGAGTCAAACCTATCCCTTTGCGTTGTATTTGGGAATCCGAGTGGATTAAATGCTCTAATGAGACTCCTGATCGCATGGAAGTTGTGTGAAGTCCTATCTAAACAAATTTTGAACTGAAAATTGCGATTTTATCTCAACAGAACCCAAGAAGCACTAGTTCAAACGCGTTGTTGCACAAGTGAGTCGAACTGATTGTTTCACGTTTTATTTGGGAATCCGAGTGAAATTAATGCTCGAATGGGACTCACGATTGCATGGAAGGTGCGTCAAGTCGTGTCTAAGCACATTTTGAATTGAAAATCACGATTGAATCTCTATAGAATTCAAGAAGTACGAGTTCAAACATGTTCTTGCACAAGTGAGTCAAACCGATCGCGTCGCGTTGTATTTGGGAATTCGAGTGGATTTAAAAGCTCGAATGGGACTCGTTATTGCATGTAAGGTGTGTAAAGTCATGATCACTTGTTAATGCTCAAATGGGACTCATGATCACACATTTTGAACCAAAAATCACGATTGATTCTCAAAAAAATTAAAGAAGTACAAGTTCAAATGTGTTGTTGCCCAAGTGAGTTAAACCGATCGCTTTGCGTTGTATATTTGAATCCGAGTGGATTTAATGCTCGAATGGGACTCACGATTGCATGGAAGGTGTGTCATGTCGTGTCTAAAAACATTATGAACTGAAAATCGCAATTGAATCTCAAATTAATTCAAGAAATATATGTTCAAATGTATTTTTGCAAAAGTTAGTCAAACCGATCACTTCGCTTTGTAATTGGGAATCCGAGTGGATTTAATGCTCGAATGGGACTCGTGATCGGATGGAAGGTGTGTGAAGTCGTGTCTAAGCATATTTTGAACTGAAAATCGTGATTGAATCTCAAAAGAATTCACGTACAAGTTTAATTGTGTTGTTAGACAAGTGAGTCAAACTGATCGCTTCGTGTTTTATTTGGGAATCCGAGTGGATTTAATGCTCCAATGGGACTCCTGAACACATGGAAGGCGTGTAAAGTCCTATCTAAACACATTTTGAACTGAAAATCGTGATTGAATATCAAAAGAACCCAAGAAGTACAAGTTCAAACATGTTGTTGCACGAGTTAAACCCATCACTTCGCGTTGTATTTGGGAATCCGAGTGGATTAAATGCTCGAATGAGACTCGTGATCGCATGCAAGGTGTGTCATGTCCTGTCTAAACACATTTTGAACTGAAAATCGCGATTGTATCTCAACAGAATCCAAGAACCACCCGTTTAAAGGCGTTGTTGCAGAAGTGAGTGAAATTGATTGCCTCACGTTTTATTTGGGAATCCGAGTGAATTTAATGCTCGAATGGGACTCGTTATCGCATGGAAGGAGAATCAAGTCATGTCTAAACGCATTTTGAACTGGAAATCACGATTGAACCTCAAACGAACACAAGAAGTACAAGTTCAAATATGTTGTTGCACAAGTGTGTCAAACCTATCGCTCCGCATTGTATTTGGGAGTACAATAGGATTTAATGCTCGAGTGGGACTCGTGATCACATGGAAGGTGTGTCAAGTAGTGTCCAAACACATTTTGAACTAAAAATCGAGTTTGAATCTTAAAAGAACCCAAGAAGTACAAGTTCAAACGTGTTGTTGTACAAGTGAGTCAAATCGATCGCTTCACGTTGTATTTTCAAATCTGTGTGGATTTAATGCTCGAATGGGACTCATGATCGCATGGAAGTGAACATCACGATTGAATCTTAAAACAACGCAAGAACAACAAGTTCAAACGTGTTGTTGCACAAGTGAGTTAAACCAATCGCTTCGGATTGTATTTAGGAATCCAAGTGGACTTAATGCACGAATGGGACTCGTGATCGCATAGAAGGTGTGTCAAGTTGTGCCTAAACACATTTTTAACTGAAAATCAATATTGAATCTCAAAAGGACTCAAGAAGTACAAATTCAGCCATGTTGTTGGGCAAGTGGGTCAAACCAATCGCTGTGCGTTGAATTTGGGAATCCGAGTGAATTTAATGCTGGAATGGGACTCGTGATCGCATGGAAGGTGTGTGAAGTCATGTCTGGACACATTTTGAACGGAAAATTGTGATTTAATCTCAAAAGAATTCAAGTTATATAAATTTAAACGTGTTGTTGCACAAGTGAGTCAAACCGGTCGCTTCGCGTTGTATTTTTGAATCCGAGTGGATTTAAAGCTCAAATAGGACTCGTGATCGCATGGAAGGTGAGTCATGTCGAGTCTAAACACGTTTTGAACTGAAAATTGAGATTGAATCTCAAAATAATTCAAGAAGTACAAGTTCAAACGTGTTGTTGCACAAGTGAGTCAAACCGATCGCTTCGCGTTCTATTTTATAATCCGATTGGATTTAATTCTCGAATAAGATGCGTGATCACATGGATGGTGTGTCAATTCGTGTCTAAACACATTTTGAATTGAAAATGATGATTGAATCTCAAAAGAATTCAAGAACTACAAGTTCAAACGTGTTGTTGCACAAGTGAGTCAACCTGATCGCTTTGCGTTGTATGTTAGAATCCGGGTGGTTTTAATGCTCAAATAGGACTCATGATCGCCTGGAAGGTGTGTCAAGTCGTGTCTAATCACATTTTGAACTGAAAGTCCCGATTGAATCTCAAAAGAACGCAAGAAGTACAAGTTCAAACGTTTTGTTGCACAAGTGAGTCAAACCGATCGCTTCGCGTTGTATTTCAGATTCCGGGAGGATTTACTGCTCGAATGGGACTCATGATCGCATGGAAGGTGTGTCAACTCATGTCTAAACACATTTTCAATTGGAAATTGTGATTGAATCTCAAAATAATTGTGTTGTTGCACAAGTGAGTCAAACCGATCGCTTTGCGATGTGTTTGGGAATCTGTGTGGATTTAATGCGCGAATAGGACTCGTGATCGCATGGACGGTCTGCCAAGTCAGTTTTAACACATTTTGAACTAAAAATCACGATTGAATCTCAAAAGAACCCAAGAACTACAAGTTCAAACGTGTTGTTGCACAATTGAGTGAAAACCGATCGCTTCGCGTTGTATTTTATAATCTAATTCGATTTAATGCTCGAATGGGACGTGTGATCACATGGAAGGTGTGTCAAGTCGTGTCTAAACACATTTTAAATTGAAAATCACGATTGAATCTCAAAAGAATTCAAGAAGTACAAGTTCAAACGAGTTGTTGCACAAGTGAGTCAAACTGATCCCTTCGCGTTGTATTTTAGAATATGGGTGGTTTAAATGCTCGACTGGGACTAGTAGTCGCATGGAAGGTGTGTCAAGTAGTTTCTAAACACATTTTGAACTGAAAATCCCGATTGAATCTCAAAAGAACACAAGAATTACAAGTTCAAACGTGTTGTTGCACAAGTGTGTCAAACTGATCGCTTCACATTGTATTTGGGAATCCGAGTAGATTTAATAATCGAATGCTACTCGTGATCACATGGAAGGTGTGTCAAGTCGTGTCTAAGCAGATTTTGAATTGAAAATCACGATTGAATCTCAAAAGAACTAAAGAAGTACAAGTTGTTGGACAAGTGAAAACATGTTGTTGGACAAGTGAGTCAAACCGATCGCTTCCCGTTGTATTTGGGAATCAGAGTGGATTTAATGATCGAATGGGACTCGTGATTGCGTGGAAGGTGAGTGAGGTTAAGTCTCAACACATTTTGAATTGAAAATCGAGATTGAATCTCTAAAGGATTGAAGAAGGACAAGTTCGAACGTGTTGTCGGACAAGTGGGTCGAACCGGATGCTTCGCGTTGTATTTGGGAGTTCGAGAGGATATAATGATCGAATGGGACTCATGCTTGCATGGAAGAAGTTGCAACTCATGTCTAAACACATTTGAATCGAAAATCGCGATTGAATCTCAAAGGAATTCAAGAAGTACATTTTTAAATGTGTTGTTGGACAAGTGAGTCAAACTGATCGCTTCGCATTGTATTTGAGTTTCCGAGAGGATTTAATGCTCGAATGGGACTCGTGATTGTATGAAAGGTGTGTCAAGTCATGTCTAAACACATTTAGATTTGAAAATCGCGATTGAATCTCAAAAGAATTTAAGAAGTGCAAGTTCAAATGTGTTGTTGCACAAATGAGTCAAACCGATCGCTTCGCGTTGTACTTTGGAATCTGAGTGGATTTATTGCTCGAATGGGACTCGTGATCACATGGTAGGTGTGTTAAGTCACGTCTAAACACATTTTGAATTGAAAATTCCGATTGAATATCAAAATAACACAAGTACATGTTCAAACGTGTTGTTGCAGAAGAGAGTCAAACCGATCGCTTCACATTGTATTTGAGATTCCGAGATGATTTAATGCTCGAATGGGAGTCGGGATTGCATGGAAGGTGTGTCAACTCAGGTCTAAACACATTTTGAATTGAAATTCACGACTGAATCTAAAAAGAATTTAAGAACAACAAGTTGAAACGTGTTGTTGCACAAGCATGTCAACCAATCGCTACGCATTGTATTTGGGAATCCGAATGGATTTAATGCTCGAATGTGACTCGTGATTGCATGGAAGATGTGTGAAGTCTTATCTAAACACATTTTGAATTGAAAATTATGATTGAATCTCAAAAGAATTCAAGAAGTACAAGTCCAAACGTATTGTTGCACAAGTGAGTCAAACTGATCCCTTCGCGTTGTAGTTTTGAATCTGAGTGGATTTAATGCTCGAATGGGACTTGTGATCGCATGCAAGGTGTGTCATGTCGTGTCTAAACACATTTTGAACTGAAAATCACGATTGAATCACAAAAGAACACAAGATGTATAAGTTCAAACGTGTTGTTGCAAACGATCGCTTCGCGTTGTATTTTGGAATCCAAGTGGCTTTAATGCTCGAATGGGACTTGCTATCTCATGGAAGGTGTGATGTAGTGTCTAAACATATTTTAAACTGAAAATCGCGATTGAATCTCAAACGAACACAAGAAGTACAAGTTCAAATGTGATTTTGCACAAGTGAGTCAAACCGATCGCTTCGCATTGTAATTTGGAATCCGAGTGGATTTAATGCTCGAATAGGACTCGTGATCACATGGAAGGTGTGTCAAGCCATGTCTAAACACATTTTGAATATAAAATCGCAATCAATTCTCAAAATCATTCAAGAAGTCACGTCTAAACACATTTTGAACTAAAAATCGCGACTGAATCTCAAAAGAATTCAAGAAGTACAAGTTCAAACGTGTTGTTGCACAAGTGAGTCAAACCAATCGATTCGCGTTGTATTTGGGAATAAGAGTGGATTTAATGCTCGAATGGGACAAGTGATTGCATGGAAGATGTGTGAAGTCAAGTCTAAACACATTTTGAACCAAGAATTGCGATTGAATCTGAAAGGAATTGAAGAGGTACAAGTTCAAACGTGTAATTGAACAAATGAGTCAAACCGATCGCTTCGCGTTTTATTTAGGAATCTGAGTGGATTTAATGCTCGGATGGGACTCGTGATCACATGGAAGGTGTGTCAAGTCAAGTCTAAACACAAGTTGAACTAAAAATCGCGATTGAATATCAAAAGAACACAAGAAGTACAAGTTCAAACGTGTTGTTGCACAAGGGAGTCAAACCGATCGCTTCGCATTGTATTTGATATTCCGAAATGATTTAATGCTCGAATGGAACTCATAATTGTATGGAAGGTGTGTCAAGTCATGTCTAAACTCATTTTGAATTGAAAATCGCGATTGAATCTAAAAAGAATTCAAGAAGAACAAGTTCAAACGTGTTGTTACACAAGCGAGTCAAACCTATCGCTACGCATTGTATTTTATTATCTGAGTGGATTTAATGCTCGAATGGGACTCGCTATCTCATGGAAGGTGTGTCATGTCGTTTCTAAATACATTTTGAACTGAAAATCGCGATTGAATCTCAAACGAACACAAGAAGTACAAGTTCAAACGTGTTGTTGCAAAAGTGAGTGAAACCGATCGCTTTGTGTTGTATTTTGGAATCCGAGCCGATTTAATGCTCGATTGCGACTCGCAATCACAAGAAATGTGTGTCAAGTCGTGTCTAAAGTAATTTTGAATTGAAAATCGCCATTGATTCCCAAAAGCATTCAAGAAGTACTTGTTCAAACATGTTGCACAAGTGAGTCAAATCGATCGCTTCTCATTGTATTCGAGAATTCGAGTGGATTTTATGGTCGAAGGTGACTCATGATTGCATGGAAGGTGTGTGAAGTCATGTCTAAACACAATTTGATCCAAAAATCCCAATTGAATCTCAAAAGAATTCAAGAAGTACAAGTTCAAACGTGTATTTGCACAAGTGAGTCAAACCGATCGTTTCGCGTTGTATTTAGAAATCTGAGTGGATTTATTGCTCGAATGGGACTCGTGATTGCATGGAAGGTGTGTCAAGTCATTTCTAAACACAAGTTGAACTAAAAATCGCGATTGAATATCAAAAGAACACAAGAAGTATAAGTTCAAACGTGTTGTTGCATAAGAGAGTCAAACCGATCGCTTCGTATTGTATTTGAGATTCTGAAATGATTTAATGCTCGAATGGAACTCGTGATTTCATGGAAGGTTTGTCAAGTCATGTCTAAACTCATTTTGAATTGAAAATTGCGATTGAAACTCAAAAATATTCAAGAAGAACAAGTTCAAACGTGTTGTTGCACAAGTGTGTCAAACCGATCGCTTCACATTGTATTTTAGAATCCGAGTGGATTTAATGCTCGAATGGGACTCGTTATCTCATGGAAGGTGTGTCATGTCATGTCTAAATACATTTTGAACTGAAAATCGCGATTGAATCTCAAACGAACATAAGAAGTACATGTTCAAATGTGTTGTTGTAGAAGTAAGTGAAACCGATCGCTTTGCGTTGTGTTTTGAAATCCGAGTGGATATAATGCTCGATTGGGACTCGTGATCACATGAAAGGTGTGTCAAGTTGTGTCTAAACTCATTTTGAATTGAAAATTGCCATTGATTCTCAAAAGCATTCAAGAAGTACAAGTTCAAAACATGTTGTTGCATAAGTGAGTAAAATCGATCGCTTCGCGTTGTATTCGGGAATCCGACTGGATTTTATGGTCGAATGGGACTCATGATCGCATGGAAGGTGTGTGAAGTCATGTCTAAACACATTTTGAATAAACAATCGCGATTGAATCTCAAAAGAACTCTAGAAGTACAAGTTCAAACGTGTATTTGCACAAGTGAGTCAAACCGATCGATTTGCGTTGTATTTAGGAATCCAAGTGGATTTAATGCTCGAATGAGACTCGTGATTGCATGGAAGATGTGTGAAGTCATGTCTAAACACATTTTGAATTGAAAATCGTGATTGAATCTAAAAAGAATTTAGGAAGGACAAGTTCAAACGTGTTGTTGCACAAGTGAGTCAAACCGATCCCTTCACGTTGTACTTTGGAATTTGAGTGGATTTAATGCTTGAATGGGACTCGTGATCACATGGAAGGTGTGTCAAGTCGTGTCTAAACACATTTTGAAATGAAAATCGCGACTGAATATACAAAGAACACAAGAAGTACAAGTTTAAACGTGTTGTTGTACAAGTGAGTCAAACCGATCGCTTCGCGTTGTATTTTCGATTCCGAGTGGATTTAATGCTCGAATAGGTCCTGATTTCATGGAAGGTGTGTCAAGTCATGTCTAACACATTTTGACTTGAAAATCGCGCTTGAATCTCAAAGGAACTCAAGAAGTACAAATTCAACCGTGTTCTTGCAAAAGTGAGTCAA
The DNA here is from genome assembly GCA_014851425.1 of Senna tora. Lineage (NCBI taxonomy): Eukaryota > Viridiplantae > Streptophyta > Magnoliopsida > Fabales > Fabaceae > Senna > Senna tora. Next base: position 24,929,949 of record CM026264.1, read on the forward strand.
ACTGATTCCTTTGCGTTGTATTTATAAATTTGAGTGGATTTAATGGTCGAATGGGACTCGTGATTGCATGGAAGGTGTGTAAAGTCATGTCTAAACGCATTTTGAACTATAAATCGCGATTGAATCTCAAAACAATTCAAGAAGTACAAGTTCAAACTTGTTGTTGCACAAGTGAGTCAAACCGATCGCTTCTTGTTGTAGTTTGGAATCTAAGTGGATTTAATGCTCGAATGAGACTCGTGATCGCATGAAAGGTGTGTCAAGTCATATCTAAACACATTTTGAACTAAAAATTGAGATTGAATATCGAAAGAACACAGAAGTTTAACTTCTCGTGTGATTTCATGGAAGGTGTGCCAAGTCGTGTCTAAACACATTTTTAACTGAAAATTGCGATTGAATATCAAAAGAACACAAGAAGTACAAGTTTAAACATGTTGTTACACAAGGGAGTCACACCGATCACTTCACATTGTATTTAGGGTGACGAGATGCTTTAAGAATGGTTCTCATGATCACGTGAAGGTGTGCAAGTTGTGTCTAACCACGTTTTGAATGGAAACTCACGATTAAATCTAAAAAGAACACAAGAAGTACAAGTTCAAACGTGTTGTTGCACAAGTGCGATAAACTTATCGCTTCGCGTTGTATTTGGGAATCAGAGTGGATTTAATGGTCGAATGGGACTTGTGATCCCATGGAAGGTGTGTGAACTCATGACTAAACACACTTTTAACCAAAAATCGCTATTGAATCTCTAGAGAATTCAAGAAGTACAAGTTCAAACGTGTTATTGCACCAGTGAGTCAAGACGATCGCTTCGCGTTGTATTTGGGAATCCGAGTGGATTTTATGCTCGAATGGAACTCGTGATCACATGGAATGTGTGTGAAGTTGTGTCTGAACACATTTTGAAATGAAAATTGCAATTGATTCTCAAAAGAATTTAAGAAGTACAAGTTCAAACGTGTTGTTGCACAAGTGAGTCGAACCGATCGATTCGCGTTGTATTTGGGAATCCGAGTGGATTTAATGGTCGTATGGGACTCGTGATCACATGGAAGGTGTGTGAAGTCATGTCTAAACACATTTTGAACCATAAATCGCGGTTGAATCTCAAAAGAATTCAAGAAGTACAAGTTCAAATGTGTTGTTTCACAACTTAGTCAAACCGATCGCATCGCGTTTTATTTGACAATCCGAGTGGATTTAATGGTCGAATGAGACTCGTGATCACATGGAAGGTGTGTGAAGTCATGTCTAAACACATTTTGAACCAAAAATCGCGGTTGAATCTCAAAAGAATACAAGAAGTACAAGTTCAACCGTGTTGTCGCACAAGGGAGTTAGACCGATTGCTTCGCATTGTATTTGGGATTCCGAGAGCATTTAATGCTCGAATGGGACTCGTGATTGCAACAAAGGTGTGTAAAGTCATGTCTCAACACATTTTGAATTAAAAATCATGATTGATTTCACAAGAACACAAGAAGTAGTTCAAACGTGTTGTTGCACAAGTGAGTCAAACTGATTGTTTCGCGCTGTATTTGGGCTTCCAAGTGGATTTAATGGTCGAATGGGACTCGTGATCGCATGGAAGGTTTATTAACTCATGTTGAAACACATTTTGAACCAAAAATCGCGATTGAATCTCAAAAGAATTCAAGATGTACAAGTTCAAACGTGTTGTTACACAGGTGAGTCAAACCGATCACCTCGCGTTGTATTTTGGAATCCGAGTGGATTTAATGCTCTAATGGGACTTGTGATTGCATGGAAGGTGTGTCAAGTTGTGCCTAAACACATTTTGAACTGAAAACCGCAATTGAATATCAAAAGAACACAAGAAGTACAAGTTCAAATGTGTTGTTGCACAAGTGAGTCAAACTGATCGCTTCGCGTTGTATTTAGGAGTCCGAGTGGATTTAATGGTCGAATGGGACTCGTGATCACATGGAAGGTGTGTGAAGTCATGTAAAAACACATTTTGAACCAAAATTCGCGATTGAATCTCAAAAGAATTCAAAAAGTGTTGTCGCACAAGTGAGTCAAACCGATCGCTTTGTGTAACGTCCTAGTTTCTTTATTGATTTTAATTGCGGAATTAGGTTATTTACTTAACTTCTTAAATTCCTGGTCTAATTTTTTTCTTTTTCTTTTCATGTGTGTTAAATAAGGTTAAGTATTTCCCCAAGGATCACTTACTCTCGGTTGGTTATTTTACCTAAGAAACTAGAAGGTACATGTTTGATACTCCCGCGCACTCCCAAAATTCATACACAGATAAATTCAAGTGAATGTGAGGTAGTAATCCTCAATATGTATTTGCTAAGTAGTTCAAGGGCTAGTGTACTGCATACAAGTCATATATATACATACAGATAAAAGTATCGTAGTCAGTGGCACGCAGGCCCCAAATAGTTAGTGCTAATATCCGTACTAGAGTCACATCTGAGTCACTACCAAAATAGAGTTAGCTCCTGCTACCTATCCATCACACCCCTTTCTAAGTCCCCGGGGCATTCTCAACCGAAGGGAAAAAGAAAAGGATGTTGACCGCCTTTAGGATTTGAAAGTAACCCAGAAGGGGAACCTCCAGGAGCTATACCTCAATCTCCAGCAGCAGTATGTACCTGGGCATCTGAACACACTAACGTAGTGAGATATAAAATCCCAATAACGTAGATTACCAGTTTTATAAAAGACTAATTAGTGGTTCAGCTGCATTCCTAAGAATACAAAAAAAAACTTCCTTTTCAATGAACAGATGATTTAAACTTGGTACACATCAATTACAAGATATTTCCACTTACGCAGTTAATAATATATAATCATGCTGAAAAGCTGTAAATAGATAAAAAGTCATTTTCCTTTTCAAAATATGCACATTTACCACTACATGCACTTATCAGCCATGCCACAAATCATCAAGTCTCTCCAGGACCTGTACAACTGGTTAAACCATTACCATTAATTTAAAACAATCTAATGAAACAGGACAATACCGACTTACCATTTAACACTATGGAAAAGCCTGCCCAAATAAGGCTAACAGAAAATTACCTAACATCCCATGGCGTCCCCCGGTGTGCGCACAAGTTAGAACCTTAGGATCACCAGTCCTGGATTGGATTGTCTCCTCACTAGTTGCTAGACAGCTACGTCCCGGACGCATTCCTAGCCAGCCTAGTGTGTCCTTTTCATACAGATCAAATTATACAATATAATTTTTCATCCACAGGTAATGTTTACTCAGTTGTCAATCAATTGCCTCTCCAGGGCATATGCACATCAAACACAGATATTGCCTCTCCAGGGCAATTTTACCATTTTACCCCTCCAAGGGCATACACATCACACACAGATGCATGCTCAAATACCTGCCCTCCAAGGCATTTTCAGTTCCCAGATGCATGCAAAAACTCATTTTCATGATTTGGATGCCACACAATTGAATAGCCTGATAAAACAATCAATTCAGCCACGGGTCAACTTAAAAGTCAAACAAAAGTGAACCACAACGCCAAATATAACTTACACAGCAAGTAACAGGCGTAACTGTTAATTTAAGCATCCAAAGGTCTTGAAATTACACCACAAGCATCATTAACACAGACTTAACAGCCTCAACTAGTTTTCCAATAAAGACAATTGCATTTGGACCCTTAACTTCACAAATCTTTTCAAAAGAGTCCTATTCTTTAAAGTAAAGGAATTCAAAGCACAATTCAAGTATTTTGACCACATTCAGTCACCAAAAGAGTCAATTAGGTCCTGCTACACACATCCAGAAAATCCCAACATGATCTAACCAGAATTTGGGTAAAAATAGTAATTTTCAGCTTTTCTCAAGTTTTTCTTGCAAATTGGTCCCTATTAAGACCCAAATTCTGTTCTGGGTTGTTTCAAGCTAAAAACAAGGTGCAGCAAGTACCTAAAGGCTATTTTTCACTTGCTAATGAAGTTTCCATAGAAAGATTACACACAGAGGTCATACTTTTGCAACAAAATACATAAAATTGAAAAGAAATCAAGTTAGGTATTTAAATAGGGTTAGAGGCCACTTTGACCACTTCCCTGCCCATACAAAGGACCACACTAACTCATAGGACCAGAAAGTACAGAAACTCAACCTCAAATCACTCAATTCACATAGATTCTGTTAAAGGGGCAAAAACAACAAAAATCAGTTCATTTTAGTCCCTATTGCATACCCTTTTCTGTTTTGACCTCTGCCCAGCCTAATTTGGTATCTTCTAAGCAAGTTGAGTTCACTTGTGGCTTGCACAGCAAGTGGGTGCAGCCACATCAGTACAGAGCTGCCATTTTTGCAAGTATTTCCCTCTTTTTGCCATTTCTCTTCTTTTGGACCCTTTAATTTTTTCTAGGCTATAACCTAGTTCATTTTCTGTTTGGTGACGGTACATAGGAGGTTTAGAGGGTAGGAGGATAGGCCGACCCTCTCAGAACCTGAGTACCCAAGTTTTAGCCTACTGGTTGCCTCTTTCCATGCTTTCCTGCCCCAATTCCCATTATAGGAGGTTGTGGACCCTATTACTCTTACATTCATTTTCGGCACTTTTCCTTTACTATTTTAGACTTTCCCTAACCTCAGAAATTATGTTTAACAGCAAGAGTAAATTTCACAAACCACCATTGGTTCATTCCCTTACCAAAACCCAATTCATAGGATATCTAGACAAATTAAAAGGAAGATTTCAGTAGTGTAGGAATGGGTAAACTCACACATACTCCAATTCTGCAACACAGGGTCCAAGGCGCAATTCAGCAACCATTCAGCTTGAAAATCATGAAAACAAATTCATTTCTTGAGTAAATCATTTTCCTTAAGTAAGGTGAACTCTTACTGGTAATTTTCAAAGCTTTTGGCCACTATGAAACCCAATGAAAGTAGGTGAGTTATCCAAATGACTTTTACAGCAAGTTTCACACAAGAGACACAAAATTTTCATGTTAAAGAAATCCATGACCCTTCTTATTTAGGTATAGAATTTCTCTTATCACTTTCGGTTTGTATTTGCAAGTCTAGTCAAGGTTATTAACTATCAATTGCAAGAAAACAGTCAGGAGTAACCATTTTGCAGCAACTGAAAGTAGAATCAAAAAATCATTTTTGTGAACTTCCATTTTTCCACTTAGCCATTCTATTGAACCAGAAATCTTATAGGTATTTATAGCAAGGTTTCAACTCCACATATTCCTATTAAGGGGCTTTCAACTCCACAACCCAAACCACCAGAAACAACAAGCATTCACTTTCATATAAAAAAAACAGCATTTTTAGCAGAAAATCAGCAAGTTTTTTAGGCTCTGAACCCCTATACGGCAGCCTCTGATCATACATGAATTAATTTAAAGTTCATTCTTTTAGATTTCTATTGACTACTCACACGTTAAATTTGATTAAGAAATGAAAGAGATATGCCTCCTGGAAGCAACACAGCCCAAAACAGAGCTCTCTGTGGCAGTAATGAGAAACTGAGTCATAGAGGCTCATACCACCACTTTTGGTGGATGCTCTTGGCTCATGGATGGAGACGCAAGGGTAACACTACGTTACCTTGATTTTCAGAAGAAGAGTCACGAGTTTGAGCTTCTGGATTGAGTGGGTAACTTGGTGCAAGAACAGCAAAATCCTGGTGTGTATGTGTGTGTGTATTTATGCTTCTCTCTCTACCTTCAGCTGCAAAATTTCAAACCTTCGGCTCCTCCACAACTCCAGCCTTCCTCCTTAATCCTCAACACACTTACTCTCAGCTCTCCTTTTCAGTTTTTAGTTGCTGGTGCCCATCCTTCTCGGTTTCACCTCCATTTATAGAACTCAAGGCATGTGGGATGTGAATGATGAGGGTGGTGAGGTGGTGAGCTGCTGGGGCTCGGGTATCATCATTTAGAACACCTAAGTGTGTTTTTCTGGCAGCTTTAGGGCTGTTTAGGTGGGTAATTATATACTTAGGCCTCGGGTAGTCTTAGTTTAGGTGAGGTGACTTGAGTGGTTTCTTACTTAAGTGGGTTCTTGCTAAAACTAGGTTTTCCTGCCTCAATTTTGTTTCTTTTAATCGTGCATTCAGGTTTCTTAAGTTTCTGGATGTTATAACTACCTTAATAGGGTATTTGTTTCTCTTTAAAGATAGTAAATTCGGTTACAAGTTCTTAAAGGCATTAAAAAGGGGTTTATTTGCAATAAATTTCTCATTTATCTCTATTTTTAAAAATATGTAACCTACCTAATTATGTTTGTTTTTTATTTAATTTCATGGCTGGCACTTTGTAGGGTAGTTTAGGGTGTCTCTAAGTGGTTAAATTGAACTTCCTTAGGCCTTAAGTAAGCTAAAGGGCTTTAACTTCAATTTTTTCAGTTCTTTCTTTTTAGTCCTGAATTTCTTCTTGAGAAAATGTGTCTTTTTAGGGCTTTTGTTGAGGTTGGGATCCCCTAGCTAAGTCTTGGGGTATCTCTAGAGTGTTCTAGGGTATCTTCCCAGGGTCAAATAGGTCTTTTCCACCCTATTTAACTCACTAAAGAAAAAGGCTAAAAACTAAGTTTTTCCTTTCATTTTAGTCCCTAGGGTTAGGGTTAGGGTTCCTCTGGTTATTTCTCTCTGATTTTTGGGTCTCTTGGCCTCTATTTAGGGTTTTATAGACTTATTTACAAGCAAAGATAAAGGCAAACACATTAAACACTTAAAAATCCAAAAGTCAAACATGTTAAAGAAAAAGTCAACACTTTTAGAAAAAGTCAACAATTTATGAAAAAAGTCAATAGTGAGGCTTTTTGGTCAAAGATGGGTTTCAAATTTTGGGATGTTACACTTTGCATTGTACTTTGGAATCCGAGTGGATCTAATGCTCGAATAGGACTCGTGATTGCATGAAGGTGTGTCAATTCGTGTCTAAACACATTTTGAATTGAAAATCACGATTGAATATGAAAAGAACACAAGAAGTACAGGTTGAAATGTGTTGTTGCCCAAATGAGTCAAAACAATCGCTTCACGTTGTATTTGGGATACCGAGAGGATTTAATGCTCGAATGGGACTCGTGATTGCATGAAAGGTGTTTCAAATCATGTCTAAACACATTTTCAATTGAACATCACGACTTAATCTCAAAAGAATTGAATATGTACAAGTTCAAATGTGTTGTTGCACAAGTGAGTTAAACTGGTCGCTTCGCATTGTATTTGTGAGTCCCAGTGGATTTAATGCTTGAATGGGACTTGTTATTGCATGGTAGGTGTGTAAAGTCGTGTCTAAACACATTTTGAACTGAAAATCGTAATTGAACATCAAAACAACACAAGAAGTACAAGTTCAAACGTGTTGTTGCGCAAGTGAGTCAAACTAATCGCTTCGCCTTGTATTTGGGAGTCCGAGTGGATTTAATGGTCTAATAGGACTCGTGATCACATGAAAGGTGTGTGAAGTCATGTCTAAAGACATTTCGAACCAAAAATCGCGATTGAATCTCAAAAGAATTCAAGAAGTACAAGTTTAAACGTGTTATTGCACAAGTGAGTCAATCTGATCGCTTCGCGTTGTATTTGGGAATCCGAGTTGATTTACTGCTCGAATGGTACTCATGATTGCATGAAAGATGTGTCAAGTCATGTCTAAACACAATTTGAACTAAAGATCGCGAGTCAATATCAAAAGAACACAAGAAGTACAAGTTCCAACGTGTTGTTGCACAAGTGAGTCAAACCGATCGCTTCGCGTTGTATTTGGGAATCCGAGTGGATTTAATGCTTGAATGGGACTTGTGAGAGCATGGTAGGTGTATCAATTCGTTTCTAAACACATTTTTAACTGAAAATCGCAACTAAATCTCAAAAGAACACAATAAGTACAAGTTCAATCGTGTTGTTGCACAAGTGAGTCAAGCCGATCGCTTCGCGTTGTATTTGGGAATCCGAGTGGATTTAATGCTCGAATTGGACTCGTGATTTCTTGGAAGGTGCGTCAAGTCATTTCTAAACACATTCTGAATTGAAAATCGCATTTGAATATCAAAAGAACTCAATAAGTATAAGTTCAATGATGTTCTTCCACAAGTGAGTGAAACCGGTCGCATTGCATTGTATTTCGGAATACGATTGGATTTAGTGCTCGAATAGAACTTGTGATCCCATGGAAGGTGGGTGAAGTTATGTCTAAACACATTTTGAATCAAAAATCGCAATTGAATCTCAAAAGAAATTAAGAAGTACAAGTTCAAACGTTTTGTCGCACGAGTCAAACCGATCGCTTCGCGTTGTATTTGGGAATCCTAGTAATTTTAATGTTCGAATGGGACTTGTGATCGCATGGAAGGTGTGTGAAGTCGTGTCTAAACACATTTTGAACCAAAAATCGTGATTGAATCTCAAAACAAATTCAGCAAGTACAAGTTCAAATGTTTTGTTGCACAAGTGAGTCAAACCGATAGCTTCGGGTTGTATTTGGGATTCCATGTAGATTTAATGCTCGAAAGGGACTTGTGATTGCATGGAAAGTTTTCAAGTCATGTCTAAACATATTTTGAATTGAAAATCTTGATTGATTCTCAAAAGAATTCAGGAAGTATAAGTTCAAATGTGTTGTTGCACAAGTGAATCAAACCGATCGCTTCGCGTTGTATTTAAGAATCCAAGTGGATTTAATGCTCGAATTGGACTCATGATCGCATGAAAGCTGTATGAAGTCATGTCCAAACACCTTTTGAACCAAAAAATCACGATGGAATCACAAAAGAATTCAAGAAGTACAAGTTTAAACGTGTTGTTGCACAAGTGAGTTAAACCGATCGCTTCGCGTTGTATTTTGGAATCCAAGTGGATTTAATGCTCGAATGAGACTCTTGATCGCAAGGAAGGTGTGTCAAGATTCAATATCAAAAGAATACAAGAAGTACAATTTCAAACGTGTTGTTGGACAAGTGATTCAAACCGATCGCTTTGCGTTGCATTTGGGATTCTGAGTGGATTTAATGCTCGAATGGGACTCGTGATCGCATGGAATGTGTGTCTAATCGTATTTAAACAAATTTTGAATTGAAAATCACGATTGATTCTCAAAAGAATTCAGGAAGTATAACTTTAAACGTGTTGTAGCACAAGTGAATCAAACCGATCGATTCACGTTGTATTTAGTAATCCAAGGGGATTTAATACTCAAATGGGACTCATGAACACATGGAAGGTGTGTAAAGTCATGTTAAAACACATTTTGAACCAAATATCGTGATTGAATTTCCAAAGAATTCGAGAAGTACAAGTTGAAACGTGTTTTTGCACAAGTGAGTCAAACCGATCACTTCACGTTGTATTTAGGAATCCGAGTGGATTTAATGCTCGAATGGGACTCGTGATCGCATGGAAGGTGTGTGAAGTCATGTCTAAGCACATTTTGAACCAAAAATCCTGATTAAATCTCAAAAGAATTCAAGAAGTACAAGTTCAAACATGTTGTTGCACAAGTGAGTCAAACCGATCTCTTCGCGTTGTATTTTTGAATCCGAGGGGATTTAATGCTCGAATGGAAATCATGACCGCATGGAAAGTGTGTCAAGTCATGTCTAAATATATTTTGAACTGAAAATCAGGATTGAATCTCAAAAGAACACAAGAAGTACAAGTTCACACGTGTTGTTGCAAAAGTGAGTCAAACCGATCGCTTCCCGTTGTATTTTGGATTCCAAGTAAATTTAATGCTCGAATGAGATTCGTGATCACATGGAATATGTGCCAAGTCATGTCTAAACACATTTTGAAACAAAAATCGTGATTGAATCTCAAATGTATTAAAGAAGTACATGTTCAAACGTGTTGTTGCACAAGTTAGTCAAACTAATCGCTTTGCGTTGTATTTTTGAATCCGAGAGGATTTAATGCTTGAATGGGACTCATGACCTCATGGAAGGTGGCCAAGTCATGTCTAAACAAATTTTGTACCAAAAATCACGATTGAATCTCAAAAGAATACAGGAAGTACAAGTTCAAACGTGTTGTTGCACAAGTGAGTCAAACCAATCGCTTCGCATTGTATTTTGGAATCTGAGTGGATTTAACGTTAGAATGGGACTCGTGATCGCATGGAAGGTGTGTGAAGTCATGTCTATACACATTTTGAACCAAAAATCACGGTTGAATTTCAAAAGAATTCAAGAAGTACAAGTTCAAACTTGTTGTTGCACAAGTGAGTCAAACCGATTGCTTCCAATTGTATTTTGGAATCTTAGTGGATTTAATGGTCGAATCGGATTCCTGACCGCTTGGAATGTGTATCAAGTCATGTCTAAACACATTTTGAACCAAAAATCACGATTGAATCTCAAAAGAATTCAAGAAGTACATGTTTAAACGTGTTGTTGCACAAGTGAGTCAAATCGATCGCTTTGGCTTGAATTTTGGAATCCGAGTGGTTTTAATGCTCGAATCGGACTCCTGATCACATGGAAAGTGTATCAAGTCATGTCTACACACATTTTGAACCAAAAATCACGATTGAATCTCAAAATAATTCAAGAAGTTCAAGTTCAAACATGTTGTTGCACAAGTGAGTCAAACCGATCACATCGCGTTGTATTTGGGAATCCGAGTGGTTTTGTTGCTCGATTGGGACTCGTGATCCATGGAAGGTGTGTCAAGCCGTATCTGAATAGATTTTGAATTGAAGATCGTGATTGATTCTCAAAAGCATTCAAGAAGTATAAGGTCAAATGTGTAGTTGCACATGTGAGTCAAACTAATCGCTTCGCGTTGTATTTTGAATCCGAGTGGATTTAATGCTCGAATGGGACTCATGATCGCATGGAAGGTGTGTCAAGTCGTCTCTAAACACAATTTGAACCGAAGATCACGATTCAATATCAAAAGAACCCAAGTTTAAACTTGTTGTTGCACAAGCGAGTCAAACCGATCGCTTCGCGTTGTGTTTGGGAATCCGAGTGGATTTAATGCTCGAATGGGACTTGTGAGAGCATTGTTGGTGTGTCAATTCGTGTCTAAACACATTTTGAACTGAAAATCGCGATTAAATCTCAAAAGAACACCAGAAGTACAAGTTCAATCGTGTTGTTGCACAAGTGAGTCAAACCGATCGCTTTGCGTTGTATTAGGAAATCAAAGAGGATTTAATGCTCGAAAGGGACTCGTGATTGCATGGAAGGCGTGTCAAGTCGTGTCTAAACACATTTTGAATTGAAAATCGCGTTTGAATCTCAAAAGAAAATTGCGTTGTATTTCGGAATAGGAGTGGATTTAATACTCGGATAGAACTCGTGATCCCATGGAAGGTGTGTGAAGTCATGTTTAAACACATTTTGAACCAAAAATTGCGATTGAATCTCAAAAAAATTAAGAAGTAAAAGTTCAAATGTTTTGTTGCACGAGCGATTGCTTCGCGTTGTATTTTGGACTCCGAGTGGATTTAATGCTCGAATGGAACTCGTGATCGCATCGAAGGTGTGTCAAGTTGTGTCTTAACACATTTTGAACTAAACATTGCAGTTGAATATCAAAAGAACACAAGAAGAACATTTTCAAATGTGTTGTTGCACAAGTGAGTCAAACCGATCGCTACGCGTTGTGTTGGCGAATCCGAGTGGATTTAATGATTGAATGGGATTCGTGAGAGCATGGTAGGTGTGTCAAGTTGTGTCTAAACACATTTTGAATTGAAAATCGTGATTAAATCTCAATAGAACAGGAGAAATACATGTTCAATTTTGTTGTTACACTGGTGAGGCAAATCGATCGCTTCGGCTTGGATTTGGGATTTAGAGAGGATTTAATGCTTGAATGGGACTCGTGATCGCTTGGAAGGTGTCTCAAGTATTGTCTAAACACATTTTGAACAAAAATCGCTTTTTAATTTCAAAAGAACTCAAAAAGTATAAGTTCAATCGTGTTGTTGCAAAAGTGAGTCGAACCGGTCGCTTTGCATTGTATTTCGGAATACGAGTGGTTTTGATGCTCGGATAAGACTCGTGTTCCCCTGGAAGGTGTGTGAAGTCATGTATAAACACATTTTGACCCAAAAATCGTGATTGAATCTCAAAAGAATTTAAGAAGTACATGTTCAAACGTGTTGTTGCACAAGTGAGTCAAATCGATCGCTTCACATTGCATTTGGGATTCCAAGTGGATTTAATGCTCGAATGGGACTCGTGATCGCATGGAAGGTATCTCAAGTCTTGTCTAAACACATTTTGAACTGAAAATCACTTTTTAATCTCAAAAGAACTCAAGAAGTATATGTTCAATCGTGTTGTTGCAAAAGTGAATCAAACCGGTCGCTTTGCGTTGTATTTCGGAATACGAGTGGTTTTGATGCTCGGATAAGACTCGTGTTCCCCTGGAAGGTGTGTGAAGTCATGTCTAAACACATTTTGAACCAAAAATCGTAATTGAATCTCAAAAGAATTTAAGAAGTACATGTTCAAACTTGTTGTTGCACAAGTGAGTCAAATCGATCGTTTCGTGTTGTATTTGGGATTCCGAGTGGATTTAATGCTCGAATGGGTCTCGTGATCACATGGAAGGTGTGTGAAGTTATGTCTAAACACATTTTGAACCAAAAATTGCGATGGAATCTCAAAAGAATTCAAGAAGTACAAGTTTAAACATGTTGTTGCACAAGTGAGTCAAACCGATCGCTTCGTGTTGTATTTTGGAATCGGAGTGGATTTAATGCTCGAATGGGACTCTTGATCGCATGGAAGGTGTGTCAAGTCATGTCTAAACACCTTTTGAACTAAAGATCGTGATGGAATCACAAAAGAATTTAAGAAGCACAAGTTCAAACAAGTTGCAAAAGTGAGTCAAACCGATCGGTTCGCGTTGTATTTTGGAATCCGAGTGGGTTTAATGCTCGAATGGGACTCTTGATCGCATGGAAGGTCTGTCATGTGTTTTCTAAACACTTTATCAACTTAAAATCACGATTGAATCCCAAAAGAGCACAAGAAGTACAATTTCAAACGTGTTGTTGGACAAGTAAGTCAAACCGATCGCTTTGCGTTATATTTGGGATTCTGAGTGGATTTAATGCTCGAATGGGACTCGTCAACGCATGGAAGGTGTGTCAAATCGTATTTAAACACATTATGGAGTGAAAATCATGAATGATTCTAAAAAGAATTCAGGAAGTATAAGTTCAAACGTGTTGTTGCACAAGTGAATCAAACTAATCGCTTCGTGTTGTATTTAGGAATCCAAGGGAATTTAATGCTCGAATGCAACTCGTGATCGCATGGAAGGTGTGTGAATTCATGTCTAAACACATTTTGAACTAAAAATCGCGATGGAGTCACAAAAGAATTCACGAAGTACAAGTTCAAACATATTGTTGCACAAGTTAGTCAAACCGATCGCTTCGCGTTGTGTTTTGGAATCCGAGTGGGTTTAATGCTCGAATGGGACTCATGATCGGATGGAAGGTGTGTCAAGTCATGTCTAAACACATTTTGAACAAAATATCGCGATTGAATCTCAAAAGAATTCGAGAAGTAGAAGTTGAAACTTGATTTTGCACAAGTGAGTAAAACCGATCACTTCAAGTTGTATTTTGGAATTTGAGTGGATTTAATGCTCGAATGGGACTCGTGATCGCATGGAAGGTGTGTGAAGTCATGTCTAAACACATTTGGACCAAAAATCCTGATTAAATCTTAAAAGAATTCAAGAAGTACAAGTTCAAACGTGTTGTTGCACAAGTTAGTCAAACCGTTCTCTTCGCGTTGTATTTTGGAATCCGAGGGGATTTAATGCTCGAATGGAAATCGTGATCGCATGGAAAGTGTGTCAAGTCGTGTCTAAAAACATTTTGAACTGAAAATCACGAATGAATCTCAAAAGAACACAAGAAGTACAAGTTCAAACGTGTTGTAACAAAAGTGAGTCAAACCAATCCCTTACCGTTGTATTTTGGAATCCGAGTGGATTTAATGCTCGAATGGGATTCGTGATCGCATGGAATGTGTGCCAAGTCATGTCTAAACACATTTTGAACCATAAAGCACGATTGCATCTCAAAAGAATTCAAGATGTACAAGTTCAAACGTGTTGTTGCACATGTTAGTCAAACCGATCGCATTTCGTTGTATTTTGGAATCCGAGAAGATTTAATGCTCGAATGGGACTCATGATCTCATGGAAGGTGTGAAAAGTCATGTCTAAAAACGTTTTTAACCAAAAATCACGTTTGAATCTCAAAAGAATTCAAGAAGTACAAATTCAAACGTGTTGTTGCACAAGTGAGTCAAACCGATCGCTTCGCATTGTATTTTGGAATCTGAGTGGATTTGACATTAGAATGGGACTCGTGATCGCATCTAAGGTGTGTGAAGTCATGTCTATACACATTTTGAACCAAAAATCGTGATTTAATCTCAAAAGAATTCAAGAAGTACAAGTTCAAACTTGTTGCACAAGTGAGTCAAACCGATTCCTTCCAATTGTATTTTGGAATCCAAGTGGATTTAATGGTCGAATGGGACTCATGATCGCGATTGAATCTCAAAAGAATTTAAGAAGTAAAAGTTTAAACGTGTTGTTGCACAAGTGAGTGAAATCGCACGCTTCGCCTTGTATTTTGGAATCCGAGTGGTTTTAATGCTCGAATCGGACTCGTGATCGCATGGAAAGTGTGTCAAGTCATGTCTACACACATTTTGAACCGAAACTCACGACTAAATCTCAAAATAATCAAAGAATTTCAAGTTCAAATGTGTTGTTACACAAGTGAGTCAAATCGATCACTTCGCGTTGTATTTGGGAATCTGAGTGAATTTGTTGCTGGAGTGGGACTTGTGATCCATGGAAGGTGTGTCAAGTTGTATCTAAACACATTTTGAATTGAAAATCGTGATTGATTCTCAAAAGCTTTGAAGAAGTATAAGTTCAAACGTGTTGTTGCACAAGTGAGTCAAACCAAGCGCTTCGCATTGTATTTTGAATCCGAGTGGATTTAATGCTCGAATGGGACTCATGATCGCATGGAAGATGTGTCAAGTCATGTCTAAAGACAATTTGAACTGAAGATCACGATTTATTATGAAAAGAACACAAGAAGTACAAGTTCAAACGTGTTGTTGCAAAAGTGAGTCAAATCGATCGCTTCGCGTTGTGTTTGGGAATCCGAGTGGATTTAATGCTTGAATTGGACTTATGAGAGCATGGTAGGTGTCTCAAGTCTTTTCTAAACACATTTTGAACTGAAAGTCACTTTTTAATCTCATAACAACTGAAGAAGTATAAGTTCAATCGCATTGTTGCACTAGTGAGTCAAACCGGTCACTTTGCGTTGTATTTTGGAATACGAGTGGTTTTGATGCTCGGATAAGACTCGTGTTCCCGTGGAAGGTGTGTGAAGTCATGTCTAAACACATTTTGATCGCATGGAAGGTGTTTCATGTCATGTCTAAACACCTTTTGAACTAAATGTCGCGATGGAATCAAGAAAGAATTCAAGAAGTACAAGTTCAAACATGTTGCACAAGTGAGTCAAACCGATCGCTTTGCCTTGTATTTTTGAATCCGAGTGGGTTTAATGCTTGAATGGGACTCTTGATTGCATGTAAGGTCTTTCAAGTGTTTTCTAAACACTTTTTGAACTTAAAATCGCGATTGAATCTCAAAAGAACACAAGAACTACAATTTCAAACGTATTTGGGATTCTGTGTGGACTTAATGCTCTAATGGGACTCATGATCACATGGAAGGAGTGTCAAATCGTATTTAAACACATTTAGAAGTGAAAATCATGATTGATTCTCAAAAGAATTCAGGAAGTATAAGTTCAAACGTGTTGTTGCACAAGTGAATCAAACCGATCGCTTTGTGTTGTATTTAGGAATCCAAGGGGATTTAATGCTCGAATGCGACTCGTGATAGCATGGAAGGTGTGTGAAGTCATGTCTAAACACATTTTGAACTAAAAATCGCAATGGAATCACAAAAGGATTCACGAAGTAGAAGTTCAAACATATTGTTGCACAAGTGAGTCAAACGAATCGCTTCGCGTTGTATTTTGGAATCCGAGTGGGTTTAATGCTCGAATGGGACTCGTGATCGCATGGAAGGTGTGTCAACTCATGTCTAAACACACTTTGAACCAAATATCGCGATTGAATCTCAAAAGAATTCGCGAAGCACAAGTTTAAACGTGATTTTGCACAAGTGAGTAAAACCGATCACTTCAAGTTGTATTTAGGAATTCGAGTGGATTTAGTGCTCGAATGGGACTCATGATCGCATGGAAGGTGTGTGAAGTCATGTCTAAACACATTTTGGACAAAAAATCCTGATTACATCTCAAAAGAATTCAAGAAGTACAAGTTCAAACGTGTTGTTGCACAAGTGAGTCAAACCAATCTCTTCGCGTTGTATTTTGTTACCCGAGGGGATTTAGTGCTCGAATGGATTTCGTGATCGCGTAGAAATTGTGTCAAGTCGCGTCTAAACACATTTTGAACTGAAAATCGCAATTGAATCTAAAAAGAACACAAGAAGTACAAGTTCAAACGTGTTGTTGCAAAAGTGAGTCAAACCGATCGCTTACCGTTGTATTTTGGAATCCGAGTGGATTTAATGCTCGAATGGGATTCGTGATCGCATGGAGTGTGTGCAAAGTCATGTCTAAACACATTTTGAACCAAAAAGCGCGATTGAATCTCAAAAGAATACAAGAAGTACAAGTTCAAACGTGTTGTTAAATATGTTAGTCGAACTGATCGCTTTGCGTTGTATTTTGGAATCCGAGAGGATTTAATGCTCGAATGGGACACGTGATCTCATGGAAGGTGTGACAAGTCATGTCTAAACACATTTTTAACCAAAAATCACGTTTAAATCTCAAAAGAATTCAAGAAGTACAAATTCAAACGTGTTGTTGCACAAGTGAGTCAAACCGATCGCTTCGCTTTGTATTTTGGAATCTTAGTGGATTTAACATTAGAATGGGACTCGTGATCTCATGGAAGGTGTGTGAAGTCATGTCTATACACATTTTGAACCAAATATCACAATTGAATCTCAAAAGAATTCAAGAAGTACAAGTTCAAACTTGTTGTTGCACAAGTGAGTCAAACCGATTGCTTCCAGTTGTATTTTGGAATCCGAGTGGATTTAATGGTCGAATAGGATTCTTGATTGCATCGAATGTGTATCAAGTCATCTTTAAACACATTTTGAACCAAAAATCGCGATTGAATCTCAAAAGAATTCAAGAAGTACAAGTTTAAACGTGTTGTTACACAAGTGAGTCAAATCGATCGCTTCGCCTTGTATTTTGGAATCCGAGTGGTTTTAATGCTTGAATCGGACTCGTAATCGCATGGAAAGTGTGTCAAGTCATGTCTACACACATTTTGAACCGAAAATCACGATTGAATCTCAAAATAATCCAACAAGTTCAAGTTCAAACGTGTTGTTGCACAAGTGAGTCAAACCGATCACTTTGCGTTGTATTTGGGAATCCGAGTGAATTTGTTGCTCGATTGGGACTCGTGATCCATGGAAGGTGTGTCAAGTTGTATCTAAACACATTTTGAATTGAAAATCGTTATTGATTCTCAAAAGCATTGAAGAAGTATAAGTTCAAACGTGTTGTTGCACAAGTGAGTCAAACCAAGCACTTCGCGTTGTATTTTGAATCCGAATGGATTTAATGCTCGAATGGGACTCATAATCGCATGGAAGATGTGTAAAGTCTTGTCTAAAGACAATTTGAACTGAAGATTGCGATTCAATATCAAAAGAACACAAGAAGTACAGGTTCAAACGTGTTGTTGCACAAGTGAGTCAAACCGATCCTTCGAGTTGTGTTTGGGAATCCGAGTGGATTTAATATTCGAATGGGACTTGTGAGAGCATGGTAGGTGTTTCAATTCGTGTCTAAACACATTTTGAACTGAAAATCGTGATTAAATCTCAAAAGAACACCAGAAGTACAAGTTCAATCGTGTTGTTGCACAAGTGAGTCAAACCGATCACTTCGCGTTGTATTTGGAAATCAGAGAGGATTTAAAGCTTGAATGGGACTCGTGATTGCATGGAAGGCGTGTCAAGTCGTGTCTAAACACATTTTGAATTGAAAATCACGATTGAATCTCAAAAGAACTAAAGAAGTATAAGTTCAATCATGTTGTTGCACAAGTCAGTCAAACCGGTCGCTTTGCGTTGTATTTCGGAATACGAGTGGATTTAATACTCGGATAGAACTTGTGATCCCATGGAAGGTGTGTGAAGTCATGTCTAAACACATTTTGAACCAAAAATTGCGATTGAATCTCAAAAGAAATTAAGAAGTATAAGTTCAAACGTTTTCCTGCACGAGTCAAACCGATCACTTCGCATTGTATTTTGGAATCCGAGTGGATTTAATGCTCGAATGGGACTCGTGATCGCATGGAACGTGTGTCAAGTCGTGTCATAACACATTTTGAACTAAACATCGTGGTTGAATATTAAAAGAACACAAGAAGAACATTTTCAAACGTGTTGTTGCACTAGTGAGTCAAACCGATCGCTACGCGTTGTATTTTGGAATCCGAGTGGATTTAATGCTCGATTGGGACTCGTGATCACATGGAAGGTGTGTCAAGTCGTATCTAAACAAATTTTGAATTGAAAATCGCGATTGATTCTCTAAAGAATTCAAGAAGTACAAGTTCAAACGTGTTGTTGCACAAGTGAGTCGAACCGATCACTTTGCGTTGTATTTAGGAATCCGAGTGGATTTATGTCTTAACACATTTTGAACCAAAATGTGAAGGTGTGTGAATTTATCTCTAAACTCATGATCGAATGGAAGGTGTGTTAATTTATGTCTAAACACATTTTGAACCAAAAATTGTGATGGAATCTCAAAAGAATTCAAGAAGTACAAGTTTAAACGTGTTGTTGCAAAAGTGAGTCAAACCGATCACTTCGCATTGTATTTTGGAATCTTAGTGGATTTAACGCTCGAATGGGACTCGTGATCGCATGGAAGGTGTGTCAAGTCATATCTAAATACATTTTGAACCAAAAATCGCGATTGAATCTCAAAAGAATTTAAGAAGTACAAGTTCAAACGTGTTGTTGAACAAGTGACTCAAACCGATCGCTTTACATTGTATTATGGAATCGGAGTGGATTTGATGCTCAAATGGGACTCATGATCGCTGGAAAGGTGTACCAAGTCATGTCTAAATACATTTTGAACCAAAAATCGCGATTGAATCTCAAAAGAATTCTTGAAGTACAAGTTCAAACGTATTGTTGCACAAGTGAGTCAAACCGATCGCATCGTGTTGTATTTTGGAATCCGAGTGCATTTAATTCTCAAATGGGACTCGTGACCACATGGAAGGTGTGTGAAGTCATGTTTAAACACATTTTGTACCAAAAATCACGATTGAATCTCAAAACAATCAAAGAAGTCTAAGTTCAAACATTGTTTCACAAGTGAGTCAAACTGATCGCTTCCCGTTGTATTTTGGAATTCGAGTGGATTTAATGCTCGAATGGGACTCGTGATCGCATGGAAGGTGTATCAGGTTGTTCCTAAACACATTTTCAATTGAAAATCATGATAGAATCTGAATAGAACTCAAGAAGTACAAGTTCAAACGTGTTGATGCACAAGTGAGTCAAATCGATCGCTTCGCGTTGTATTTGGGATTCCGGTTGATTTAACGCTCGAAACGGACTCGTAATCCCATGGAAGGTGTGTCAATCCGTGGTTAAACACATTTTGAATTTAAAATCACAATTGGATCTCAAAAAAATTATAGAAGTACAAGTTCAAACGTGTTGTTGCACGAGTCAAACCGATCGCTTCGTGTTCTATTCAGGAATCCGAGTGGATTTAATGCTCAAATGGGAATCGCGATTACATGGAAGGTGTTTGAAGTCTTGTTTAAACACATTTTGAACCAGAAATCACGATTGAATCTTAAAAGAATTCAAGAAGTACAAGTTCAAACGTGTTATTGCACAAGTGAGTCAAACTGAACGCTTCGCTTTGTATTTGGGAATCAGACTGGATTTAATGCTCTAATGGGACTCGTGATCGCATGGAAGGTTTGTGAAGTCATGTCTAAGCACCTTTTCAACCAAAAATTGCGATTGAATCAGAAAAGAATTCAAGAATACAAGTTCAAACGTGTTGTTGCACAAGTGAGTCAAATCGTTTGCTTCACATTGTAGTTTGGAATCCGAGTGGATTTAATGCTCGAATGGGACTCGTGATCGCATGGAAGGTGTGTGAAGTCATGTCTAAAGACATTTTGCACCAAAAATCGCTATTGAATCTCAAAGGAATTCAAGAACTACCATTTCAAACGTGTTGTTGCACAAGTGAGTTAAACTGATTGCTTCGCATTGTATTTGGAAATTTGAGTGGATTTAATGCTCGAATGGAACTCGTGATCGCATGGAAGGTGTGTCAAGTCATGCCTAAACACATTTTGAATTGAAAATCGTGATAGAATCTCAAAAGAACATAAAAAGTACAAGTTCAAAAGTGGTGTTGCACAAGTGAGTCAAATTGATCGCTTCGCGTTGTATTTGGGAATCCGAGTGGATTTAATGCTCGACTGGGACTTGTGATTGCATGGAAGGTGTGTCAGGTCATGTCTAAACACATTTTGAATTGAAAATCGTGATTGAATCTCAAAAAAACTCAAGAAGTACAAGTTCAATCTTGTTGTTGCACAAGTGAGTCAAACCAATCGCTTTGTGTTGTATTTGGGAATCTGAGTGGATTTTGTAACACCCCAATTCCCTATATCCATTTTTAAAATATAATTTTCCTGGATTAGTGTGTTACTACATTTAATACCCGAATTTTTGGAAACTTTTACCAAATTGATTAATTAGATTGAGTTGGTTCAGGTTCTATCTCTCGAGTACAATCTTTACACACACAGTCAATTGACCATATTTACTTATTTGTATTTTCATAAACTTTTACATACATAATTACATATTTTCATGTATATTTATAGATGTACATCCATCAAAGGTCATAGTCAGCTAGAGTCCTAAGAAGGAAGAAGATCTAGAGATAGCGAGTATCTTAAGATCTTAGTCCTTAACCTACTAGTGGATAAAAACTCTAACTCATACATAAATACATACTATCCATATATTAACATAATGTAACTCTATCCCTTTCTATACATACCATCTAGTAATCTCTGTGGTCTTTCCAAAAACATATAAGGCACAAGGTCAAGGGGTTGGAGTATCCAAAATCATATATAATCATCTATCATAAAGTCAAACAGGTTGAGTAGGGGTCATATCTGTAACTACATGCACTACTACATTGCTAATAATTACGATTC
Organism: Senna tora; assembly: GCA_014851425.1. Taxonomy (NCBI): domain Eukaryota; kingdom Viridiplantae; phylum Streptophyta; class Magnoliopsida; order Fabales; family Fabaceae; genus Senna; species Senna tora. Next base: position 24,951,283 of record CM026264.1, read on the forward strand.
AGCCCCGTATTAGGCCATGCCTCCACTCCAGCTTAGCTTCCAGCGTAACTAAGGCATCTGATACACATCAACGTAATCATGAGATTATAATCTCAGTAATCGTGGCAACCTGTTTCAAAATAGCTAATGTGTACCACTGTATCATTATACAGGAAATCACTGCATTTCTCGTTACATTTCATATCATAACATCCTGGATGCACCATGATCATTAACTTTAAAACATATCATGGCATGTATCATCATCAATGCATTAGTTAAACATACATATGCTTGGCATGGTATGGTACAATCATTATACTTCACATTTAAACATTTCATAGCAATATCGACATTTCATCAACATTCATTATCATTTCATAAAACATGGAAATAACAAGCATTCAAAACATATGGGCATTTAGCCCTAACTTTCATAAAAACATTGAGCATTGGGAGAGTTGTCCAACAACTACTCGCACATATCCATTCATTCATTTGACACACTGGTCTTCCCCTAGGGGTCACAATTTTGTCCATTTCATTTACATTCATAAGGTACAATGCATCTTCCCCTCTTGGGTCACAATTTTATCCTTTATCATCCATTCATTCATAGCGTACAATGCTTCTTCCCCAAAGGGTCACACTTTTACCCTTAACCATTTACATTCACAGGATACAACACATCTTTCCCAAAGGATCACCATTTTGTCAATGACCTCTCATTGCCATAGGACACAATGTATCTTTCCTAAAGGATCACGATTTTATCCATTGATATACTATTCTCATGTACATATATTGAAAGGAATTAGTCCCAATCACGATTCATCTCATTATAAGCATGTCACTCTTGAGTGGCCATATAGAGTTTACTAGCTTAAAATTTGATAATCAACACGGAGTTTTCATCAACTTTCCTTTTCTAATAATGGATGAATTATCATCCTAAAAAAATATACAACCGTGGAAATCCCAATAACCGTCCCATACTGGAAATTGGTAAATCAATTATGAACTTGTTCCTTATCAATGCATGTACATAAAATACTTAGCTCTCTTCTTGTTCTTACTATGCTATTTCCCTGAATCTGTCACATATTGATCTTTAATCATTTAAAACAAAGTTTAAGTATGTCATTGGGTCTTTCAAACATAATTCCATGCCATTAAGTTCAATTTCTTAAAAATATAGGTAATAGTCAACTGTCCCAAGCCAGCAGTCAATTGGTTACTCTTTGAAAACTTGCATATTTGAAACAGAAGGTTAACAGTCGACTGTTACGGCTTGGCAGTCGATTGTTAGCTCTCTGTAGTTCCAATAGTCAACTGATTCCCCATATCAGTCGCTTGTTCATCGAGATTCTGGGTTTTTATGAACTAAGAACTTGGCAGTCGACTGTTAGGGCTAGCAGTTGACTGTTCATGTGAAATTCTGGGTTTTTACAAAATGAAGAACACGACACTCAACTGTTATAGCTAATAGTCGACTGCTACGCTACTGGCTTGTTTCGAAAATGCACTTTTTGCCCAGATTTCAAGTCCAAATCTCATATTTAATCCACATGCAAGGTTATACAATTATTATAGACCATTTGTACGATAAAACCCAAGTAAAACTCAGCCCAAAACATGCTTAAACTAGCTTAAATTCGATTATGATTGTCTACAAATCCATAAGTCAAACCTATTTCTAAATCTTCATTTTCAACATTTAGAGATACATGCAAACATCAATAGGCATATTTGGAAACCATATTACTTTAATTCCAAGCTAGATTATGTTTGTAACATCCTAGTTTCTTAATTAATTTTTTATTGCAGAAATATGTTATTTTACTTAACTCTTAATATCCCGGTCCAATTTTTTTCTATTCTTTTCTTATGGGAGTATTAAAAGTCATGTTCTATCCCAAGGATCATTACTCTCAGTTGGTTATTTAAACCTAAGAAACTAGGAGTTACGTGTTTGTTACTCTCGCACTCTCCCAAAATCATTTTTAGCATATACAGGTATTCTAATTCAGATAAAGTGAGGTAATAACCTCCATGCATTACCTAGCAGGTATATAATCTAAGTCTACCGCATACATCCATATATATATATATATATATATATATATATATATATATATATATACATACACAAGGTTAGTAGTTAGTGGCACACAGGCCTAAATAGTTAGTCTGGCACGTAGGCCATAGTCCAAAAGAAGTGTGACTTATAAGTCACAGCCAAAAAGTCAGCTCCTCTGCTAGCTACCCATCAGACATCCCTTCTAGGTCCTAAGGATGTTCACATCCACCGAGGGGAAGAAGAAGAGAATGTTGACGGCCTTCAATATCTGGAAGTGGCTCAAGAATGGCACTTTCATCAGCTCCACCTCTATCTCAAGTAGCAAGAGGTACCTGGGCATCTGAACACACAAACGTAATGAGATATATAATCCCAGTAATGTAGATTACCAGTTTTTTATGAACTAATTAGTGGCTCAGCTGCATTATGAAGAATACAGGAAAACTTCCTTCACATTTATCAGATTGATACAACAAATAAGTGCAGTTCTTAACTATTTAATCTCAATTACAAGATATTTCCACATATGGGTTCAGGATATATATATATATATATTCATGCTGAAGAATGCTATAGCAAAGTCATACCATCAGATTGAGCAAACATATAAAATACTCAGTTTCTTTTAAAAGAATGCTCATTTTACCATCACATCACTTTGGTCAGTCAGGCCAAAAACCATATCTCTCCAGGACCTGTACAACTTATCTAAACCATTACCTTTATCATGAAAAGCAATCTAATGAAACAAGACAAAACCGAGTTACCAATATAAGTAAAGTCCACCATATAAGGCACATGCAATTACCTAACATCCCAGGGCGTCCCCGGTGTGCGCACAAAGTTAGAACCTTAGGATCACCAGTCTCGGACTAGATTATTTCCTCACTAGTTGCTAGACAGCTATGTCCCGGACGCATTCCTAGCCAGCCTAGTGTGTCCTTTTCATACAGCTCATTTATATATATAACATAATTTTTCACAGGTAATGTTTATTCAGTTTCAAATCACTTGCCTCTCCAGGGCATATCACTTTTCATAGTTTGCCTCTCCAGGGCATATCAATCCTTTCACAGATGCATGCTAAAATATTTGCCTCTCCTAGGCATATGAGTTCACAAATGCATGCTAAATCACAGTTCTAGAATTGGATGCCACACACTTAAATAGAATGCTTAAAACATGTCAAGTTTTGTATTTAGTCAACTCAAAGTCCAACAAAGTCAACCACAAAGTCAAATATTACTTGTACAGCAAACAACTTACACAACTTCTCATACAGGCATCCAAATGCTATGAAATTTCACCAGAAGCATATACGTAGTTTAATTAACAATTTGAACTTGCATCTTAAGTTATAAAATCACATTGTTACCCCCAATTGCCTCAATTTTATCAAAATAGTCCTTTTTTATCAATTTATTGAAATTAGAAAGCAATTCTAACAATTCAGTCACATCCAAGTACAAGCATTGGTCATTTAACATTCACTAAACACATCCAGAAAGTTTCCAACAGAAATTAACCAGAAATTGAGCCAAAATAAGGATCTTGAGATTTTCTCTAGTTTTTCTTTCAAAATGGTCCTTATTAAGACTCAATTTCCTTTCTGGACTTATGCAAGCTCAAACTAGGTTACAGCAAGATTCACAAGATTGAATATGACTTGTTCACACACTTCCCACAACCAGAAACAGTTCAGAAGTCATATTTTTGCAGCAAAACACTATCTTTTGGAAAATTTCAAGAAAAAGTCCTTTAGGCATTAAAACACAGTTAAAGACCTATCTAGTCTACTCCAGCCCTGTAGAAAGCATTCAAATATCATATAAAGTAAAAAGGAACAGTTGGTTACTCACATTCAACTCAGAATGCCATATTTTTAACAAGGACAAGAAAATAATGAATTTCTTGCATTTTAGTCCCTATCACTACTGCTTTTCTGTTCTGGCTTCTGTTAAGCCTTAAAAAGTTTCCCCTAACCAAGGTAAGGTCATTTATGACTTGCACATCAAGTTGGTAAAGCCACATCAACACAGAAATGGGTTTTATGCAGCAATTTGGTACTTTCCTAGGCATTCTTCATAATCAAGGGTTTTAGGTGCACTAAGCCTGATTTAGGTCATTTTTGGGTTATTCCACTTCTTGAAAAACTTTTCTTTGGGAGGCTAGAGGGTGGAGTAGCTACCCTATCCACCCAAAAACCAGAGTACCCAACTTTTATAGTTGGAACTCTCAAATCCTAGTGCACTGAGATTCCAATCTTGCCTTTTCTATACTCTAAGTGTTCCCTGACTTTACCATTTTTCCACTATCCCTTCAATTTCCTTACTTCCTCCTACTTACCCAATCCTCAAAAGTTAGGAGTTCTTTTCAAGTTCTGAACCTATTTCTACTATTCTAAGTCCATTTTCATAATTTTGACATTTTCCTCACTCTCACTGAACTCACAGAACACTAAGCCCCTTTTCACCACTACTTTTATGACTTAGACACACTACAAAACCAGGAAACCAAGCCTTAGGTTCAATTGACAGCAATTTTACTTAAGACAGAAACTAATGAGACTCTACTTTTACCATTTGGGCTATTAATTCATTTCACAAGTTCAATTTCATAAAATCTTAGTATCTCTATGTATTTAGAGGTTCCATAAGTAGCATATGACAGCATGTATAGCAGAAAGAATAATTCCCAGTAGTTTAGCAGCAAGAAAATCCAAAACAAAAGCATTAAAGGTCCATTTTTACCATTTGAACTATTTAGCGTATTTTAACAGATTTTACTTTAGTAATTTCAATGTTTTTGAGGCACTCAGAGATTCAATAAACACAAATGACAGTACAGACATCAGAAAGAAGAATCCCAACAATTTATAAGTAAGCAAAGCCAAAACAGAAGCATCAAGGGTCCATTTTTGCCATTTAGACTATTCAACTTGTTCTAACATATTCCATTTCAGTAAACCCAGTATTTCTAAGGCATTCAGAGGTTCAATAAATAGCAAAAATACTATTTAATCCTCGAATTTGCAACTCTGTCAACTATTTAGTCTCCGAACTTGGAAAAAATACTATTTACTTCCCAAATTTACAACTTTGTCAACTATTTAGTCCCATGACTGTTACCCGTTAGAAAACCAGCTGACGTGGCCGTTAAATGCTGATGTGGCATGAGAGGTGGCATGTGCCCAAGCACTTAACAGTGCCACATAAGCATTTAACGGCCACATTAACTGGTGCCTGGTCATCTAACTGGTAATTGTCAAGAGACTAAATAGTTGACAGAGTTGCAAATTCGGGGACTAAGAATGAGTGAGTATATATGTTCATTTTTTTTTACTATTTTTACATATTCATTTAAACCCTATATATATTCTCACCCTAATGGAGTTTTTTCTAAAAAAAAAATTAATTTCTAAGATTTGCATCCTAAACCAAAACACTTCGATTCCTTGCACTCGGGTTACTGGCCACCACGTGGCAAAGCATACTTAATCCATTCACTTGGGTACTGGTCACCTCATGACAATTCTATTAATCAAACAATGCTTAACCCATTCACTTGGGTACTGGTCACCTCGTGACAATTCTATTAATCAAACACAATCAACTTCTATCTATCAAACAACTGATATCTAGCCACCACGTGGCACGTCCTGACCCCTTGCTGCGGGGCAATAGCTTGAGCCCACTCGTCCATTACCCAACCAGGCCACATGGCGGGCACGACACGATGTCTCGAAGCATGGCCACTGACACACCCTGAACCAACTCCACAGGATGATTTCTCTTTTACTAGGTTAGGCTCACGGTTCACCCGTAGGTTCCTCCCGTGTCTGCTTACCTTAGTCTCACATATTAATAGGATTCTTTGTATCTTTCCCGAAGGATCAACAATTCTTATCCTTGTTAATATGGATGAGTATCCTTAACAGTAAATAACTCATATACCCGTCCAGATGCACTCTCTAAGCCTCAACCTATCGTCATAGCAATATAAAACCTTTCTGACCCTATTGCCAGGATAGGGCAATGACCATCGTCATGGTGATAATAGAACTGAGGTCTCAAGTGCCATCTGACGTTGTTCTAGTCAATGTCTCACATCACTAGCATAACCAAATCCGAAACCCACAAATAACTCCCTTTGCATGATTATAATTTAAGTCACCCTCGTGACGAGTTTTCAAAATAAAAGCTTAGTCCTTCCATACAAGGACTTTTGCCACCGTCGTGGGAAAAGATTTAATAAAATACTCATCATGCCTCCGGACTGTATGAGTTGGATTTGTAACACACCAATCATAGCAAACAATTACACTCTACTCCTATGTCTTCCTATCCAAGCTATTTTCCACAACCTATTTTCTAGTTCCTTTATTCTTTTAGCATCCTATACCTCTAGCTAACACATACCAGAGAAGCAGAGAACATACATACTCATGTAATCCACATAAGCATACAACCGTAGGAGCAGAGATGGAAGAACCCTCACCTTGGCCAACCTTCCATGCAATCCTCTCCTGTAACTTTAGTCTCCTCGGAGTTCCTGTTGCACTCAATCGTGTGTCATTGTTCCTATAAGAACAACATTTATTTCATTAAGGTTATTACTTAGCTTAACTTGTTATTTATCTCTCCATTACTCTCATGTGTAGTCCATGGTTGCCATAGAGTCAAGCTCTTGGTCTTATTGGACTTCTCTATCCCGACTTATGTGTACCCTTCCTCGGACGCTTGACTTACTCGCATATAACACTCTACTTGAGTGTTGCACATACTTGGATTTGAGTATTAGACCTCTATCTAATTTGTATTCACATCTAAGGAAGCTTATCTAACTTGATTGGAAGGAATCCTAATTTTAGGAAGGTCTAAGCATTTTGATCCAACTTGTGTTCCTACTTGGGTTCTAAGAAATCTAGTTTCTAAACCCCAATATACCTCTGATTTATCCTACTTAAGGTTTCCTAAATATTTATGAGGGAAGAAGGTTGAAATTTTAGAAATTGGATTTCATTGTTCCGCAAGCTTCCACTCTTGGGAAACAAGAAAGTACCTAAATTAATTCTTGATGCTTGATAGCATATTTAGAATTATTCTAGGGTGTTTAGGATTGAAAAGATGAAGTTTAAAACTCCCAACATCACCCTTAAAGCATATTTGGGCAAATCGAGCAGGGACTCGGCATGTTAATGCCAAGGTCCGGCCTTAGTAGCCTCGGACCAACTCTTCATGGGTCTTGTTCAGCTAATATTCCAACTATATAATTTCAATAATATCAATCCAAGCCTATTTACTCAAATCCAAGCTCAATCCTAATTTATCAACAATTTCTCCAATTTGGAAATAATTATAATTTCAACCCCAAATCCTTCCAAATTCGAATTTGGCTAAATCCGAAGATATAATCTCGATTCCTACCCCGACTAAGTGTTCAAGAACACTTCCTAAGTTTCAATCAACCCTCGAAACAACTCAATCGAAGGTCAATCGAAGAAATCCCTAAAAATGGAGAAATTAAGGGTTTAGAATGAAATTGGGGTTACCAACCTTGATTCGATTGGTGGGAGGTGTGGAAGATGTTGTAACCGAGCTCCGGTGACTTTTCCCGGCGTCGGCTAGCTCTTCTCCGACGAGTTTCCGGCGGTTTCCTCCTTCCCCTTCTCCCTTCATCTTCTCCACGCCATCCCCCTCTCTCTCTCTCCGACCTTCCGTTTCCTCTCTCTCTCTCTCGTCTTTCTCTCATTCTTTCTCTCTTTTTCTAATTCTTCCTTCCTTTCTTTTTCTATATATATATCCCACGTATCCCTTTTTAATATATTTAAATAATATATATATATATAATAATAATAATAATAATAATAATAATAATAATAATAATAAATAATTAAATAATTATAATAAATAAATAAATAATTAATTAATTAATAATTAAATAAATAATAACTATTATATATTTTTAATCCCTCTTCCCTATTTAATTCAAGTTCCCAATTTCTTAAGTCCTAAATTAATCCTAAAAATTATTTTCTACTCCTTTTCTTTCCCTTTTTATTTTATTTTAAACTTCAAAAAAAAATTTTTCTGGTTTCTTTTAACTTTCATATATATTTTATTTTATTTTTTCTAAGGTTTTAATTCCTAGCCCTGGAATAAATCATTCTGAAATCCTCGAAATTTTAAATAAATCATTCTTTAATCCTCGAAATTTTCCGGGGTATTACATGTTTTGTCTGACATCAAAATGGTCAGTTATTCTTTCTTGAAGATTCTCAACACACAACTTATTTTTCATTTTACGTTAACCTCTATATATTGATTTTTAAACTACCTAATAGATTAATGTCTCTGTAAATTAATATAGTTTTATACAATTTATTTATTTAGTTTCTTTCTTAATTATGCATTATTTTAGTTTTTCCAGTTACACAATGTACTCCTTCTCAACCCCAAGACAAACTACATCATTTTCATGAGATCAAATTCCTGCAGCAACCAATTTCAAGCATTCCATTAGGTCTAAATTCAAAGAATATTTCAGACTTGTTATAAAATAGTACAATTTAATCAGCAATAAAAGGGAGATAAGGATATACATGATATTTTATATTCCATCAACAACTACCTTGCTACTCACTGTAATATGTTTTGCATTTGGATTGGTATTGAGATTGCAAGCTCTTATTGGTTGTCTTTGTAATAAAAATAATATTTAAAAAATATTAATATTTATTATTTGATATATAATATAGATTACTTTTTTAATTTTGGGATATATGTCCTTCCCAATATATATGATTCTCTTTGCTGCAAACCTTATACCTGCACTTGTAATATTAGATTAAGGTAAAAGTAGTCATGAATAATGATTAGTTAAGCCATACTCACAAAAAAGAACAGAGGATTCAGAGATGTGAAAATATATATATATATATATATATATATATATATATATATATATATATACTCTCTTTTTTTAATTTATAATCTCCAATGATAGCATGGAATGAGTGATTGATACGGCTATGGTTATCTTTGCAATTAGTGGTATTCTTCTCAGAGGTAAAGATCCGTTTGCATAGTAACAAAATATTTAGATCATAGAATATAGTTTTACTTACTCTACTGTATCACAAATAGTTAATCATAGAGCAAAAACAAAGAAGCTAAAATCAATACCTCATTATTTCTTTTTACTTTGTAAAAAGTTTGATCAAGATAGGCTGGCAAGTAAGAGAGTGAATGAATATAGAATATAAAAAATTATCTGATAGAACCACCTGTGTTTTTGTTCTGTATCAAGATAGAAACCAGTCACACATTCATATTGTTATTGTGGATAATTATTAAATTTTATATTTTTTGAGTCCCATATTAATAATATTGCATTTTATTTGAAATCAATGTATTTTAATTTTAAATTTTAAGGATTTTATAATATGTGATGTTAGTTGAATTCAGAAATTCAAATTTAGAATATGATATGAATTTAGAAGTTGACTTGCTAGTTAATTATCCAAATTAATATGAATTTCAAAAAGAGAATATTCCAAAAGCAAATTTTAAGGGATTTTTGAAATATTTAATTATTAATTAGAGTGATAATATGTTTATTAAGTGGATCCAGTAGGATCCTAGTAGAATCCACTTAGATGCCACCATGTCAAGAGTGAAGAGCACTCAAATAGCTTATGTGTCAGTGTGAGGCTTCTTACCTCTTCTTTTATTATATAGCGCTTGATTTTCTCCATCCCGTCACAGAAGCAACGATCGTATTATTCTATTCATATGGTGAGTAAAAAGAAACAAATGTGAAGATTAGTACAACACCGTAAATTGACAATCACGAAATTATATATAAATTTAAGAAGCAAATATAATACCTTGCAATCACAGAGGACCATTTGGATTTGAACACCATTAGGTGCAGAATTGGGACCATTATTATTGTAAGGTGGCATAAACCATAACCTCACAACCCGAACCTTCACACTGAGATCGTCACTCAATGGGTTGATAGCAGAAATCAGTTGATTTCTTGGAGCCATGGCTTCAATTATGAAGTATTAATTATATACGATGCAGCCTATTGTAAAGATGGTTATAGCACCATCGACGATGCAGTTTATATAGTGAATGGTTGAGAAAGTTAAGCATGTGGTTATGAATATGTATTTAAATTTGACTTCAGGATTTGATTGTGCTAATAAAAAAAAGATATGGATATATTAAATAAAATATTATATAATTTTGTAAAATACGTAAACTGTGCATCGTGGATATATATATATAGTATCTGTATATATATATATAGTATATATTATATATATATATATATATATATATATATATATAATAGCATATGGGTGGGGTAGGTATATATTGTTTGAAAAAAAAGACAATTTATTAGTTTAAAAATGGATTTAATTAATGACATGATTCATGGAACATAAATTGTTTGAATTTTAGAAATTAGGATGAGATATATAAAAACATGTTATTGAATGAGATAATTGTTTATTTAAAATGATTTGAATTATTGAGGATATATATATGCAGATTATTATGAAGAGATCATTTATATTGGATTTAGATTTGAATTATTAAAATTCAATTTAAATGCAAGCATTAAGGGATTCTTAGTAGATTGAAAGAAAAACGATTTGATAATCATATTCGGTTTAACTAACACACATCAGCAGCCAGCTAGACGCCAAGGTGGCGACCAGTCAACGCCACATGCTTAGGAAATAGATGTTAAAAATGCTGATGTGGTAAACGTATGCTTCACGCCTCTTCTTTTATATATTTATATAGATAGATAGATAGATAGATTACCTATTCATCTAGCTATATATCTATTAATTAAAGAGATATTACCAAATAGATTTATTATGTTTTTTTAGAACAATTTATTATCACATCTTAAAGAACCTAATTATAATAAATATCTTATATACAAAAGATCGTACACAATTTGTTATTCAAAAAATTGTTAAAATAGACACTCTAATTAAAGATTAAAGAAAAAGTATTTTTTTAAAGAGAAAAAAAGTAATTCTATTTTAGTTGTTAAATAAAATTTTCAAAAAATTGTTAAAATAGACATTTTGAATGTGAAGGTAGGTTCTATAATCGCATTCTGATTGGGTAGCAATGGGGTTGCATTGGTCTGCGTAGTACAAGATCCAAAGCTCTAGTTCATAAATGAAACACAGAAACAGTTATACATGCATGCATAAATACAGGTCTTGAATTATTAACTCGGAAATATAGCGTTACATTTTATTTTTACACCCAAATTATTTTATTTTTAGGACAAGGGCTCAAACATTTATTTATTTATTTCCAGCTCCTCTAGGAATTTTACATATTTACTAATAGAACTATCTCGAATAATTTTCTTTTATTTCCCATCCTTCCATAACAAAACAATATTTTTCAAATTTTAATTACCGTGTCATTAATTAATACTTAATAATTTCATTCAATTACTAATTATTTACATATACTCTTTAAGAAAATGTATATTGGTTCCTTCAATACTAGTATAAGAGTGTATATTAGATATAATTTCATAATTAATATTGTATTTAATTTGTCGTATATATACATACAAAATAATATTTTGTCGTTTTTACATAATATGCGGCCAATTTTGCTTGGCTCGGCTTGCAATTCGTTATTTTGCATGGCTTGCATTAGAAACTTTACGTTAAAACATCGTATTACATGTAATATTTAACTTACGCGCATGCTTAATTAATTTTAACATAACGTACATAATTAATGCATAAACTTAAAATCTAAAGCTTCAAACCTAGGGATCAAAGTCCACGTAGTTCGTCATGGTGACGTCTATAGGAGCCATTAGGCGAGGTGATTACCTGTATTGGGCCGTGTGCGGCTAAGACGTGCCTAAGGTACTCCGGGCGGGCAAGCCACTCTTAGGAGGTTGCCTTAGTATGAGAGAGCTTGGGTCTCTGAAGGCTGCTGGAAGCTCAGTAAGTGGTATGCTCTGAGACTGAGGAGAGCCTGCCGATGGTCAGTTTGGACGGAGTCTACGGTGCAGCTCGGAATGCGTGGAGGATAGGTGTGAGGTGTCTGAGGATGCTCAGGTCACTGGGAGTATTCGAGGTATCTTAGATCCAGTGTTGTAGTTCTTGTGCTTGCCCTGTTTTTAGTCCCTCTGATTAGGGTTTATTTATACTGAGTGTGGGGAGGTCGTCCTCAACCCACGATCTCATGGGGCGTGGGTCGTCCCACAACGCTTATGGAGTTCCCATGTTTGGTTAAGTGGTTGTTCCGTGAAGTGACGTGGGCAAGGGCCACGTAAGTGGTGGTTGGTGGTGCCACGTGCCACTAGCATGCGCTGCGGGTAGACTTCTAGAACCTTAGTGCCACGTTTCCCAAGGTGGAATATTCCGTAGTTACATAAGTCCCCCAAGTCTACGGGTGTCGGGCGCCCGTGGACTTAAGTTTTCTTGTCTGTAAGCTACTTAGGAATTTTCGTTGTCTCTGAAAAGGGAGTGTTCGTCTGCGCAGGGTCATGGTCATTTTGATCTGGTCGTCCCACCTGTGAAGCAGTGTCTTTCTCTTCGCTCCATGGAAGTGGGCACGTTTGGAAGGTGACACGCATCTTGCTTTGAGTGGCTGACTGCTTGACTTCCTTGGCAAGTTTTCGAGCCGTCCCTGAAGAAAGTACGCGACTTACCGAGGAGGAGTCATCATTGCTCAGAGGAGAATTTCCTGGGATACCCTTTTGCGGGTAAGCGGAAGAAATCCAATGGTTAGGGGCCGTTTGGTCATTTCGAGATGCTCTCCTCTGGTCGAGCTCGTCTGCGGTTGGTGACTGGGCAAGAGATTTCTTTGCTGAGAATTGTCTGTTGAAGGAGCGGACTACTACAGGTGCCACAAGTCAGCGTTTTAATGGGTACCACTAACATTGGGTGTTTTGCCGCCGTTTCTCCTTCATTAAATGCGGGCTCGTTTCCGAGGACAGCCATCATTAGCCTGGGCCGAGGGTTTTTCGAAAAGACCCCCTGACACCTTCGGGTGACTCTTGGTTTTTTGACGGTTTTTCAGTCTTTGTATTCCTTTTTCCCTGGCTGTGAATCTGAGTCGTCCTTCTTCTCCTCGTGTCTGGTCGAAGTGGGTAGTTGCAACTTAGGCTGGTCGTAGGGGATAATTATTTTTATCCGTTGCGGGATACGAAGGGGCTAGGATTTTCAAATCGTCGTGCCTCTGGGTATCCTATAAGTATCCAGCATTTGAAAGTTTGCGGGTTTGCATCCTTACTTTTCTCTCCCTTTTTGCCTCCTTGCTTTGTTTGCCCTGTTCCTCATATGCCTTCTTGCTTTGTTTGCCCTGTTTCTCAAATTTCCGCCATGGCTGGTGACGATAGCTTTTACCCCTTCGACTTTACTGACTTGGAGGATCTCCCTTCTTCTTCTCCTCCTCCTCCTCCTCTTAGCCGTACTCGTGAAGTTGGTCGGAGTAAGGGGAAGAAATCCGTTCAGCAAAGTCTTTCTCCTGAGGCAGTGGCAGAAGTCCCTGCCGTGGTACCTGCTGGAGGAGGGAGGGAAGGTCGGCTTCCCGTGTCGGCGTCCTCCGATAAAGATCGTCGGCAAGGGTGTCTTCAGGGAGAGAAAAGGAAGAAGGATGGAAGAGGCGATGTTAGTGGACCCCGAGAGGGGGAAAGGAAATGAGTTTCCGCAATGGAGGTGCCCAAGGGCAGAGAAGGAGGGTTTAAGAAACGACCATCTGGTGTGGAGTCGCGGTCGTCCTTGCAAGCGGTACGGCGGAGTTCTGACTAGGGGGATTTGCAGGTGGAGGCTCTGGTGGAAGGCGTTGTTCCGACCTCTGTTCCTGCCTCTGTTCCCACTTTCGCTTTTGTCCGTCAATCACCCATGAGGGTGATTCTATCAACTCGTCCTTCCGTCCAGAGCCCCATTTAGGGGGTCGATTAGCCTGCTGCTAAGAGGACCAGGGTGGCGGTTGAGTAGCCTGCTGGAGATTCTGCCGCGACTTAGGTTCCGGCGGGCGAGCCCGTGGCTGAGATTTCAGCCAGAGTTGCAGAGTCTGGTGAGGTGGTCGTGGAGGCCGGAGCCCTTTCAGATAGAGGGAATGTAATTGTTAGTCAAGCGGCAGCCACAAAGGATGTGTTTTCAAGGTCGAGCGCCAGCCCTTCTGAACCCGTTGGGCCACTGGAGGGAGGACTCGCGTTCGAATTGGTGGCCCTGGGTAGGCACTTTTCGGTGGAGATGGGGGACAGGGATGCCAGGATGTTGGATACTTCTCCCATGGGTCTGGCTGTTCGAGGCTTCGGCAGGGTTGCTGAGGCGCTAGCTGACTTCCACAATGCTGGACTTGTGTGGGACAAGTATGTGGTAAGTTTCTCGACCCTGATGCTTTTTGTGATTTTGGATTCTCCTGTGTCTTGACCTTTTTTTTCTGCAGAAGGAAGCCCGCGCTGATAGGGACTGGGCTTTTAATATTGTGACCGCCAGGAGCCAAGCTCTGGAGGTCTATAAGAAGAGGGTGGCAGACGTGTGCGAGCAGCTATCTGCGAAAGAGTTAGAGTGCGAGGGCCAGGGCTGTGAGGTTAAGTCCTTGACTCATGAGGTGGCCCGTCTTAGGGTCGAGGCTAGGCATCCTTCCGAGGTCGTGCTTCTACGCTCGGAGCTGGAGAAAACCCGCAAGGAGCTGGTCGTCTGCTGGGAGGATGCCGAGTGGCGCCGACAAGAGCTGCATTCTCTCCGTGAAGCTTTGCGGAGTTTGGAGGCACATGCTACTAAGAATCTTTTCGGCTGGCTGGCGGGGGAGGAGAGGGTCAGCGACGCCGCCGATCTCCAAGGAGAATTGTTGGCTCAAAGGATGCATGGCATGCTTCTGGCAGTCGAGCAACTTGAACGTCTCCGTGGGGAGAGGTTTTCGGCAGAATGGGTGGCCACCCTGCATCATTCTCTGGAGGTTTTTGATGATGAGCTTCGCAGTCGGATGGATGCGGATCCACCCTTGAACCTTGCCTATCTTCGTCAGTTGGTTGACCGGCCGATGGACCACTAGGTGTTGTCACATATTAGCGGGCGTGCTTCCAGGATTGGAGCTACTTCTCAGCAACTGACTGAGGCGATTCAGTAGAAGCCGCCAGAGGTAGTTGGTGACGTTGAGCCTCCGGGGGCCAACGTTTTTGTAGATCTTAGGGATGCCCAAGAATAAGCTTATGTAATTTTTATGGTGTTTACCCTTTTTAATGGGCGGACGCCCTCTCATTTTTGGCATTTAATGAGAACTTAAAGAGTTTTTCCTGCCTCTCTTTTTTACTTCTGGCAAAAAGTTGTGTGTGAGTACAGTTTCTCTTTTCATTATTGTCTTTTTACGTCTGGGTAAAAAGGCTTGTTTGCATGGGTACCGTGTGATCAAGACGGTTTGTATGCGGTTTGCTAGCATGGTTTAGTCGAACGTTCGTTTTGTGTTTTCGCACCCAAGGGGTTTTTACCGCGCAGCTGGGGGAATATTAGCTTGGCCTTGGAGGCGCTTAGCATTTCTTCGGGCGGTCGGCCCGTTGTCCTCCAGCAGGACTTGCGCGAGTACTTTGTAAATTTGAACCCTTGTCTCTTATCGAAAGGGAATACTTCAATAATAATAGACAAAATGGTTACGTTCGTGCAGCCTCAGTCGGGCTAACCTTAGTCAGGCTGAAAGTAAACAAGATGATTACATTCGAGTTACCAAGGTCAGGCGGGCTATAGTTAGGCTGAAGTGAATCCTAAATCCGAAATAAAGAGACATACGTGGCTTGATTTAAAGGTAGTATGAGAGCGCAGAGTGTGTTCGGAGTCTAGGCGGAGGTTTGGTCCGAGCGGGCGAACTCTAGCTTCTTGTCTCCTGACTCTTTACCCTCGGGGGGTTCCTCGCGTGTTTCTTGGGGACCAAGGTAGGCGACCTTGACGGTCTTGGTTAGGCTCGCTGCGTAGCATGGTCGCGCCAGTTTTTGGTCCGCCATGATTTCTCCAACTCCGTGGGGTGTTGGGAATTTCATTGTGAGCTGTGCGGTTGATACTACAGCCCTGAGTTTGTTTAGGGACGGTCGCCCTAAGATTCCATTGTATGCTGTTGGTGTTGAGATGATGATGAAGTCCACATCAAGGCTCGCGACCTTCGGTAGGGTGCCCATGGTAGTTCGGGCAGTGATGATTCCTTCTGCTGGAACTTGGGCTCCTGAGAACCCTATGAGTGTGCCAGGGAATGACCTTATGCTGGCTTCGTTGAACCCGAGTTTTTTGAAAGTGTCGAAGTAGAGGACGTCTGCCGAGGATCCTCGGTCGATCAAGACTCTCTTGACTTCGTAGTTGGCGATTATGGCCGTTACCACCATGGGGTCATCATGGACTGGTCCCTCTTGGTTGGTGAGATCGAATGTGATGGGGTGTCCTTTAGGCTCGCTCCTCTTTTGTGCTTTGGGGCAGAATCGAGGGCGAGTATGGAGCGTTCCACCCTCTTCTTGTTTTGTGGCAGTGAGGAAGTTCCTCTCTACAGACCGCCGACAATGACATTGATGACCCCGCGAGTAGGCACCTGGTCGTTGGCTTCTCGTGGGTGCTCTCCGTTAGTCCTACTTTCTTCCTTGATGTATCTGTCGAGCTGTCCCTTGCGGATTAGGTCTTCGATTTGATCCTTTAGGTGGATGCAATCGTTAGTTTCGTGCCCATAATCCTTGTGGAACTGGCAGTATTTGGACTTGTCTATTGGTTTCCCCGTTTTTTGTCTCTTGACCTGAGGGGGGAAGCTGAGCATGTCCGAGTGATAAATTTCTTCCAGTACCCCAACGTGGGATTTGTTGAGGGGAGTGTAGCTCGTGAACCGTCCTCTAGGAGGCGTTCGTGGTCGAGGGGGTGACCGCTTTCTGTTGTTTTTCTCCTTGGCAGTTTGGCTTTCTGTCGCCGTTTTTTCCTTCTTCTTTTCTGCCCCTTTTTCATGTCGGCCTTGCTTATTAGGAATTTCCCCATCTTGTCTTTGGCGATTTGCGCGTTTTCTTCCTGGATGAACCATTCCGCGCGGTCCATCAGCTCATGTAAGGTGGAGACGGGGCATCCATTGAGTTCCCCGTGGAACTGTGAACACCGAAGACCTTGTTTTATGACAAAGATGGTGACGGCGTCCTGGAGGCCTCAGACTTGGAGCGAGAGTTTGGTGAAACGGGCCAGAAAGGCTTGTAGGGTTTCTCCTTCCTCTTGATGGAAACTGACGAAGGAGTCTTCGTTCTTTTGGTATTCTTTGCTACTAGCGAACTGCGTAAGAAAGTTTTGCGCCAACTGTTCGAAGTTGTGGATCGAATTGGTGGGTGGCAGTGAAAACCACCTCAGGGCGGCCTCTTTCAGGGTCCATGAGAAGACTCGGCATTGCTGGCCGTCCGTCATACCTAATATTGACATAACCGAGTTGAAGGTGTTCAGGTGATCCTGTGGATCGGTTTCTCCGCTGTAAGGCTCTATGTGGAAGGGCATCTTGAAGCCCATGGGTATGTGCTCGTTCATGATTTGTTGGGTAAAAGGATGCCTCACCTTTCCCTAGAAGTCGAATGCGGGCCACTGGTAAGCATTTGCACCGCAGGCAGCGTACGGGTTGTAGGCTCCTGCCCATGGCATGTGGAGGTAGGATCCCGTAGGGTAGTTTGGGACTGTTGGTTGTGGATAGCTCGTAGTGGGTCGTGCTGCTTTTCCGACGACCATTGCTGGTCTAGGCGGGATCACTACTAGCGGCGCTGGTGCTGTTAGCGACAGTCGCACGAATTCCATTGGTAAGGTCCCGAACTGTCTTGCGGGCAGGTTGGTAGGGTCGTTGGAGATCCCTGAGGTCGCGCCGTGTGGCACAGACAGTAGTTGGGTGCCTGTGCTTGCTGGGGCGAGGTTCCTGTTCTATTCCCGCTGCTGTTGGCGCAGGGCCGCTACTTCTGCCTCGAGGCGGGCGATCTCTACGTCTCGTGGGTTCCTTGTTGGCTCAGCTGTTTCTTGACTACCGGTCGTGGGGCAAGGAACATGCGGCATGGCATAAGGGTGTTGACGGCAGGTTTTTTCTCCGGGCGCCGGGGTTTAGACCACGGTTTTTGTGATGGCTACCTGTGTCACCGAGGAGTTTTGAGGCTGAGTCGCGTTCGAACCGCCTGCTTCGGTCGTGGCCCCTTCGGTTATTCCCTGCCTGTTCCTTTTGCTGCGCCTTGGAGCACTTACGTCGATCATGGCTGTGGGAGCGCTCGAGTCGGTCATCCTATTTGTATATCCTGTATATAAGATAAGAAATGTGGGTTTCTGAGTGTTAGGTATATACTCCTACTCCCCGAAAGAGAAATTTCGTTTAGTGGCAGAGTGCACAAGGCGTTGTGGTCTGAATAAGACCGCGGTGGGCGCCACTGTAACTGTCATTTTTGGTTCAGACAATTGTAATTTAGAATTAAGGACCACAAGGGGTCTGAACCTTGGGGGACTTGTCCTTAGGTGATGCACCTAGGTGCCTACGTACCCTTCGGGAGGGATCAAAGTCCACGTAGTTCGTCATGGTGACGTCTATAGGAGCCGTTAGGCAAGGTGATTACCTGTATTGGGCCGTGTGCGGCTAAGACGTGCCTAAGGTACTCCGGGCGGGTGAGCCGCTCTTAGGAGGTTGCCTTAGTATGAGAGAGCTTGGGTCTTTGAAGGCTGCTGGAAGCCCAGTAAGTGGTATGCTCTGAGACTGAGGAGAGCCTGCCGATGGCCGGTTTGGACGAAATCTACGGCGGAGCTCGAAATGCATGGAGGATAGGTGCAAGGTGTCTGAGGATGCTCAGGTCACTGGGAGTATTCGAGGTATCTTAGATCCGATGTTGTAGTTCTTGTACTTGCCCTGTTTTTAGTCCCCCGGATGAGGGTCTATTTATACTGATTGTGGGGAGGTCGTGCTCGATCCACGATCTCATGGGGCGTGGGTCGTCCCACGATGCTTATGGAGTTCCCACGTCTGGTTAAGTGGTCGTTCCGTGAAGTGACGTGGGCAAGGGCAACGTAAATGGTGGATCAGTGGTGCCACGTGCCACTAGCATGCGCTGCAGCTAGGCTTCTAGAACCTTAGTGCCACGTGTCCCAAGGTGGAATATTCCTTAGTTACAATATATATTGAAAAAAATTTAAGTGCAGTTTTTATATTTTTGCTGTAAAATTTGTCTATAAAAAATCAACACTGTATGTTTATACTAGTATAATTCATTTAAACACAAAATTTCACATATTTTATTTTGATTAGAGAATCTGACAACAAAAAAAATAAATTGCATGCATATAAGTCTTGTCCATGTATATATTTAACTTCGAATAAGGGCAAAGTAAAAAACAATTTTTTATGGAGTGGCCTTCAAACAAATAAATAGTGAATTAACTCCACAAATTTGATTTGTATAAATATATATCAAGATATTCTATATATATATAAATACCACAAAGGAGACATTAATTTCATCATAGAAGAAAGCTAAACATAACGTTATACTTCATTTCTCTGTGTGTGTGTGTGTGTGTGTGTGAAGACTAAAGAGAACTCAACAATGGCTTCTACTACAGCAACTGGTGGCGACCAAAACAACAATGATAACAACGGTGACCACAGGAGAAACAGAAGGATGGTGACTGCGATAACTTTGCTGGTCTCGTTGGCGACTCTTGGAATCATCTCCGTTGGCCCTCGCACGCGCATCCACCCAGGCGCCATCTCCTATTTTCACGAGTTGCACTGCCCCGGCCATAGTTGGTTGCTCCTTGCTTAGATCATCGAGGAACACATTATGGAACATGGAAGAGTCTACATGGTTTTTTCATAAACAAATCTCGAAAAAATAATTATCTGATGATTAAAAAATGAATTGGTATAGAGAGAAGCCGAGATCTAATTAAAACATCGATTAGTCTTTTAATTGATTTGATTTTGTTTTTTTTTCTAGATTAATTAATTTCATTTCTTGCTCTTATTTTTTTGCTTGATCTGCCAACCTAGGGTTTGATGATTGAATTCATGGAAAATTAACTTTATATATAGATCTTTTTGCAGTACTACTATGACCCAAAAGGAAAAATGTATTCTACCCGGCTGAAAGTTTTAGCCGTATGGGAAAAATTAGGTTAATTGTCCTCGATAAGTAATGAAAATGTCAAAAAAAATAAAAATATATAATTAATTTGTTTGTTCTTTTCAGTTTAACTATTGTAACTTTCATTTTTTGTTCAGACAATTCTAAGTTAACGATAAGGACCTCAAGGGGTCGTAATCTTGGGGGACTTGTCCTTAGGTGAGAACCTAGGTGCCTACGCACCCTTGGGAAGGGTACGTAGGCACCTATTCACACCACCATTCATCACTAACACACACCATATTACTTCCATTCCTCTTCTCCATTCACGCCACCTCACCTCATTTTTCTCATGGTTGATGTCACGACCCCAAATCGGGAGTACGTGACCGGCACCAGAATAGATTTTTACCTCCAAACCCATAAGCCTTATCCTGTAAACATGACTATAACTACCCTACTATACAATCAATATATATATCATACTAGTGGCCACACCTCACTGGTGGCCTAATTAACCTGCAATCCGCGGTTCGCTTAATACCGCTTCAGCTCAGCCCAGTGTATAGATATATATATTAGCACTCATAAGGTAAATATTAATATCATATTGACTGTACGTCTCAATACGTACGATCTATCCTATTCACATGCATTAAGCACACATAATATATATATCCATATCATATTGACCGTACGCCTCAATGGGTACGATCTATCCTATTCACATGCAGAAGTTCATATACTCAAACATATTTCCTAGTTTATCCTCAACCGGACCATGTCTTTAAGTACATGTGAAGCCAACAAGTCTAGAGTGAACGTACGTCAAGAGCCGTAAATATTTACATCATTTACAACTTCAAAATATGTACGACAAGATAAAGCAAAATAACCAAACGGAACGTGAACAAGAGCGTAAGGATGGTCTGATGTCTGTATCACTATCCGGACGTCGATGCCTGCCCGATCCCTGTATCAGAAACATTGAAGCAGAGGGAGTGAGTCAAACAAACTCAGCGAGAAGCTTCCCATCCTCGGCGTAGCGGCGGGTACCACTATGGTTGGGGAAAGGGAAACACCCACAATCACATGTGCATGAAAGTCCAGTTTATCACATGTTATATTACGATCAGACAATATTAATATAACATCAAATCAAAGATAAACCTACGGATCATGCTCCTCTAGCATACTTCTCATAAGCAAACAATTATATTTAACATATCATCTGAAAATTGTAAATCACTCAACTGACCCTAGTACCAAGCTAGGGCAATGGGCTCATCGGGCAATTTCTTTTAAACCTTTAACTGACCCTAGTGCCAGGCTAGGGCAATGGCCTCAACTGGCAAATCTTTTAGTCTTTTACTGACCCTAGTACCAGGCTAGGGCAATGGCCTCAATGGGCAAATCTTTTAGTCTTTTACTGACCCTAGTGCCAGGCTAGGGCAATGGCCTCAACGGGAAAATCTTTTAGTCTTTTACTGACCCTAGTGCCAGGCTAGGGCATTGGCCTCAACAGGCAAATCTTTTAGTCTTTTACTGACCCTAGTACCAAGCTAGGACAATGGCTTCAACGGGCAAATCTTTTAACTTGTTTCTCTTCCCAAGCTTTCAATTGGGAACCTGACTATATCTACTCGTTACTATACTAAACCGACTTTACCTAGGTAGTGTGAACATCCCTACGACTCACTAATCAGTTACGAGATCGTATTAATCCTCATATTATTCCCGGACCCTTGGTTTAGATCATAACCTAGCTCTAAGGTCTTCCCTAAGTTCAATTACCATAAAACGTCGACGTTTACTAACAACTTCTATACGATTTCTTTAATGAGTTTCTAATTAATAGGGTAGACCAAACCTTGGACTCAATCAACAACTTACCCCCTTGCTTGTACTGTTCGGCGTATCTCATGTCATCACATGGATACCCTCCAGTACCTCTTTACTTGTAGTCAAACACACATATACAAATATTTTCACATATAACAGTTTAGGAACAACAATAGCATGTTAACCACTAAGTAATTCTTACAAATAGGCAAGTAGGCAAACCACATATCCACATCCTCAATCAACCCTGTAGGGCAAGGATGGGAAATCCCTCACCTGGACGGCTCCCTTGCGTTTTTCCTGGAGTAACTTTCGTTCTGGACGAATCGTGGTTTCCTAAAGAATGCATTCAAGTGGTTAACATCTCAACTATATGCAATTCATATGCATACTACATGCTCGTGCCTAGAATGCATCTAGACATTGCCAAGAACCGAGTCCTTGGTCTTATTCATCTTCCCTCTCTTCTATGAGAGCCTCAAGTGCCTTGCACTTGGTTTCATACAACCATCGTTCTCCTTGAGTTGCTTTTGGGGCCTTAGATTTGAGTTACTAAACCTCAATGCGCTTCTAAACCATCCTACTTAAGGTTACCTAATGACGGTGTATAGGGAATTTAGAAATTCAAGAAGTTGGGCGTAGCTTATTCCGTAAGTTTCTATTCTTGAGGGACTAAAAAACATTTGAAATGATTTTGATCCTTAAAAACATGGTTGGAGGTGTCCTAAGATGTTTCGGATTGAAAATAGGAGGTTAGGACGCCCCAGATTGGCTTAAAAACGAATTTTGGGCATGCTGGGCAGAGATCGGGCGCTGCAATGCCCATGTGGGAGCTGTGGCGCCCAGCTGCTGCCCAGCAGCTATTGTATACCCGAGAGCGAGCGCTACAGCGCCAGCTCGCAGCACAGCAATTCGTTTGCTATGCTGTGGACTGGTTTGGGCCCATTTCGGCCCCCTTTCGACCCCGGCTTCGACTCCGCACCTCACGGGTTTTGTTCACCTACATTCCAACAACATATATCCAATCCTAACTACTCAAATCCAAGCTCGATTCCAAATTTATCAACGAATCCCCAAATTGGGACTATTTATAATTTTCAACCCCAAACCCTTTCAAATTCGAATTCGGCTAAACCCGAGGGTATAGCCTCGATTCTTACCCCAACTAAGTGTTCCAAAACACTTCCTAGGTCTCAATCTACCCTCAAAACAACCCAATCGAAGGTGGATCGAAGAAATCCCTAAAAATTAAGAAATTGGGGTTTTCGAATGAAATTGGGGTTACCAACCTTTGATTCGATTGGTGGAAGGTGTAGGAGATGTCGTACCCGAGCTCCGGTGACTTTTCCAGCGTCGGCTAGCTCTTCTCGATCACTTTTCCAGCAAAACCCCAACTCTCCTTCTCCTCCTTCTCCACGCCTCTCCTCCTTCTCTCTCTTTCTTTCCTTCTTTTTATCTTTTTATGCTCGTGTCCCCTTCCTCCTTCTTATGCCTTTTCTTTTTATTCTACTTCTTTCCTCTCTTTTATTTATAATCACGGCACCTACCCCATTTTAATAAAAAAAATGAAATAAATAATTAAATAACTAAATAATAATAATAATTATATTAAAGAAGAGGTTAAAAAATATTCCCAATTTAATCCCTCCTCTTACCAATTTAATTTTATTCTTTTATGTCCCAAATTAAATACCCAAAAATATTTCCTACTCTCTTTTCCCCATTTAATTCAGGTTTCCAATTCCTTAGGTGCTGAATTAAATCCAAAATATTATTTTCTACTTCTTTTCTTTCCCTTTCATTTCATTTTAAACTTCGAAAAAAATTTCCCAAGTATTACAGTTGAAGAAGTGAAAGGGTTCTCCATTAGGTTCTCTATCTCTATGTGTGGCCAGAATTTGAGCTTCTTCGAGGTGGAGTCTATGGCTTGAGTTTCTATACTTCAAAGGGGAGTTATTTTATCTTAATACTTATTTTAAATTGTATATTTGATTTTCTAGTTTTAGGATTTATCTTTATCCAATTTAGAATCTTAGATTATTGGTAAATTATCTATGTGTATTGAGACATTATGGTTTAGATTGGATATTGCAACTTTATTACCCATATGTGCATATGATGATGCTTAAATTTATTATGATAGCCTCTAATAGTAGGATTCGTGATTAATTAATGCATCTATATTTGTGATGATATTCCAAGAAATATAAGAAAATGGGTGTGAACCAATTGAGCATATGATGGTGATTAATGTTGTTATGGTAGCCTCTGATAGTAGGAATCATAACATGTTAATTCATCTAAGTTTGTGACAGTTGTCCAAACAACGTAAAGAATGGAACAAGTTGCTTTTGCCCAATTTTAATCACACATTAAGTGATTCTTAATTGTGTCTTTTGGATTGGTTACTAGCTGTAACTACAGAATATTCCACCTTGGGACACGTGGCACAGACGTTCTAGAAGCACGACCTCAGCACTCACTAGAGACACATGGCACCACTCATCTATCTAATACGTGGCCCTCGCCCACGTCACCTCACGGAGCTTCCCCTCAACCAGATGTGGGATCTCCACAAGCCTCGTGGGAAGACCCACGTCCCACGAGGTTGTGGGTCGAGCACGATCTCCCCACACTCAAATATAAATAGGCCCTCACTCGAGGGACTACGGGATCGAAACCTAAGAGAACAATACGCAAGGTGAAGCATTACCACTATCACGACCCCCTATCGAACGTCCGTGACTGGCACGGGAAGTAGGATTTCTCCTATCCCGTAAGCCTCTAACCCCTGATTGAGAATTCCACCTGTTTATAACTACCCTTTTCTAATACAAACAATATATAACATATATGGTCATCCCTTTCCGGTGACCTAAGAAGTTTGCAATCCACGGCTCGCTCAATGCCGCTTCAGTCTATACATATACACATATTCATTCACAAGTACATATAATATACACATTGATCACGCGCTTCAGGGCGGGTAATCTATCCTATTCACATGCAGAAGACCTGTATACAGACATACATATATTCAATCACACGCTTACAAATAATTTACATATTGATCACACGCCTCAATGCGTGTAATCTATCCTCTTCACATGCGGAAGACGTATTTTCACACAAACATGTATTCAATCACACATACATATAATTTACGTATTGATCACACGCCTCAATGCGTGTGACCTATCCTAGTCGCATGCAGAAGTCATATACGTATATACATGATATATATTATATCATAGCCTATATTCCCATCACCAAGACCTAACTTTAATCTGTATGAAGCCGACAATGCTACAATTCAAGTGTGACATATATATCTGCACAGCAGATGTAAACGTACATACGCCACGCCCAAAAAGGATTCATATATATATATATACATCACAACATGTATACATAATCAAAATAACTACCGAAGCGAACAAAGCGTGCGGTCTTCAGAGTTGTCTGCCTCCTTGAGAAGAAGTGGACGCGTTCCCGGCTCCTGAATCACCTGTATCTGAAACACGTAAACAGGGGGGTGAGTCGAACAGACTCAGTGAGAAGCTCCCCCATCCCTGGCATAGCAGCGGGTACCACTACAGCTGGGGAAAGGGAGCATCCACAACCATATGCGCATGAAACAGATTCGTATTATGATCTTTAACGTGATCATGCAATCAGTAAATCATATTCACAATTTAAAATCCTATTTCATGCTTCTAACATATTTATTAATCCGCATGTAAATCAATCATAAACATATAACATATGGTTCCATAGATAACATATATTTGTACACGTAGGCACTCACTTTCTGTCTCCCGCATTACGCTAAGAGAAATACTGGCCCGAAGGTAATTTCATGTACGAACCTGGTTGATCACACCAGGAACTTTCTGGCTCCAAGGCATACTTAGAGTAATAGACGGCAACTCCTCTGACCTCATTTTTAACCAAGGTAATGGCCACTATGTGGCATACTTGCTGACGTCATAATCCTGTCTGTCAGATTAGGATGACTGACTCGATCTACCCGGACAACCTAAACAAACTCAACTAACATATTTAACCTTGAAAGACACCCTATGAGAACTAGTTGAATATTATATGTGATTACTAGTTAGGCCTAGTTTCCCCCTTTTCAATTATGCATCACTCTCACTCACACTTAACAACCTAGGTTCGTTTTCCTTAATGTACCATACAGTCAAAACCTTTGCACGATGATCAATTTAAATGGTTTTCTAATATTAATGAACCGTCACATATGAAGTTCCAACTCAATCCTACCCACGGTATCATATAAGGTTCGGTGAGCCACAATAGCACATATACACCTTGTGGTTAATCATATAAGCACATATACTATTGCACGTTGACTACTTACTTGCAAATCATACACGCGTACCACAAATTTATTCATATAAATATATTTCATATATCAATTTGCACAAAATAGAGCAAACCACATTTTCCACGTAGTCATCCAACCCTGTGGGGCAGGGATGGGAGAGCCCCTCACCTCGTTGGCCCTCCTGATCAGTACTCGGAGTGCCTGAAGCTCCAATCACTCTGTGGTGACCTATACACATTATGTTTAAGAAATTTAGAATGCGTAACTAAGCATTTACCATGCACGTGTCATGCTAATGCTTATGCACCCTTTAGCTATTTTCCAATAACTTAATTATTTAGTTCGTTACGTCGTCTTATTTGCTCTTTCTGAAAGTCCAGAATGCCCCATATTCGACTTTCACACTTTCGAGCCATTTAGAACCTCTAATTGCTTAGGTTAGAGATTTCCACTTGTCTAAATTTCCCTTCATGTGTTCATATGGGTATTTAACTAATAAAAGAATTAAATTCACGGTTTAAAAGGGGGCTTTAGCGTACTCATTCCACTGTCTCTCTTATTCGCCGAGTAAAAGCTTAAGTATTACCTTTTTAATTATATATAAAAATATAATTGGGTATAATTAGAGCCTTGGGACCAATTTAGCGGGTCTTAGGTGTCCACCACGGATTAAACCGAGGTGTCCAACCCACCGCACAACTCCTTACGACACTATGGCTTAGTATTTCACCTCTTTTTCACCGGGTTGGGTTTCGATTGAGACGGTAAATACTCGGGTTTTATTCCCTTGATTATTTCCAGAACTTATAACACTTATACTACTCCAATCCAAGCCTAAACATGCATCAAACTATCAATGTCGAATTTTAGAGCAATTTCCTAACCCAATTTTCCTAATTTCCATACCCGGTCAATTCCTACGGTTTTACTTCGATTCTGAACCTCCCTAAGCTTTCAATAACACCCACTAAGCTCAAATTTAACCTCGGAATGCCCCGATTGGAAGTATTTGAAGAATTCCTAAAATACCCAAAATTGGAGAAATTGGGGTTTGAGAGATTTGGGGCTTTCTTACTTGATTTCAATCGGATAGAAAGCTTGGTGGTGATGAAAGATGAGGTCCGGTCACCTTCTCCGGCACTGGAATGTCTTCTCCGGCGAAAATCCGGTCCAACCTGCCGTGCACGTTGCTCCTCTTGTTTCTCCTTGAGATTCTCGGTTTGGTTCATGCGTCACTTGCCTCTGCTTCTATTTTTTTTCTTTCAATGTGGGTGTGTTTTGCGTTTTGCCTCTCTCCCTTTTCTTTTAATGTGTGTGTGAGTTATTGGGAGGGGGTCACGGTTTCCCTCCCCCCCCCCCCCCCAATTATTTGAATATATATATATATATATATATATATATTTGATATTATATATATATTATATATATATATATTTTTTTTATTTTATTAGAAAAAACTTATTTACTTATTATATCCTCTTTTTCCCTCATGCTTTTTAATCCTCTTTTCCTTGAGGTCCTAGAAAAATTATAAATATCCCTTATAAATATCCCCTAATTTAATTTATTTTTCTTTCTGAAAGAAAAATAAATTTAACAAAAATGAAAATAATTAAATCTAAATATCTCGGATATTACAATCTTCCCCCCTTAAGAAATTCGGTCCCTGAATTTCAACAATATACTAACCTTAGTCTTGAAACAGATGAGGATATGTCCTGCGCATTTCACCCTCGACCTCCCATGTAGCTTCTTCGGTCGAGTGGTTTCTCCACAGAACTTTAACCAATGGAATCTCTTTCGTTCTGAGTTTCTTCAACTGCCGATCTAAGATTTCCACTGGCTCCTCTTCATATGTTAGATTTTCGGTTAGTTGCACGTCTTGCAATTGAATCACGCGCGAGGGATCGGGAAGATATTTCCGAAGCATTGATACATGAAAGACAGGATGTACCCCATCCAACCTGTAGGCAATTCCAACCAGTACGCCACATTTCCAACTCGTTCTAGGATTTCAAACGGTCTGATATACCGAGGACTTAACTTCCCCTTCTTACCGAACCGCATCACGCCTCTCATCGGTGATATTCTCAAGAACACCTGTTCACCAATGGTGAATTCAAGTTCTCTCCTTCAGTTGTCTGCATAAGACTTTTGCCTACTCTGAGCTGTCAGCAATCTCTCCCTTATACACTTCACCTTCTTCAAAGCATCTTATAACAATTCTGGGCCGATTTGACTAGCCTCTCCAACCTCGAACCACCCAATCGGGGATCTGCACCTGCAACCGTACAGAGCCTCGAAAGGTGCCATTTGGATACTCGCTTGATAACTGTTATTGTAAGCAAACTCAGCCAACGGTAAATACCTTTCCCAACTTCCGCCGAAATCCATAATACACGCTCGAAGCATGTCTTCAAGGATCTGAATGGTTCTTTCTAATTGACCGTCAGTCTGTGGGTGGAACGCAGTACTCAAATTAACTCTAGTTCCCAACACTTCCTACAATGACTTCCAAAACCTGGAAGTGAACTGTGGCCCTCTACCAGATATTATGGACACTAACACACCGTGCAATCTAACGATTTCTGATAGATAAATCCGTGCATATTGACTCACTCCGTAAGTGGTCTTAACTGGCAGAAAGTGTGCGGACTTAGTCATGCGATCCACTATCACCCAAACCGAATCATATCCACGTTGAGATTTTGGCAACCCTGTTACAAAATCCATCGTTATCCTCTCCCATTTCCACTCAGGTATTTCTATTTGTTGTAACGTTCCGGCGGGCTTCTGGTGTTCAGCCTTGACTTGCTGACACACTAAACACTTGGCTACATAGTTTGCAACATCCTTCTTCATGCCATTCCACCAGTACAACTGTTTCAGGTCATGATACATTTTATTAGCTCCCGGATGGATTGTATAAGTTGTCCGGTGTGCTTCTTCAAGGATTTTTTCTTTCAAGTTATCAACCATAGGGACACACAACCATCCCTCCAACTGAAGTATCTCGAAATCATCCATAGAGAATCGGACGTCGTCCCCTTTCTCTTTAGTTACAGCATCCCTGATTTGCTTGAGATCGGTATCTTCATCCTATCTAGCCTTCACTTCTTCTACCAGAGAGGACTTAGCTTGCAAATGGGCTAAAAGTGAGTTAGAACTCCCAATCTCAAACTGATTCCCCGTCTGTTCTAGCTCGTGGAACTCTCTGATCAATGGTCTTCTTTCTTCACTTATATGAGCAAGACTGCCCATGGATTTTCGACTCAGAGCATCGGCTACCACATTAGCCTTTCCTGAATGATACAAGATCGTGCAGTCGTAGCCCTTCAACAACTCTAACCATCGGCGTTGTCTGAAGTTCAAGTCTTTTTGCTCGAAAATGTATTTGAGGCTTTTGTGGTCTGTATCGATTTCACAAGTCTCACCATATAAGTAATGTCTCCATATTTTCAAAGCGAATACTACAACCGCCATTTCGAGGTTGTGAGTCAGGTAGTTCTTCTCATGTTTCCTCAGTTGTCGCGATGCATACGCAATCACCTTGCCATGCTACATCAAGACACACCCTAACCCGATCCTCGACGCATCACAGTATACCACATAGCCTCCTGTGCCTTCAGGTAATGCCAACACCGGAGCAGTAGTGAGGCTGTCTTTCAGCTTCTGAAAACTCTGCTCACACTTATCATCCCATATGAACTTCACTCCCTTCTGAGTCAACTTAGTCATAGGTGCAGCAACCTTAGAGAAGTCTTGCACAAATCTTCTATAATATCCAACCAAGCCCAAGAAACTGCGAATTTCAGTAACTGAGGTAGGTTGAGACCAATTCTTCACCGCTTCTACCTTACTTGGATCGACGTGGATTCCCTCTGATGATACCACGTGACCCAAAAAGGCAACTCTGTCTAGCCAGAATTCACACTTTGAGAACTTGGCATACAATTTCTCCTCTCTCAACTTCTGCAATGCTAATCTCAAGTGTTCTGCATGTTCTTCAGAGTTCTTAGAATAAACCCAGATGTCATCAATGAAGACGAAGACAAATCGGTCCAGAAATGGTTTAAAGACCCTTTTCATCATGTCCATGAACGTTGTAGGAGCATTAGTTAATCCGAAAGACATCACCAAGAACTCGTAATGTCCGTATCGGGTTCGGAATGCGGTCTTAGGTATATCTGATTCTCAAATCTTTAATTGATGATACACAGATCGCAAATCAATCTTGGAAAACCGCTTTGCGCCCTGCAACTGATCAAATAGGTCATCTATCCTCGGCAGCGGGTATTGATTGCGGATCGTCACCTTATTTAACTTCCGGTAATCGATACACAACCGCAAAGATCCGTCCTTCTTCTTCACAAAACGGACCGGTGCACCCAAAGGAGAGAAGCTGGGTCTTATAAAACCCTTTTCAAGCAATTCTTGCAATTGTGTATGTAGCTCCTTTAATTCTTTCGGAGCCATCCGATAAGGTTCTGTGGAGATAGGCTGGGTGCTAGGTTGCAGCTCAATTTCAAATTCAATCTCACGATCGGGCGGCAACCCCGGCAATTCTTCTGGAAATACATCCAAGAAGTCTCGCACTACCGGTACTTGAGTCGGTGAAAGTACTGCTTTCGTGGTATCTTGGACCAAGGCCAAATACCCTTTGCATCCCTTTGCAAGTAACTTGGATGCCTTCAAAGCCGAGATTAAGCTTGGATACGGTGCAGCTCTGTCACCCCGTATCACAAAAGGCTCCTCGTTTGGCATATTAAATTTCAAGCATTTAGCCCTGCAGTCCACAACTGCATGGCAAGACGACAACTAATCCATTCCGAGGATCACATCAAGATCAACCATACACAACAACCGAAGGTCTACCACAATCTCATGACCATCGACCTCCACAATGCAAGACTTGTGCACATACTCTAGTTGTACCGATTCTCCCCTTGGAGTAGAGACCCGTACTGTTTCTTCCATTCTAGATGGACTTTTGTTGAATTTAGAGGCAAATGCATGCGACACAAAGGAATGAGTGGAGCAAGAATCAAATAACACTCGTGCTTCAAGAGAGCAAACAACAAGGGTACCTGTCACAACTGCATTTGATGCATGAGCGTCTTGCTGAGAAAGTGCAAATACTCGCGCTTGTCCTCCACCTACTGCCCCTGGCCCTCTACCACTAGATCCTGCACCACGGCCTCTAGCTGTACCTGTACTTGCTTTCTGTGGTGGTACGGTTCTCACTGGTGGGGCTGGAATAGGTGTACCCCTCGGCGTCGGATTGCTTCTCACACTTGTACCCTCTTTTCTCTTTGGACACTCTCTAGCCATATGGCCCACCTGGCCGCAGTTGTAACACCCACCTGTCAGTCTCCGACATATTCCAAAATGAAATCTACCGCAAGTCGCACACTGGGACCTTGTCTTACCGGCATTTCCACCCCCTTACACTCTCTATCCCCCTTGAAAATTACTTCTTGTACTTGTTTCATGGGTGGTGGTTGAGGATTGTCCCCCTGCGGACCCTGAGTATCCTGCACCTCCACCTGTTGTCTTCCTTTTCTTACTTCCACCTCCTTGGTTGTCACTGCCTGTAATTAACTTGACCTTGGGATGAATAGAAGTCTCGTACCTCTTCTTGGTTTCAATCATCCTGGCACAGTCTGCTGCTTGAGCTAAGGTCTCAAATTGTCTTCTCTGGGGTAACAAAGCAGTAAATAACGGCTCTGTGAGACGGTGAATGAACCTCTTGATCCTCGCCTCTTCATCAGGAACCAACTCAGGTGAGAATTGAGCTAGTTCTGTAAAAGGTAATTCATACTCCGTCACGGTCATATTAGGCGTCATCTACAACTCCTCGAATTGCTGACGCTTCGCATCTTTGGTGTCTTCAGATAAAAATCGACCCAGGAATTCCCTCTGAAAATCTTCCCAGGTCATCGGTGCCACTCTTCTTGAATACCTTGTCTGTACGGACTCTATCCATACTCTAGCAGCTCCCCTCAGCTGGAATGAAGCTAATTCCACTAACTCATGTCCATCATGTGCCCAATTCTGACTATATCTTTCACAAAATACTGGGGGTCCTCTTTCTCACTAGTTCCACAGAAAGTGGGTGGATGAAGCTTCAGAAATTTTGAAATTGTCAGCTCTCTGGGTGCTACCCGTGGCTCACGAGGTATTTCCTGTGGTTGTTGCCATTCCCTATCCTCTTCCTCAACAACCTCCATCTCTTGATTGCTAGGAACTCTCTCTTGTTCTTCCTCGCTGACTACTAACCGGCATACTTCCCTTTGTATTTGTCTCGTCATCTCTTCTCTTAGTTCCTGAAATCATGTCGTGAGCATTTCCGCCATGGAAGGTGCACTTGTCTCTACTTGAGGTTGGAGTTCCAGTGACTGTCTCCTCTCTTCCCCTCTCACTTGTGCTCTCCCTCGACCTCGAGCACGACCTCTACCTCGGCCTCGGGTGGGCATTCCGTCCTCCCGAACTGATTCTCGATCAATTTCAGCAGGAGTTCTCCCTCCACCCCTAGTCTGTCTCGTGATCGGTGGCATCCCTACACTGCACAAGGACCACACCTAATGAGTACACGTATATCAATGATATTTCATATCAAAGAGAGTAGAAAGAAAGGGCTGACTCAATTTCCTGGGTACTTCCACAAGTGCCTTTTTACTCCCACGTTGTGCCCGGGTTCACGAGGCGTAAACCGACACCCGGTCATACCTATGGCTTCATACAGTTTAAAGATAACCAGGCTCTGATATCAAGTTTGTCACGACCCCCTATCAGGCGTCTATGACCGGCACGGGAAGTAGGATTTTTCCTATCCCGTAAGCCTCTAACCCCTGATTGAGATTTCCACCTGTTTATAACTACCCTTTTCTAATACAAACAATATATAACATAATGGTCATCCCTTTCCGGTGACCTAAGCAGTTTGCAATCCACAGCTCGCTCAACGCCACTTCAGTCTATACATATACACATATTCATTCACAAGTACATATAATATACATATTGATCACACGCTTCAGGGCGGGTGATCTATCCTATTCACATGCAGAAGTCCTGTATACAGTCATACATATATTCAATCACACGCTTACAAATAGTTTACATATTGATCACACACCTCAATGCGTGTAATCTATCCTATTCACATGCGGAAGCCATATTTTCACACAAACAGGTATTCAATCACACATACATATAATTTACGTATTGATCACACGCCTCAATGCGTGTGACCTATCCTAGTCGCATGCAGAAGTCATATACGTATATACATGATATATATTATATCACAGCCTATATTCCCATCACCAAGACATAACTTTAATCTGTATGAAGCCGACAATGCTAGAATTCAAGTGTAACATATATATATACACAGCAGATGTACACGTACATACGCCACACCCAAAAAGGATTCATATATATATATATATATATATATACATCACAACATGTATACATAATCAAAATAACTACCGACGCGAACAAAGCGTGCGGTCTTTAGAGTTGTCCGCCTGCTTGAGAAGAAGTGGACGCGTTCCCGACTCCTGAACCACCTGTATCTGAAACATGTAAACAGGGGGGTGAGTCGAACAGACTCAGTGAGAAGATCCCCCATCCCTGGCGTAGCAGCGGGTACCACTACAACTAGAGGAAGGGAGCATCCACAACCCCAAGCGCATGAAACGGATTCGTATTATGATCGTTAACGTGATCAGGCAATCAGTAAATCATATTCACAATTTAAAATCCTATTTCATGCTTCTAACATATTTATTAATCCGTATCTAAATCAATCAAAAACATATAACATATGGTTCCATAGATAACATATATTTGTCCACGTAGGCACTCACTTTCTGTCTCCCGCAATAAGCTAAGAGAAATACTGGCCCAAAGGAAATTTCATGTACGAACCTGGTTGACCACACCAGGAACTTTCTGACTCCAAGGCATACTTAGAGTAATAGCCGGCAACTCGTCTGACCTCAGTTTTAACCAAGATAGTGGCCACTATGTGGCATACTTGCTGACGTCATAATCCTGTCTGTCCAATCAGGATGACTAACTCGATCTACCCGGATAACCTAAACAAACTCAACTAACATATTTAACCTTGAAAGACGCCCTATGAGAACTAGTTGAATATTATACGTGATTACTAGTTAGGCCTAGTTTCCCCCTTTTCAATTATGCATCACTCTCACTCACACTTAACAACCTAGGTTTATTTTCCTCAATGTACCATACGGTCAAAACCTTTGCACGATGATAAATTTAAATGGGTTTCTAGTATTAATGAACCCTCACATATGAAATTCCGACTCAATCCTACCCACGATATCATATATGGCTCGGTGAGCCACAATAGCACATATACACCTTGTGATTAATCATATAAGCACATATACTATTGCACGTTGACTACTTGCAAATCATACACGCGTAACACAAATTTATTCATATAAATATATTTCATATATCAATTTGAACAAAATAGAGCAAACCACATTTTCCACGTAGTCATCCAACCCTGTGGGGCAGGGATGGGAGAGCCCCTCACCTCGTTGGCCCTCCTGATCAGTACTCGGAGTGCCTGAAGCTCCAATCACTTTGTGGTGCCCTATACACATTATATTTAAGAAATATAGAACGCGGAACTAAGCATCTACCATGCACGTGTCATGCTAATGCTTATGCATCCTCTAGCTATTTTCCAAGAACTTAATTATTTAGTTCGTTACGTCGTCTTATTTGCTCTTTCTGAAAGTCCAGAATGCCCCATATTCGACTTTCACACTTTCGAGCCATTTAGAACCTCTAATTGCTTAGGTTAGAGATGTCCACTTGTCTAAATTTCCCTTCATGTGTTCATATGGGTATTTAACTAATAAAAGAATTAAATTCACGGTTTAAAAGGGGCTTTAGCTTACTCATTCCACCGTCTCCCTTATTCGCCGAGTAAAAGCTCAATTATTACCTTTTTAATTATATATAAAAATATAATTGGGTATAATTAGAGTCTTGGAACCAATTTAGCGGGTCTTAGGTGTCCACCACGGATTAGACCAAGGTGTCCAACCCACCGCACAGCTCCTTATGGCACTGTGGCTTAGTATTTCACCTCTTTTTCACCGGATTGGGTTCCGATTGAGACGATAAATACTCGGGCTTTATTCCCTTGATTATTTCCAGCACTTATAACACTTATACTACTCCAATCCAAGCCTAAACATGCATCAAACTATCAATTTCGAATTTTAGAGCAATTTCCTAACCCAATTTTCCTAATTTCCATACACGGTCAATTCCTACGGTTTTACTTCGATTCTGAACCTCCCTAAGCTTTCAATAACACCCACTAAGCTCAACTTTAACTCTGAAATGCCCCGATTGGAAGTATTTGAAGAATTCCTAAAATACCCAAAATTCGAGAAATTGGGGTTTGAGAGATTTGGGGAGTTCTTACTTGATTTCAATCGAATAGAAAGCTTGGTGGTGATAAAAGATGAGGTCCGGTCACCTTCTCCGGCACCGGAATGTCTTCTCCGGCGAAAATCCGATCCAACCCGCCATGCACATTGCTCCTCTTGATATCTCACATACTCTCTGATTACCTGAGCATCCTCGGGTACCCCCAGGCAATCCCCCTACACACCACGAGTCAACTCGCAGGCCCCGTTCCGGCTAACCTCCGGCTGGCTCACCTCTGTCCAGGAGCGTACCATTTACAGGGCTTCTAGCAGCCCTTAGAGACCATAGCTCTCTCCCGCTAAGGCAACCTCCTAAGAGCGGCTCGCCCGCCTGGAGTACATTAGGCACGTCTTAGCCGCACACGGCCCAATACAGGTAACGACCTTGCCTGATGGCTCCCATAGACGTCACCATGACGAAGTACGTGGACTTTGATCCCTCCCAAAGGGTACGTAGGCACCTAGGTGCATCACTTAAGGACAAGTCCCCCAAGATTAAGACCCCTTGCAGTCCTAATCTCAAATTACAATTGTCTGAGCCAAAAATGACAGTTACAGTGGCGCCCACCGCGGTCTTATTTAGACCACAATGCCTTGTGCACTCTACCGCTAAACGACATTTCTTTTTCGGGGAGTAGGAGTATATGCCTAACGCTCAGAAACCCGCATTTGCTTTTGTTTTGATCTCCAATATAAATACAGGATATAATACATCATGACCGACTCAAACGTCCCTACAACCACGGCTGACGCCAGCGCCTTGAGACACAGCACGAGGAATCGACAGGGAACGGCCGAACCGGTCTCAACCAAGGCAGGCGGACCAAGCGCAACCCAGCCTCAAAGCTCCTTAATAATGCAGGTAGTCGTCACGGAGACCGTGGTCCAGAACCCGGCGTCTAGATAGGAAACTTGCCTTCAACACCCGTATGGCATGTCGCACGTCCCTTGCCCCACAAGCGGTAGTCAAGAGATGACAGAGCCAGCAAGGAACCCACGGGACGCTGAGATCGCCCCAGCAAATGCGAGCGCTCAGTTAACCTTAGTGCCACACGGCGCGACGACAGGGACCTCTAGCGACCCTACCGGCTTGCCCACAATTCAATTTGGGACTTACCAATGGAGTTCGTGTGATTGTCACTGACGGCGGCACCACCCCCAACGGTAATCCCACCTGGACTGACCATGGTCACCGGATAAGCAGCACGGCCCGTCACGAACTATCCGCGACCACCAATCCCAAACTACCCTCCGGGATCCTACCTCCATATGCCATTGGCAGCGGCCTACAACCCGTATGCTGCCGGCGGTGCAAATGCCTAGCAGTGGCCCGCTATCGACTTCCAGGGAAAGGGGAGACACCCCTTCACCCAGCAGGTCATGAATGAGCACGTGCCCATGGGTTTCAAAATGCCTTTCCACATAAAACCTTATGGTGGGGAGATCGATCCACGGGATCACTTGAACACTTTCAACTCGACCATGTCAATACTAGGCATGACAGACAGTCAACAATGTCGAGTCTTCTCGTCAACCTTAAAAGAAGCCGCCTTGAGATGGTTCTCGCTGCTGCCTACCAACTCGATCCATAGCTTCGAGCAACTGGCACAGAACTTCCTCACATAGTTCGCCAGCAGCAAGGAGTACCAAAAAAATGAAGACTCCTTCATTGGTTTCCACCAAGAGGAAGGGCAAACCCTGCAAGCCTTCCTGGCCCGCTTCACCAAGCTCTCACTCCAAGTCCGAGGCCTCCAGGACGCCATCACCATCTTCGTCATAAAGCAAGGTCTTCGATGCTCACAATTCTACAAGGAACTAAACAGATGCCCCGTCTCCATCTTACAGGAGCTTATGGACCGTGCGAAGTGGTTCATTCAAGAGGAAAACGCTCAGATCGCCAAGGACAAGATGAGAAAATTCCTAATAAGCCGGGCCGACATGGTGCGGGTAGAGAAAAAGGAGAACACGAGAACCGAGAACCAAGCCCCCAAAGAGAAGAACAATAGGAAGAGGTCACCACCTCGACCGCGGACGCCTCCCAGGGGATGGTTCACGAGTTACACTCCCCTCAACAAGTCTCATGTTGGGGTGTTGGAAGAAATTTATCACTCGGACATGCTTAGCTTCCCCCTGCAGGTTAAAAGACGTAAGACGGGACGAGCGGTAGACAAATCCAAGTACTGCCAATTCCACAAGGATTACGGACACGAAACCAACGATTGCATCCACCTAAAGGATCAAATCGAGGACCTAATTCGAAAACGACAGCTCGACAGATTCATCAAAGAGGAAAGCAGGGCTAACGCCGAACACCCTCGAGAAGCCAACGACCAAGCACCTACTCGCGGAGTTATTAACATTATAGTGGGAGGACTACAGAGAGGAGCCTCCTCACTACCACAGAACAAGAAGAGGATGGAACGCTCCATACTCGCCCTCGATTACGCCCCGAAGCACAAAAAGAGGAGCGAAGCCAAGGGAGACCCCATCACCTTCGACCTCACCAACCTAGAGGGACCAATCCATGACTAACCCATGGTGGTGACCGCCATAATTGCCAACTACGAAGTCAAGAGAGTCTTGATCGACCAAGGACCTTCAGCAGACGTTCTCTACTTCAACACCTTCAAAAAGCTCGGGTTGAATGAAACTAGCCTAAGACCATTCCCCGGCACGCTCATAGGGTTCTCAGGAGCCCAGGTTCCAGCAGAAGGAATCATCACCGCCCGAACAACTATGGGCACCTTACCAAGGGTCGCGAGCCTTGATGTGGACTTTATCATTGTCTCAGCACCATCAGCATACAATGCAATCCTAGGGCGACCGTCCCTGAACAAACTCGGAACTGTAGTGTCTACCGCATAGCTCATGATGAAATTCCCAACACTCCATGGGGTTGGAGAAATCGTGGCAGACGAGAAATTGGCGCGGGCATGCTACGCAGCGAGCCTAACCAAGACCGTCAAGGTTGCCTGTCTCGGTCCCAAAGAAACACGCGAGGAACCCCCCGAGGCTAAAGAGTCAGGAGGAAAGAAGCCAGAGTCCGCTCGCCCAGACTCTACCTCTGCTTAGACTCCGAACGCACTTTGCACCATTACACCATCTTTAGGTCAAGTCGCATGTCTCTACTTTAAATTTAGGATTTTTAGCCTGACCACGGCCCGCCTGACCTAGGCAATCCGAATGTAAGCATTTTGCTTACCTTCAACCTAACTAAGGCTAGCCTGACTGAGGCTGCACGAATGTAATTATTTTGTCTATTATTAAATGTACTTCTTTTCAGCTAGAGACAAGACTTCAACTCTGCAAAGTACTTGCATAAGTCCTACCACAGGACAATGGACTCGACCGCCCCAAGAAACACTAAGCGCCCCCAGGGCCAAGATAAAATTTCCCCCAGTAGCGTGGTAAAAACCCCTTTGGTGCGAAAGCAACAAAACGAACGTTCGACAAACCACGCTAGCACACCGCATACAAACCGTCCTGATCACACGGTACTCATGCAAAAGATCTATTTACCCAGACGTAAAGAGACAACTACGAAAAGAGAAACTGCATACACAACTTTTTGCCAAGAAGTAAAAAGGAAAAGCAGGAAAAACTATTTGCAAAAATCATTCCCATTAATGACAAAAATGAGAGGGCATCCGCCCATTACAAAGGGTAAACACCCTACAAATTGCATAAACCTAATTTTGGGCATCCCCAAGATCTACAAAGGCCTCGGCCCTAGCAGGCTCCGCATGGCCAGTACCATCCGACGACCCCCGCCTGGTCGCTTCAGCCAGCTGCTGAGAAGTAGGTCCAATCCTTGGAGCTCGCCCGCCAATTTGAGACATCACTTGGTGATCCACCAAGCGATCCGTCAGTTGACGAAGATAAGCGAGATTCAACGGAGGGTTCGTTTCCATTCGCACACGAAGCATACCCTCCAAAAACTCTAAGGAAGGATGCAAGGAAGCCGCACACTCTGCCGGAAATCTCTCCCCACTGAGACGCTCAAGCTGCTCGACCGCCAGAAGCATGCCATACATCATCTGCGTAGGCAACTCCCCCTGGAGATCAGCAACATCGGCAACCTTGTCCTCGGCCACCAGCCAACCAGAAAGGTTCTCGTTAGTGCGAGCCTACGCACACCAGAAAGCTTTGCAAAGTGAGTGCAGCTCCTGCTAGCGCCTCTCGGCGTCGTCTCGGCGGGCAGCCAGCTCCCTACGAGTCCTCTCCAACTCCGAGTGAAGGAACGCGACCTCGGAAGGATGACCAGCTTTAGCCCTAAGACGGGCAAGCTCTCAAGTCAAGGACTTAACCTCGCGTCCTTGACCCTCGCACTCCAGCTTCCCGCACGTCCGCCAACCTCTTCTGGGAGACCTCTAGAGCCGGGCTCTTAGAGGACGCAACTCCGGAAAACTGATCCCGGTCGTGACGAATCTCCTCCTGCGAAAGATACATATATACGGCTGAAGTCAGAAACACGAGCCAAAGCAAAATGAGGTGGAAAACTAAGACAAGGGAACTTACCGCACACTTCTCCCACTCAAAACCGGCTTGGTGGAAGTCAGCCAGCACCTCGGCCATCCAACCAAAGCCTCGAGCAGCGAGATTCAGGGGAAGTGTCCAGCCCCCTGGCTTCCCTCTCCCGCATCTCCACCGGGAAGCACCTGCCCAATGCCACCAGTTCAAAAGACAATCCCCCCTCCGGTTGCCCAAGGGGTTCAGAAGGGTCGACGCTCGACCCATGAACAAGATCTCTCGTGGCAGCCGCCTGACTCACCACTACATTCCCTCTATCTGAGAGGGGTCCGGCCTCCACGGCCGCGTCACCAGACTCTGCGATTTCCTCAGTCGCAGGTTCGCCCGCCACCGCCTTAGGCGCGGGGGAGTCTCCAACAGACTCCTCAACGACCACCTTGGCCCTCTTAGCAGTCGGCTGATTATCCCCCTCAATGGGGCTGAGGGCGAGTAGAAAGTATCACTCTCATGGGTGATTGACGGACGGGAGCAGAAGTGGTAATAGAGGTAGGAACAGGGGCAGGGGCCGAAACAGGAGTAGCCTCCCCCGCCAGAGCCTCCGCCTGTACATCCCCCCGGTTAGTACTCCGTCGTGCGACTTGCGAGGACAACCGCAACTCTACACCGGTAGGCCGTCTCTCGGGCCCTCCTTCTTTGCCCTTGGGCAACTCCGCAGCAGAGACTCCTCTCTTTTCCCCCTCCCGGGGTCCGCTCGCGCCAGCTTTCCCATCTTTCTTCCTCTTCTCTTTCGGAGGAACCTCTTGACGATGCTCCCTCTCGGAAGACGGAGGTGCGGAAAGCCGTCCTTCCCTCTCTCCACCAGTAGGCACCGTAGTAGGTACCACAGCAGGAACCTCGACAGCTCCGCCCAGAAACAGGAACTGTTGACCATTTTTCCTCCCTCTAATCCGACCGGTGTCACGAGTACGGCTCAGAGGAGGAGGGGAAGATTTGGGAAGATCTTCCAAGTCAGTGAAATCAAAAGGGTAATAGCTATAGTCATCCTCTCCACCAGCCATTGCGAAAACTATCGACAAAAGCAGAAAAGGGCAAAGCAAAGGCAGAGGAATCAGAGGCAACAGAGAAAGGTGAATGCAAATGTAAAGTCACAAACTTTCAAACGTTGGACATTTATAGGGTACCTAGAGGTGCGACGATTCAAAAACTTTGACCCCTCGTATCCCGCAACGGATAAAACCTATTATCCTCTACAATCTAGCCTAGCTGCAATCGTCCGTTCCAGCCACACACGTGGAAGGAAAGAACGGACAAGATGCACAGCTAAAACAACGGAGACATAAACACCGAAAAGCCCCCAAGCACCCAAAAGTCACTTCAAGATACCTGAGGGCCTTTTTGCGAAACTCTCTACCTAGGCTAATGATGGCTACCCTCGGAAAAAAACTCGCATTTAATGAAGGAGAAACGGCGGCAAAACGCTCGAGTGACAATGACACCCGTTCAGGCTCTGACGCGTGGCACCTGCAACAAAGCCCGCTCCTTCAACAAATGACCCTCAGCAAGAAATCCACCATCAGCCACTGACCACGAATGAACATGGCCAGAGGAGAGCCTTACGAAATGACCAAACGGCCCCTGACCTTTGGATTTTTACCGCTAACCCTCGAAAAGAATTTCGGGAAATGCCCCTCTGAGCAATGATGACTCCACCTCGGTAAGTCGCGTACTTCCTTTAGAGACGGCTCACAAACTTGCTGAGGAAGTCAAACGTCCAGCCATCCGGTACGGGACACGTGTCCTCCCCAAGACGTCTCCTTTTCCACGGAACGATGTGAAGTAGCCTACTTCGTAAGTC
This sequence comes from Senna tora, assembly GCA_014851425.1. NCBI lineage: Eukaryota > Viridiplantae > Streptophyta > Magnoliopsida > Fabales > Fabaceae > Senna > Senna tora. The sequence continues at coordinate 24,993,453 of CM026264.1, forward strand.
GAACGGTCAGTTCCCATACCCGCGGCTCAAAGCGGGAGAGCTATCCCACGAGTAAAGGCAGCGAAAAATTCCTAAGTGTCTTACAAGCAAGGGAACTTAAGTCCACGGGCGCCCGACACCCGTAGACTTGGGGGACTTATGTAACTACAGAATATTTCACCTTGGGACACGTGCACATACGTTCTAGAAGCATGGCCTCAACACTCACTAAAGACACGTGGCACCACTCATCTATCTAATACGTGGCCCTCGCCCACGTCACCTCACGGAGCTTCCCCTCAACTAGACGTGGGATCTCCACAAGCCTCATGGGACAACTCACATCCCACGAGGTCGTGGGTCGAGCACGATCTCCCCACACTCAAATATAAATAGGCCCTCACTCGGGGGACTACGGGATCGAAACCTAAGAGAACAATACGCAAGGTGAAGCACTACCAAACCTCTTCTGTGATATCTCACATACTCTCTGATTACCTGAGCATCCTCGGGTATCCCCAGGCAATCCCCCTATACACCACGAGTCAAGTCGCAGGCCCCGTTCCGGCTAACCTCTGGCCAGCGCACCTCCTTCCAGGAGCGTACCATTTACAGGGCTTCCAGTAGCCCTTAGAGACCATAGCTCTCTCCCGCTAAGGCAACCTCCTAAGAGCGGCTTGCCCGCCTGGAGTACCTTAGGCACGTCTTAGCCGCACACGGCCTAATACAGGTAACGACCTTGCTTGACGGCTCCCATAGACGTCACCATGACGAACTACGTGAACTTTGATCCCTCCCGAAGGGTACGTAGGCACCTAGGTGCATCACCTAAGGACAATTCCCCCAAGGTTAAGACCCCTTGCGGTCCTAATCTCAAATTACAATTGTCTGAGCCAAAAATGACAGTTACACTAGCTATGGTAGTAGGAGTAATCAGTAAAAAAGAATACAAGACTCAAGTGGTAACTTGGAGTCTTTCCTTAAGACTTAATGAAGAACTAACTCCGATATTAAATTGAACTAGAGATGATGATGTGCTTAATTTAATTTAATAAGTACTTGATGCTAATTAAATATTTTTTATTGTACAAAGAGGTACAATAATAATTAATTTGTGACCACATTATTGAGTTTGAAAAGTTCCTTAAATGGATTAATGTTTTTTTTATTGGCTAGTATTATTATGTGGTGGACGAATATATTAAAAATAATTTTGTGAATTTTGAAATACCCGCCAATAATAATTATGAGATTTTTGGAGCCAATAATATGTGATCACTTAATGTGATGAATACCGTCATCACTTGATTCTTTGAATCGTGTATTTTTCTAAAACTATAGCTATAGTCAAAGAATCTGGTGTGTGTACATCGAGGGGGATGAATCTATAAGCCCATATGGATTAAAAGCAACCTATGAGGATTGTGATTAGAGATCCTTAAAACTTGGTTCAAAGGGACGAACGAATCATAGAGTGACTGTTGAAATGCACATTTATAAGAGTTTCAACTCTTAATTTCATCCCTATCGTGTAAATGCATTTTCCTGCAATGATATGTGAGGTTAAGATTTTTTTAAAAAACTCTTAATGAAGTCTGTAGCTTTATAAGAGTGAGGTGTCTTAATTGCAGGAGCACCCTTGACAGAATTCACCTATTTGAATGTGACGGAGTGGGGCCGCTCCTATAAGAAAATAGAAGGGCATATATTCTTGAAACACATTCAAGAAACAGGGTGCGCACACAGCCGCATAATGTGCGGGCTAGGGCTCATATATTGCACCTGGATTATTATGTGCATAATATATGTCTCGTCTCCCTTAAGCAGTCATAGTTCAAGGCGAATACCACTATTGACTCTGGATCAAGATATATATTTTTGCTAAATATAGATTCAAGGCAACTTAGCTATCTATATTATGCATAATAATCTATCTCTACCCAAATGTAAAAACAAATGTCAAATGTGTGTATTAATTTATAATAATAAGTGGGGGATGGTAGAATATTATTATAAATTAATAAAAATATATAAATTATAAAAATGATGAGGACAAAATGTAAGAGTAATTAAAGTTGTCCGTTTTGGTTTTATGTATTATATATGAATGGTGCTACTGATTTCAATGAGGCTGCAACGTTTTTATAAAATTAAATTTGTTTTAATGTATTTAATTGGGTTATGAAAAGATTCACTTCTATTCACCTATATATATATATATATATGTGGGTTGGGAGAAGACAAAACAGATGGATACATGAGAAGAAGAAATATGAAAACTTATAATAGTGTGTTATTTGGGTAGAGAAAGGTGTGGGTGAAAGAGTCTTGTCTACCTCCTACGTGCAGAGGTTGTAGACAAACAGGCGTGTACTGGGCTGTTGTATCCTAGAGGTAATGCGTCTGAGTACCCCTGCACCGGGTGATATAACAAAATCAACCCGTGGGAGGCGTGAATTACCTTAAAGATAAAGAGATACCCGTGCCTCAGTCCGGTACCACGCATTTTATTATTTCTCTAACAAATTGATATTTCTCTATTTTTTGTGTTTATTCTTATTTTCAGGTTGCTGCTCCAACAGTCTTACCATTTCCACTAACACCATTTATAAAATAGTTAATGGTTATGACTTACATAGCGTGTCAATGTTAGAGAGAAACTTCTTCCATTATTGAACATGTGTTGATTCGCAAAGTTTCAAAGAAAAAAATGACGCGCCTAACTCTTCATCTTTCAAATTTTACAGCGTGACAGCTTAGAAGCATCATTTTTGCCATCGTTTTACTTTGAAACTTAGCAAATTGACACATCTTCAACAACGAAAGAAGTTTCTCTTTAACGGTGTTACGCGAGGTAAGTCACAACCGTTATGTCTTTTAATGGTGTTAGTGAAAATGATAAGACTACTCGAACAAAGAAACGTTGGAGGCATAATTGAACACAATCAAACGTTAGCTAGGGACATATTTGATCGAAAGTTCAAACGTTAAGTGATACCAAAGATATTTTACCTAAATAATAATAAAAATGTTAGAAAAGCAGAATTAATTTGCATGGTAGAATAAGGGAACAATAATGTGTCATTAATAAATTAGATTCTAACTACATTAACAATTTGCTTCCTAAATAAAGTTATATTTTTTTGTCCGCCTAATGTCCGAGGCAGTGCTTCATTTCATTTGGATTTGACCCGCATCGTGCACTTGGCTATAGTGAGAAAGTCTCCCAACGGGAATATAGATCCATCCACAAGGTCTCAAACACAAGATCTTGTTTAAGCAATAACAAATTACTTACCACTTAAATAAACCCCACGTTAATAAATAAAGTTATATATTACTACTATGTAATTTAGTTTTTTTTATAAGTAGTTTTAAAAAGATTTTTTTATAATTTTTTATTCTATTGTTGAATTTTTGATTAAGTGTAAATTTTTTAGAGAAAAATTCAAAAATCTCCAATCAAATAAATGTTTTATGCATGTCGGAATTATAAAAAATGACTTGGTTATTATTTGCTTAGAATTACCATCTAGCACTGTAAAATTTAATTTTCGGTAAACTACAATTTGCTCCCCTGTGATTTAGTTTAAAATTAGTTTGTTCCCATGAGGTTTAGAATGTAACATTTTACCACCCTGTGGTTTGGCTTAAAATTAATGTGTCCCCCGTGGTTATAAATGTGACACTTGACCTCTTTGTTTATGTTATTACTTAACTATCCTATGTTATTTTTATCCAAAATTTAATATAAATAATAAAAAAAATAATAAAATAAATAAAGTAATTATTTGTTTGTTTTATTAAATTACTAATAATCAGTTATATTTATTGGTACACTATTACCACATTATATAATTGAATAAGTTTGATAGTTTTATAAAAAAAATGATCAAATATTCATTTTGGTCTTCTAACTTTTCAAATATTATAATTTCATCCCTTCTTCAACATCAAAATTTTCATTTCAATCTCCAAAATCACCACTTCTCTAATTGAAGCCGCCACTAAATTCTTTTTTATTAATCAAATTAACAAGGATGGATGGTTCAATGAGGGTGTAGATTGGTGGTCAACAGAGGATGGTCGTTTATGATGACATGGTGGCTGGATGACAACGGTAGTGTAGACCTACAGTGGTTATAGAGAAAAGAAAATGATAAAGAGGATTATTGAATAATTTGTAAAATTAAAAAATTTGACCAAGAGTATTTATTTCTATATTTATACTCTCCAATTATTATTGTTTGATCATATATACGGAAAGGCAATTAAATTACTTTTTAAATAATTTGAATAACATTAATGATTAAAAATTATAGTTTGAAAAGTTTCAAAGGCTTATAAAACGCCCATAAAAAAAGGTTATAAAACGAAATTAATAAAAAAAACATTTAGAATTGGAAAAAATTAAAGGGTTAGATATAGGCACAATTTCTTATATTTATCTCTAATAAAAATGAAATATATATATATATATATATATATATATATATATATATAGAGAGAGAGAGAGAGAGAGAGAGAGAGAGAGAGAGAGAAGTTTTAAAAAAGAACAATATAATTATGAGATGTAATAAGTTGTGCTATTTTCAAATTACAAAATTTAAGAATAATTAACAATGAGTCAGTATATATATATTCATTTTTTTCACTATTTTTACATATCTATTTCAACCCTATATATCCACACTCTAATCGAGTTTTGTCTAAAAACTTATATATGAAGCATCTCAATGAATCCAGTCGAAAAAAAAACACACACATGGTGAGTCCCACATGTAGGTCCCACCTTTATTGTATTTCGTCTCTCTTTGTTTCGATTTGATATTATACATCACCAGATCCAAAGGTGCATCTCTCTTGATCACACAAAATTTTCTTATATGAACAAAACATGTGAAGCATTTTCACATTTTGAGGGTGAAGGTAGGTTCTAGAATCCCATTCTGATTGTGTAGTAGCAATGGGGCCGCACTGGTCTGCATAGTACGTGATCCAAAGCTTCAGTTCAAAAAAGAAAAACAAAAACGGTTATACATAAAAACATAAATACAGGTTCTTGAACTAACTTGGGAATCTAGCGTTACATTTTATTTTTACACCCAAATTATTTTATTTTTAGGACAAGGGCTCAAACTTTTATTTATTTATTTCTAGCTCCTCTAGGAATTTTACATATTTACTAATAGAACTATCTCTAATAATTTTCTTTTCTTTCCCATCCTTCCATAACATAACAATATTTTTCAAATTTTAATTACCGTGTCATTAATTAATACTTAATAATTTCATTCAATTACTAATTATTTACATATACTCTTTGAGAAAATGTATCTTGGTTCCTTCATTACCAGTATAAGAGTGTATAGTAGATATAATTTCATAATTAATATTGTATTTAATTTGACGTAAATATACATACAAAATAATATTTTGTCGGTTTTACATAATAGGCGGCCAATTTTGCTTAGCTCGGCTTGCAATTCGTTATTTTGCATGGCTTGTATTAGAAACTTTACGTTAAAACATCGTATTACATGTAATCTTTAACTTACGCACGTGCTTAATTAAATTTAACATAACGTACATAAGTAATGCATAAACTTAAAATCTAAAGCTTCAAACCTAATAAACACATGAAAATTAAAGTAATTTGAAAATTTTCTTTTGCATGACAAAATTTAACATATTATAATATATATGGAAAAAAATTTTAAGTACAGTTTTTATATTCCTGCCATGTCACGACTCCCGTTTAGAGGACCGTGACCGGCACAGACACAGGGAATATCCCTCTGCCTGTAAGCCTTATCACCTAATTGACATAATATCTATTATTGAAAATACATCCACATGCAGTATAATACCATGGCTACACCGCAATGGTGGCCTATCCTAGGCAAGCAAATCCACGGCCAGTGCCGCTTCAGGATATAGATATAGGAAAACACACATAATATATATAACCTGTGTACTGGCTACACATCTGAAGATGCTACCTATCCTATTCACATGCAACAGATATATGTATATATATAGATATATTGAAAGCAAATTTTCCCTGTAATGCAGTAAAATAAATCCTGATTTTTAAGGTGTGTGAATCTGACAGTTCTAAATTTAGTAATACAATCTAATTGGGTACGTCTACCCTTTACTTTATGATACAATGATAAAGTAAATTAAATTACAAATTACACTTTATTCACCCACAAGAACAAGTTGTGGGTCTTGGAAAATGTTGCTCAACCCTCGTTCCACCGAGACTCTTTTCACCTGTACTTAACCTGTCTCTGTGTAGTAAAAAAAAATGAGGTGTGAGTCTTAACCACGCGACTCAGTGAGGACTCTCCCATCCCCGTCGCAAGGCGGGTACCTTATCGCTGGGACTGGGAATCATACACAACCACATGCACAAATAACTAGTTACTGTGGGTTTAGCATGCATTCTTGGTGATCACACAATAACAGAAATTTCACCCAAACACTCACATGCATTTAACAGATATAAGCATGCAACAGTTTATTCCACGTCATCAATCAGCAAGTAACATGTAACACATAGTGCTGGCTTTTACCTACCGTTCCTCTCACGTTCAACACGTTTGAATCAACAAAACGTGTGGTGACGTAGTCCTATACGTTACCACTACGCTGCACAATCAACAGATATATGCAACCACAGACAATTTATACATACACACAGATGCTAAACATACATCTACTTAATCTCCCCAACCCTGGGGTATCTACTAGCCACTACGTGGCTTTTTCTACTTTAAACCCGTGCAATCGGGCTACTGGCCACCACGTGGCAAAACATACTTAACCCATTCACTTGGGTACTGGTCACCTCGTGACAATTCTGTTAATCAAACACAATCAATTCTATCTATCAAACAACTGACGCATAGCCACCACGTGGCACATCCTGACCCCTTGCTGTGGGGCAATAGCTTGAGCCCACTTGTCCATTACCCAACCAGGCCACATGGCGGGCACGACACGACGTCTCGAAGCATGGCCATTGACACACCCTGGACCAACTCCACAGGATGGTTTCTCTTTTTCTAGGTTAGGCTCACGGTTCACCCGTAGGTTCCTCTCGTGTCTCCTTACCTTAGTCTCACATATTAAAAGGATTCTTTGTATCTTTCCCGAAGGATCAACAATTCTTCTCCTTATTAATATGTACAAGTATCCTCAATACGATATAACTCATATACCTGTCCAGATGCACTCTCTGAGCCTCAAGCTATCGTCATAGCAATATAAAACCTTTTTGACCCTATTGCCAGAATAGGGCAATGACCATCGTCATGGTGATTATAAAACTGAGGTCTCAAGTGCCATCTGACGTTGTTCTAGTCGATGTCTCACATCACTAGCGTAATCAAATCTGAAACTCACCAATAACTCCCTTTGCATGATTATAATTTAAATCACTGTCGTGACGAGTTTTCAAATTAAAAGTTTAGTCCTTCCGAACAAGGACTCTTGCCACCGTCGTGGAAAAATATTTAATAAAATACTCATCATGCCTTCGGTGTGTATGAGTTGGATTTGTAACACACCAATCATAGAAAACAATTGTACTCTACTCCTATGTTTTCCTATCCAAGTTACTTTCCACAACCTATTGCTAGTTCTTTCATTCTTTTAGCCTTCTATACCTCTAGCTAACACATACCAGACAAGCAGAGAATGTACATACTCATGTAATCCACATAAGCATACAACCCTAGGAGCAGAGATGGAAGAACCCTCACCTTGGCCAACCTTCCATGCAATCCTCTCCTGTAACTTAAGTCTCCTCGGAGTTCCTGTTGCACTCAATCGTGTGTCGTTGTTCCTATAAGAACAACATTTACTTCATTAAGGTTATTACTTAGCTTAACTTGTTATTTATCTCTCCATTACTCTCACGTGTAGTCCATGGTTGCCACAAAGTCAAGCTCTTGGTCTTATTGGACTTCTCTATCCCGACTTATGTGTATCCTTCCTCGGACACTTGACTTACTCGCATATAACACTCTACTTGAGTGTTTCACATACTTGGATTTGAGTACTAGACTCTATCTACCTTGTATTCGCATCTAAGAAAGCTTATCTAGCTTGGTTGGATGGAATCCTAATTTTAGGAAGGTCTAAGCATTTTAAATCAACTTGTGTTTCTACTTGGGTTCTAGGAAATCTAGTTTCCTGAAGGTTGTGGAGGGATAAGGTTGCAACTCACAAAGTTAGACCTAATTTGTTCCGCAAGTTTCCATCCTTGAGAAACAAGAAGGTACTTAGAATGATTTAATCCTCAAAAAGTGAATTATTCTCAAAAACATGTTTAGGAGTGTTCTAGGGTGTTTAGGATTGAAGAGAGGGGGTTTGGAGGTCTTAATTCGCCCTAAAAATGGGCTTGGGGCAAGCCAGGCAGGGACCGGGCGCTACGGTGCCAAGGTGCTGCCTTGGTGGCCCTTGGCCAACCAGCAAGTGGGCACTGCAGCGTCGGTTTGGGCGCTGCAGGGCCAGCTCGCAGCACAGCAGCGTTTTTGCTGTGTTGTGGCTGGTTTCGGCCACCTTTTCGGCCATCTTCCGATCCGGCTTCGATTCCACTTTTCACGAGTCTTGTTCTCGTACATATATACTATATTTAGGAAGTCCTACAACTCAAATCCAACTACGATTCGTCTTTGAATCGTTGATTGTTCAAAATTGAGAAAAATGGCTCTTATAAACCCCAAACTCTTACAACTTCGAATCCGGCCAAATCCAACGATCTAGCCTCGATTCCTAAGCCCGATGAGTGTTCAAGAACACTTTAGAAACATTATTCTACCCTCATATCCACCCAAACTTGGATTCTCAACTCAATTCCAAAAATGAAGAAAATGGGGACTTGGAGAGAATCAGGCGTTATACCAACCTTAACTCGAGAGATTGAGACGAGGATGATCTTCGGCTCCTCCTCCAGCTCTGGCTCGCCGGATTCTGGTGAGATTCCCTCCGGATCTCCTCCCACCTCCAAGCCCTAGCTCTCCCTCTCTCTCCTTTCCTTCTCTTTTTGTTCCTTGCTTCTCCTTCTTCCCCGTAGCCCCCTCCCTCTCTCTTTTTCTCTTTTATTTTCTTTTCCTTTCTTTTCTTTAATAATTAATATACATTAATAATAATAATAATAATAATAATAATAATAATAATAATAATAATAAAATATGAAAATAGTATAAAATAAATACATTAATTAATTAATAACTATATAAACAATAACTAATAATATTTTAATTTAGTTCTCACTCCTATTTATTTTAGGTTTCTAATTTCTTAGGTCCTAAATTAATCCCAAAAAAATTATTTTCTACTTCTTTCTTTCATCTTTTTTATTTTACTTGAAATTTCGAAAAATTTTCTCGGTTCCTTTCCGGTTTCCCTTAACTTTCATAATTTTCCTATATTCTTTTTAAGGTTTTAAATTCCTAGCCCCGGAATAAATCCTTCTTATATCCTCAAAATTTTTAAATAAATCATTCTTTAATCCTCGAAATTTTCCGGGGTATTACATGCCATAAATTTTTTCAATAAAAAATCAACACGTGTATATTTATAAAAGTTTGATTCTTTTAAATGAAAAATTTCAAAAATTTTATTTTGATTAGAGAATCTGATAACAAAAAAATAAAGAATTGCATGCATATAAGTCTTATCCATGTATATATTTAACTTCAAATAAGGGAAAAGTAGAAAATAATTTTTCATGGAGTGGCCCTCAAACAAATAAATAGTGAATTAACTCCACAAATTTGATTTGTATAAATATTGTAACTGTCGTTTTTGGCTCAGACAATTGTAATTTGAGATTAGGACCACAAGGGGTCTTAACCTTGGGGGACTTGTCCTTAGGTGATGCACCTAGGTGCCTACGTAACCTTCGGGAGGGATCAAAGTCCACGTAGTTCGTCATGGTGACGTCTATGGGAGTCGTTAGGGAAGGTTGTTACCTGTACTAGGCCGTGTGCGGCTAAGACGTGCCTAAGGTACTCCAGGCGGGCGAGTTGCTCTTAGGAGGTTGCCTTAGCGGGAGAGAGGTATGGTCTCTAAGGGCTGCTGGAAGCCCTTTAAATGGTACGCTCCTGGACGGAGGTGAGCTGGTCGGAGGTTAGCCGGAACGAGGTCTGCGACTTGACTTGTGGTGTGTAGGGGGATTGCCTGGGGATACCCGAGGATGCTCAGGTAATCAGAGAGTATGTGAGATATCACAGAAGAGGTGTGGTAATGCTTCACCTTGCGTATTGTTCTCTTTTTTTCGTTCTCGTAGTCCCCAGAGTGAGGGCCTATTTATATTTGAGTGTGGGGAGATCGTGCTCGATCCATGACCTCGTGGGACGTGGGTCGTCCCACGAGGCTTGTGGAGATCCCACGCCTGGTTGAGGGGAAGCTCCGTGAGGTGACGTGGGCGAGGGCCATGTATTAGCTAGATGAGTGGTGCCACGTGTCTCAAATGACTGCTGAGGCCGTGCTTCTAGAACGTTTGTGCCACGTGTCCCAAGGTGGAATATTCCGTAGTTACAAATATATATCAAGATATTCTATATATATAAATACCACAAAGGAGACATTAATATAATCATATAAGAAATCTAAAACATAACGTTATACTTCATTTCTCTCTCTCTCTCTCTCTCTCTCTCTCTCTCTCTGTGTGTGTGAAGACTAAAGAGAACTCAACAATGGCTTCTACTGCAGCAACTGGTGGCGACCAAAACAACAATGATAACAACAATGACCACAGGAGAAACAGAAGGATGGTGACTGCGATAACTTTGCCGGTCTCGTTGACGACTCTTGCGATCATCTCCGTTCACCCTCGCACTCGCATCCACCCAGGCGCCATCTCCTATTTTCACGACTTGCACTGCCCTAGCCATAGTTGGTTACTCCCCTGCTTGGATTGTCGAGGAACACATCGTGGAACATGGAAGAGTCTACATAATATTTTCATAAACAAATCTCGAAAAAATAATTATCTGATGATTAAAAAAATGAATTGGTTGAGAGAGCCCGAGCTCTAATTAAAAGATCGATTTGTCTTTTAAGTGATTTGATTTTGTTTTTTTTCTGGATTAATTAATTTCACTTCTTGCTCTTAATTTTTTGCTTGATATGCCAACCTAGGGTTTGATGATTGAATTCATGGAAAATTTACTTTATATATAGATCTTTTTGCAGTACTACTATGACCCAAAAGAAAAAAAGTATTCTACCGGCTGAAAGTTTTAGCCGCATGTGAAAAAATTGGGTTAATTGTCCTCGATAAGTAATGACAATATAAACAAATAAAAATACATAATTAATTTGTTTTTTCTTTTCAGTTTAGCTATTATACATAAAAGAATAATTAAATATTGCTATTGTAAAATAGAGAGAATACACACAAAATGAGCTTACATATATATATATATATATATATATATGTTTGTGGCTGGTGCTTTGCTGGAGAAGAGAAGAGAGAAGAGAGAGCTTTGGTAAGCTTATTATATATATATATGGACTAGTTAATTTGCTATTATGTAATTTCTTTCTGCAAGTATATGATCAATATGAGTTTCAGAATATGTAATATCTGTGTCTTAATTAAGTACATTTGGTTTGAATATATTGTGATTTTATTTGCTTTTCTCATCTAAAAGAACAATGAAATATTTATATTATTCGATCTATAGTAGAATTTTTCATGTTATTCTAATTAATCATGATTATTCACACATTGAGCGACTGCGTATTGTTGTGATAGGGATTTCTAAAGTCATTGTGATGTGTGACAATATATATTGAAGCAAATAATTAATAAAAGATACAAATTAAGTTTCTATTTGAAAGTAATCTTATTATTTTACTTCTCAAGTTCCTTATAAGAAGAAGAAGAAGAGAAGATACTAAGTTATGTGTACGAAGGTATTTGTCACAAATAATGTCACACATCTCACGAACACAAGTATTAGAAATGAAGATCAGATACTAAGTTATCTATTAGAAATATCTTTAACTTCTTCAAGTCTACAAAAATTCATAAGTCTACTTATGTGGCCTAAATAATGCTAGGACTCACAAGAAGAAGAGAACCATGGAAGAAACTATTATAAATTAGTATAAAATAAGGGTATCTGTAACTGTCATTTTTGGTTCAGACAATTTTTATTTGCAATTAAGGACCGCAAGGGGTCGCAACCTTGAGGGACTTGTCCTTAGGTGAGGAACCTAGGTGCCTACGTACCCTCGGGAAGGGATCAAAGTCCACGTAGTTCGTCATGGTGACGTCTATAGAAGCCGTTAGGCCAGGCGGTTACCTGTATCAGGCCGCGTGCGGCTAAGACGTGCGTAAGGTACTCCGAGTGGGCGAGCCGCTCGTCGAAAGTTGCCTTAGAGTGTGAGAGAGCTTGAGTCTTTGAGAGCTGTTGGGAGCTCTGTTGGTGGAATGCTCCGGGACGGAGATGTGTCTGCCAGTGACTAGACCTGACGGTGGCTTGGGCAAAGCTTTGGATGGGTGGTGTGTATTGAGCAAGAGGACGTCTGAGGCTGCTTAGAGGTCCTTCCAGAATGGTTATGGGTGATATTCTCTTGATGTTCGGATTCTCGAGGTTCTCTAGGGATACTTCTTGTTCTTGTTCCTATTTAAGTCCCCCTGGTCAGGGCTTTTTATAGTTAGTGTGGGGAGGACGTGCTCGACCCACGTTTGTGATGGACGTGGGTCATCCCATGACTCCCAAGGGCTTCCACATCTCTTGGACGGGAGCCCTCGAAGGGATACGTGGACGACAGCCACGTAAGAGGCTGGTGAGTGGTGCCACGCATCGTTAGCGTATGCTATCACTAAACTTCTGGAAGCTCAGTGCAACGTATCCTTAGACAGAATATTCCATAGTTACATAAGTCCCCCAAGTCTACGTGTGTCGGGCGCCCGTGGACTTAAGTTCTCTGTTAGTAAGCTACTTAGGGAATTTTTCCTGCCGCTTTTGTAAAGGAGAGTCCGTCCGTAAGTGGGTTTGGCCATCACGGGTTGGTCTTCCGACTTGCGAAGCTGTGCCTCTTTTTTGAACTCCAAGGGAGCGGAGACGTTGAGGGTGCCACGCGTCTTTATCCGGGTGGCTGACTGCTTGGCTTCCTTAGCAACTTTTCGAGCCGTCTCTGCAGAAATTACGCGACTTACCGAGGAGGGGTCATCATTGCTCATAGGAGAATTTCCTGATGTACCCCTTGGGGGTGTGTGGAGGAAATTCAAAGGTCAGGGGCCTTTTGGTCGTTCGAGACGCTTCTATCTGTTCAGGCTCGTCCGCAGTCAGTGACAGGCAAGAGGCTTTGTGGGGAGCTGTCTGCTGAAAGAGCGGGCTGCACCAGGCACAACGTGTCACGGCTTGATTAAGTCCATTGATCTTGAGTGCTTTGCCGCCGTTTTGCCTTCATTTAATGTAGGTTCATTTATGAGAGTTGTCATCATTAGCATCGATTGGGGATTTTCCGAAAAGGCCCTCTAGTGCCTTTGAGCGACTCTTGGGTTCCCAGGGGCTGTTCAGTCTTTGTGCCTCCGATCTCTGGATAATTGATCTCGGCCGCTCTTTCTTTCCACGTGTTCGGCTAGGGTAGGTAGTTACAGCTCAAGCTAGGCGTACTGGATAATTATTTTTATCCGTTGCGGGATACGAAGGGGAGGGAGATTTTCGAATCACCGCGCCTTTGAGCTCCCTATAAATATCCTGTGTTTGAAAGTTTGTGGGTTTACCTTCTCGTTGCCTTCTGTTTTCAGTGTTTTCCCTGCCTTCTTACCTTACTTTGTTTCTCTAATTCTTACTCCCCTTTTCCTCTCACTTGCGCCATGGCCGGTGATGGCAGCTTTTTCCCCTTTGATTTCAGTAATCCGGAAGACCTTCCTTCTTCTTCTCCTCCTCCCCTTAGCCGTACTCACGACAGTGGTTCGAGTAGGGGGAAGAAATCTGGGCATGCCCTTTCTCCCGATGCAGTTGTGGAAACTTTCGTCGTGGTTCCAGGTGGACGCGGGAGAGACGTGCGTCTTCCTATCCCGACGTCCTCTGATAAGGCCCAATGTCATGAGGATCTCAAAAGGGAAAAAAGAGGAAAGATGGGAGGGGTGACGATGGTGGTCCCTGAGAGAGGGAGATAAAAGAGGCTTCTGCGGTGGCGGAGCCCAAAAGTAAAGAAGGAGGGTCCAAGAGACAACCTTTCAGTGTGGGGTTGCATTTTCCCTCCCAGGTTGCCCAGCGAAGATCCGATCTGGTGGATGCGCGGGCCGTGAATTTGGTGGAGGGTACTTTTCCTCCCCCTGTACCTGTTCGTCAATCACCAATGAAGTTGGTTCTGTCTACACGCTCCGCGGCTCCAAGGACTGCTGGTGGGGCTGACGAACCTGCCACCAAGAAGGCCTGACAGTCGGTCGAGGACCCTGCTAGCGTTTCTCCTGTTGTGGCTCGAGTTCCCGCAGATGAGACAATGGCTGAGGCTCCTGCCGAAGGTGCCAAGACTGATGACCTGGCCGTGGAGGCCAGGGCCCTCTCTGAAAGAGGGAATGTAGTGGTGAGTCAAATGAATGCCACAAAGGATGTTGTTCCGGGGTCGAGCGTCAGCCCTTCTGTCGAGCCGCTGGAGGAAGAGCTTTCATTCGAGCTGGTGGCTTTGGGCAGGCTCTTTCCCGTGGAGATGGGAGAGAGGAATGCTAGGGGGTTAGACATGACCCCCATGGTTCTTGCTGTTTGGGGCTTTAGCAGAGTTGTTAAAGCGTTAGCTGATTTCCACCAAGCCGGCATTGCGTGGAAGGAGTGAGTGGTAAGGTTTCTCGCCTCGCTGCCTTGCTATTTTTGGGGCTCTTTCCTTGCGTGCTAAATTGTTTATTTACTGCAGAGTGAAGCACGTCTTGACAGGGACCGACTTTCTGGAATATTGACCATTAGGGGCTTGGCTCTGGAGGCCTCTAAGAAAAAGCTAGAGGATGCACGCGGGCAATTGTCCGCGAAGGAGCTGGAGTGTGAGGACCAAGGTCGTGAGATAAAGTCCTTGACTCAAGAGGTGGCCCGTCTTAGGGCTGAAGGTGCACAGCCTTCCGAGGTCAAGCTTCTGCGGTCTGAGCTAGAGAGGGCTCGCAGGGAGTTGATCACTCGTCGGGAGGATGCTGAGAAGAGTCGGCACGAGCTACATTCTCTTCGTGAAGCTTTGAAGAGTGTTGAGGCTCCCTCTTTCTCCTTTTTCTTTTCCGCTCGCTCCATGTCGGACCGATTTATCAGGAACTTCCTCATCTTGTCTTCGGCGATTTGCACGTTTTCTTCTTGGATGAACCATTCTGCGCGGTCCAGCAGTTCTTGTAAGGTGGAAACGAAGCATCTATTGAATTCTCCGTAGAACTGCGAACATCGGAGGCCTTGCTTAATGACGAAGATCGCGACGCCGTCTTGGAGGCTTCGGACCTGGAGCGAGAGTTTGGTGAAGCGGGCCAGGAAAGCTTGCAGGGTTTCTCCTTCTTCTTGGTGAAAACCAATGAAGGAGTCCTCGTTCTTTTGGTATTCCTTGCTGCTGGTGACATGAGTTAGGAATTTTTGTGCCAACTGCTCGAAGCTGTGGATTGAGTTTGTGGGTAGCAGCGATAACCACCTCAGAGCTACTTCCTTTAGGGTCGAGGAGAAGACTCGACATTGTTGGCCGTCTGTCATTCCCAGTATTGACATAGCCGAGTTGAAGGTGTTAATGTGATCTCGCGGATCCGTCTCTCCGCCATAAGGTTCTATGTGGAAAGGCATCTTGAAGCCCATGGTAATGTGCTCATTCATGACCTGTTGGGTGAAAGGTTGTCTCCCTTTTCCTTGGAAGACGAAGCCAAGCCACTAGTATTGTCGCAAGTGAGTTTGCATGCCGTAGGGGGCGTACGGGTTGTAAGTTCCTGCCCAGCGCATGTGGAGATAGGATCCTGGCGGGTAGTTTGGGACCAACGGTCGTGAGTAGTCCGTGGGCAGACGCACTGCTTGCTCGGCGACCATTGTTGGTCCAGGAGGAATCACTGACGAGGGCGCTGGTGTAGTTAGTGACAGTCGTGCGAACTCCATTGGTAGGGTCACGAACTGTATGGTGGGTAGGCTAATATGGTCGCTAGAGGGCCCTACTATCGTGTCGTGCGGTGCCTGTGGCAGTTGGACGCCTGTCCTTGCTTAGGAGAGGTTTCTGTTCTCTTCCCATTGTTGTTGGCGCATGGCCGGTATTTCTGCCTCAAGGCGGGCGAGCTCTATCTCCCGCGGGGTCCTTGTCGGCTCCGTCATTTCTTGATTGTCGGTTGTAGGGCAAGGATTGTGTGGCATGCCATAAGGATGCTGGGGGCATGCTTCCTCCCTAGGTGCTGGGTTCTGGACCATAGTCTCTGCAACAACTACTTGCATCGTTGAAGTGGTCTGAGGCTGAGTTGTACTCGAACCACCTACCTTGATTGTGACCGCTTCAGCTGCTCCCTGCCTGTTCCTCGTGCTACATCTTGGGGCACTTGCATCGGTCACGGCTGTGGGGGCGTTTGAGCCGGTCATCTTTTAGTATATCCTGTATCGGAAAATTAAAAAATGCGGGTTTCTGAGTGTTAGGTGGGTACTCCTACTCCCCGAAAAAGAAAATGTTGTTTAGCGACAGAGTGCGCAAGGCATTCTGGTCTGAGGAACACCGCGGTGGGCGCCACTATAACTGTCGTCTTTGGTTCAGACAATTGTTATTTGCAATTAAGGACCGCAAGGGGTCGCAACATTGGGGGACTTGTCCTTAGGTGAGGAACCTAGGTGCCTACGTACCCTCAGGAAGGGATCAAAGTCCACGTAGTTCGTCATGGTGACGCCTATAGGATCCGTTAGGCCAGGCGGTTGCCTGTATCGGGCCACGTGCGGCTAAGACATGCGTAAGGTACTCCGGGCGAGCGAGCCGCTCATGGTAGGTTGCCTTAGAGTGTGAGAGAGCTTGAGTCTCTGAGAGCTGTTGGGAGCTCTGTTGGTGGAATGCTCCGGGACGGAGATGTGTCTGCCGGTGACTCGACCTGACGCTGGCTTAGGCAGAGCTTGGGATGCGTGGTGTGTATTGGGCAAGAGGACGTTTGAGGGTGCTTAGAATGCCTGCCGGAATGGTTATGGGTGATGTTCTCCTGATGTTCGAATTCTCGAGGTTCTCTTGGGATACTTCTTCTTGTTCTTGTTCCTGTTTAAGTACCCCTGGTGAGGGCTTTTTATAGTGATTGTGGGTAGGACGTGCTCGACCCACGTTCGTGATGGACATGGGTCGTCCCACCACTCCCAGGGGGCTTTCCACGTCTCTTGGACGGGAGCCCTCAAGGGGATACGTGGACGATGGCCACGTAAGAGGCTGGTGAGTGGTGCCACGCGTCGTTAGTGTTTGCTATCACTAAACTTCTGGAAGCTCAGTGCCATGTAGCCTTAGGCAAAATATTTCGTAGTCGCATTATCTATCTTTGGTACCCCTAACGTTTGAGCTTTCAATCAAATATATGCCTCTAACGTTTGATTACGATCAATTATATCCCAAACATTTCATTTTTCAAACAATCTTATACCGTTTTCACTAACACCATTTGAGAAAAACTTCTTCCATTACTGAACATGCGTTGATTTGCCAAATTTCAGAACAAAAAATTACAAAACTGACGCGCCTAACTCTTCATCTTTCAAATTTTACAGAGCATCACCTCAAAAGCATCAATTTTGCCATCGTTTTGCTTTGAAACATGAGGAATCGACACATCTTCAATAACGTAAGAAGTTTCTCTCTAATGGTGTTCCGCCACGTAAGTCATAAATGTTATCTCTTTAAACGGTGTTAGTGAAAAGGATAAGATTGCTCGAAAAATAAAACGTTGAGGGCATAATTGAATGCAATCAAACGTTAGGGACATATTTGATCGAAGGTTCAAACGTTAGGGGTACATTAACAATTTGCTTCCTAAATAAAGTTATATTTTTTTGGTACGCCTGGTGTCCGAGGTACTGCTTTGACTAATCTGGACTCGACCTGCATCGTACACCTGATTATGGTGGCAAAGTCTCTCAACGAGAATAGCTGCATTCACAAAGTCTCGAACCCAAGACCTTGTTTAAGCAATACCAAAGATAGATATTACTACTGTGTAATTTAGTTTTTTTTCTATTTAATAATTATATGGGTAATTATATGGGTAATGGGTAAAATGTAAAATTTTTGCTCAATATATCCAGAATCATGTTTTTTTTTTGTGATAAGAGTGTTTTTTTTTTTATATTTTAGTACTAGCCAGACTTTCAAAAGAAATATTTTAGTATTAGCCACGACAGAATTATGTATTTTAATTTTTTAATCCTTTCCTTTTCATTTTTCTCAAATTTATGAAATAATTTAGGCTATATATATATATATATATATATATATATATATATATATACATGGTACTTTATTACATAGTTTATTACAATTTTTTTTTACGAAAAAAAAATTACAATTTTTCATAGTTTATTACAATTTTTCCTCTCAAGTTTAAAACCACGAGGTACAAGTACAAGTCTTATACATGTCTCTCAATTGATTAATCAAGAAACTCATATGTGGCAAAGCAATTTACTTGAGTCATACACTACAAAAAAAATCATTTTTAACTTCGGTCATTTAACTACGGTCAACACAACCGTAGTTAACTCACAACATTTATTGAATCATTTATTCTCTACACTGCGTCTCTCCTCTCTCTCATTCTTTTTTTGTTCTTCCCTAAAAGCCCTTAAATCCCTAGCAAACTAGTTGTTGTGGCCGCATTTGAGGAAGTCGAGATAGCGAGAACGGAGATTTTAGAAGTGCGTCGTCGACTCATCGCCACTGCTGTTGGAGTTGTTCGTTGGAGTGAGCCGCCGTCGATTTCGTTATGCTCTGCGTTCGTGTGTTCCTCTGCATTCGATTGTCTCCATTGACACAAGCCTCTATCATTGTCGCCAATTTCTAAAATCTCCCTTTTACGCCTTCGACATTGGCTTCCTCCAAAGACAACTCGATCTTTCTGCTCTTGTTTGGTACTGGATTCTTAGATCTATTAGCTTAGGCAAAGATTTGCTGGATTTTTGTTGTTTCTGCTCTAATCCTTTTGCTTCATTTTTCAGTTTTTGCATAAATGATGACTAGTTCAGCATAAGCCACCTGTAAGCTTTCTTTTGAATTCAGTTTTTGCTTCATTTTATGATAATATATATATTTCCCTTCTTATTTGGCTTCTTCCTTGTGTCTATTTGTAGGACGCCTCCTATGTCTAAACAGGGGAGATGTTGATTATAATACTCAAAAGGTTCTAAATACCCTACATTTTCCTCTCTTTTGAGAAAACAATTTCTTAGTAGTTTGTTATGGAGAAAACTTTTGGCTTTGAATTGCTTTCTGACTCTGTCTATACTGGAATCATGACAATAATACTTGACTAGGATTACAATTGGTGGACTATTTCTGAGGTAGGTGTTCCTGTGCTCTTAGGCTCTTGGCTTAATTGCAATTATTAAAAGGATTAAGGGGCTGTGTGGGTTTTAGTATTTGTGCCAATGTCTACCTGACTTGTAGGACTTGTTTAAAAGGAAAATGGGAACAACTTACTAATTTGAAAATGTTGGCAATGGGTTATAACCTATACAGCAACAGTATCTCATGTGACCAGAGATCCTGGGTTGAGTTCTTAGTAGTTAATACTATTGCAAGTGTGAGGTTCTTATCTGCTTAATTAGTTGTAGCTTTATGAGAATGATACACATTTCTTATGAATTAGGACGGAGTGTGTGCGCCCATTTGCACCAGAATTGGAGCATTTTGTTAATTTTGATGAGAATTCAAGTGGCATTTTTCCCCTTGTTACTGTGTACATTATTTGGGGGCTTTTTTCACCTTAACGAGAGTTTAAGAGGTTATTAGTGAAAGATCAAATGGGGTTATTCGCATTTTACCCTTAATAATAAGATGATATATTCAAATACTCCTTAACTGAATATAAAAAAATACTCATAAGATCCTGTATCCATGTTTCTTCACTCATAAGTTCTGTTTGGATGAGATAAAGTTAGAAGGGAAAGTGATTATTAAGGGTATTTTAATTGACTTGTAACAAAATTCTGTGTTTGGTTTAAATTTCCCTAATGAGGCAGGTTTTTGCAAATTCTTCACATGTCTTCTTCTTTAGGTCAGCTTCTCTAGCTCCAGGTTCACGTCTTCTTTCGGTTCCAGGTTCGCCTCTTCTTTAAGTTTGGATTTCATAACTTTTTCTTTTTCAGCAATACAACTTCCATAATCACTATTCTTTTATCTGTGCCAAATGCTTGAATTTACAAAATACTACATCTACATTCCATAATCCATACCATTCACTTGAATTTACAAGATTAAATTTAGCAAGTTTTGGAAATTCTATTTTGAATCTAAAACTATGGATGCAGTTCCTTATGGTGGTTGGTTGCAATAGCTGGATTATGGATTATTTTTGGCATGATTTCTGGTATTTCAAGTTTTGGCAGACTGCTACTTTTGTTGTTTATTGCTTAGATTGAAGTGTATTGAATTTGATGTTTGTGAAATTTGATAAGGAACAAAAAGCATCAGTGAATTCAAGTTGGCCCAAGGCTTTAATATATATGATATTGATGAATCACTTTAGCCTTCATCATAGTTCAATAGGACAAGTCTCGTGAATTTTCCTTTTCTTTTCAATTGTTCTTATATGCTAGTTTTTTTTTCATGCCTCAGATTGCATGAATTTTGGATCCCTTTATACAAATGATGAAACATTTTTATGATTAAGAGTAACTAACTCATATTTTATTTTATTTTATTTTTTACATATATTAGTCTCCATGCTCAGACACTTGCTCTCATAAAGTTATATGATCAAATCAATTTGTCAACATTTTATAAATTGACTAAGAAAAGTGGTGCCAAAGAGTTCGTTCACCATTTACACTTCTGCATATCTAATATGGAATTAATTAGAAATTTTATGAGCAAACATGTAAAAATTGAAAAAAAAAAACTATATCTCATGTTATAAGCAAAAAAGCAACAGGAAAATTCAAGGTATGAACTTTTTTTTAAATCCTATTTAACTAGTCTTTGGTGACCGACTGACAGGTGATCACATAGATGGGACAATAGAGGTATAAAATCAGAAGACAGAAGTCATCAAACTCAGCTGAAATGAATCCAGCCCTGTGTGCAGGCTGCAAAAGATGGTCCTAGCTTCTGAAGGATGTATCAGCATCACAACTGTTCTTGTCCATATTTAATATTTCAAGCTGGTTTCTTCTCAAAAATCTTATACATGATATGGTTTCTTCTCTATCTTTTTTGTCTTTTGATTCTCTTAACTGTGATTGAACTTAGACTAATTTGATCTTTTTCTCGTTTATGGAATTTTCCTATTCCAACTTAGGGTTCTAGGTTTTTTTTTATCCCTTTGCCAATATATATCACAGATTTGGGAGCATCAATGATCACTGGCTTTTCTTCAATTCCCTTACTCAAAGTTGAATGTCTTTTAAATCACCTTAGGCACTTATCTGGATCTGAATTCTAGTTTTAGTTTTGTGATATATATCTAAGTTCCTCTGCACATATTTTCACATATTTTTGCAGGTTCCAGTCACTGGCCTTGGTGCAGCCTTTATAGATAAGGCTGGAAGAAAGCCCCTTCTACTGGTAAGTCTTAGCACATAACATTTCACCTCCAAACTTACTGCACATTAGCAAGCGATGTTCAATAGCATCATTAAGGAAATTATCCTATACAACAACTGGAAGACCAAGGAAGGAGGACCCAAATGCCCTTGAGCTTAAGCTTAGAGAGAAACACAGGAGCTTCCTCTCACAACACCTACCTAAATTAATTAATTATTATCCTATATAAATTTTAAATTTTAATATTAATTTCCTATTTAATCTATTTATGCTTTCCCACTTGGATGTCCCTTTTTGGTTCTTTGAAATCTTTTGTTGTGCCCGAGGATGTGAATTGTAATCACTCACTCCTTAAGGCTCTGCCTTTAATTAGTGCCTATTGTAAGCTAATTAATTAATATAAGTTGCTATCTTATATTTATATATATATATATATATCGAACTTCTCATGCTTATTAATTATATATGTTCTCTGTCTCTTGTACAATTTGCCTAAAATATTTATCAAAATTTAACAAAACATTGAACAGATAATGAGCAAGTTCCAGGCTCTCTCTCTTTCACTTTTTCGTTTAAATCAGATGTAATGGGTGTCTACCTTATTGAGGTTAGTTATGAATTTTAAATGTTCTTTTCTACATAAATTATGTGTTAGAGTGCCTTATTTATTATTGTTTCTAAAAGTTATTTTTTAGTGTTGTCTTGCTTTGTTGAATTCTGACAGCTTAGTTTAGCAAATTAAACTTGACATCCTTTTGTCCTATGAACAAGCTACTTCTATGTTCATTAATGCTTTACATCACTCAAGAAGGGGTGTTTTTCCCATTTTCATCCAAGGTTAATGCAAACATGTTATTTTTATATTTTTTAATTCTATATATCCTAATAGGTAATAATTAGCAAGCATGATTGATGGATTCAAATGCTTACTAATGATATGGGACCGATTACTCTTTTAATGGCATTCTACACAGGCTGAAGAGCTGAGGAAATCTCTTTGGGCAAAGAATGTCTCTGCAAAGGTGTATCTTGGTATGCGTTACTGGCATCCATTTACTGAAGAAGCTATTGAACAGGTATTTGATAATCTTGATCTTAGTTTACAGTGTGAACTTGGATATCATTTTATTAATTTTGTTCTTGTGAATTCTCTACCCTGTTCTTGTCATACTATCTGAGTTAAAACATGGTGCTGCCTGATTCCTCATGCTTGTAAAGATTTCAAAGTAGGGATACCTTGTAGCACTAATCTTTATTTCATAGTATTGTGGGATTTGACAAGCGACTTTCATTTGCTTAGGAATGAATTAGGTCTTAGCATCTATCCCATAGTTCTTGGGTACCTATTTACTTATTTTCTTTAATTAATTAATTAAACATTTCAATTTGTAAGCTCCTTCCCCTTAATATATATGTTTTTATCTGCTGCTGCACAAACTAATTACAATACTTATTGATTGGGTGGAATTTAGACATGAGTTTGTGGGGGAAGTGATAAAAGTGGGTCCAAGTGTCACAAGATTCAAAAGTAAGGAGTCATTTCATTTGTCATATTTAGAGTGCATGTAATGGCTCTTTGACTGAATTATTTTGTTGTGAGAAATGGCTAGATGCTAATTATTTTGCCTTATTTCTTGGAAGGATCTAATCTAAGTAGAACTAGGAATATATATATACAAACAACACTACCAATAGGCTCATTATTATCTCTGAAAAGCTAAGTAATATGAGCTTGTCTTATAATTTTGGGGTCCCACAAGAATGGGAAGAAGATGAAGAAGCTTCCTGGAATCTTACAAATCAAGCAGCAGTAGTAGTAATAGTGTTGTTGATTCACTTTGGTGAGACTGTATGTGAACTTCTTGTAAGCCCTTTTTTTTTGGTAAGCCCTTTTTTTTTTACCCAGTTCTGTTAAACTCGCTTCTTTTCTCATTGTTTATTCTCTTGTTGAATTTTTTTTAGACTACTTGTTGAAATTTTAAGGTTGGCATATTTATTAATTGATAGTTATGGGTTTTAACTCAGTTATATGTTTAAATTTGCAGGAGAGAGTTTCAAAGAAACTTCAAGAATTAGAAGATTTATATTTAGTCATTATAGATATGTTTTGGTTGTAAAACTTTTGAATAATAATACTTAGTTTTTTTTTTGTGAGGGAGAATACTAATACTTGTTGAGTGTTGACTTGGTGATTATGGATATGTTTTGGTTGTTAAAACTTTAAGTACATCTTAAATACAAATGAAATTATTATTATTATTATTTTAACCATTACAAATGAAATTATTTTAGTTGAATAAGTATTTATGATTTTTTTGGAAATTAAAAATATCAATAAAATGAGATAAATGTTGAAAAAAAAAAAGTGATTTCGCGACGGTTACAACCGTTGCCAAATTTCACACAAAAATCATTGTTAGTTTAACGACGGTTGAAACCGTCGTTAGATATAAAAAACAAAGGGTCTATTTATAAGGCTTTAGCGACGGTTAGTGGCGAAGCTTATGTGAAGCGTCGCTAGGATTTGTTCCTGACGGTAACTTTAACGACAGTCAGCCTTACCGTCGTTATAACTTTAGCGACGGTTTTAACCGTCGCTAAATCATAAAAAAACCGTCGCTAAAAATAGATTTTTTTGTTGTGATATTTATGCAATCTGAGATTGAAGTGCCATTGTGTTACTATATATACCTCTCTTTTGGAGAAATATGTGAGGGATAAATTTATTTGGTCAATGGACAAACATTCAAATTTTACAGTTTGATAAAAAATTTGGCAATTGCAGATTCTTCCCAAAGTGCAAATAATCTTACAGTTTGGTCAAATTTTACTAACATGGAAGGAAAAGAGAAGAAAGTACACTAAGTAGAAGTGCCATTGTGTTACTATATATACCTCTCTTTTGGAGAAATATGTGAGGGATAAATTTATTTGGTCAATGGAGAAACATTCAAATTTTACAGTTTGATAAAAAATTTGGCAATTGCAGATTCTTCCCAAAGTGCAAATAATCTTACAGTTTGGTCAAATTTTACTAACATGGAAGGAAAAGAGAAGTACACTAAGTAGAAGTCTTCTTTCGAGTCTAAGGAAAACTCCACAAACCTAATACAATTCTTTTCACACTTTCAATCTCTATCAAGCTTACATTTATTATAAGCATCCTCTAACAATCTAACTAACATAACCTTCCTAGCTAACTAAAATAAAAGCTGCATAACAAAATATAACTTCCTAAAGTAACCACTTTATTATGCTAATCACCTCTTGACGCTCATTGTACTATCAATTGGTCTATTTGGTCACATAGAAATATGCTTGTGTTTAATCACAAGCTAACCAAACCTGAAGATGCTGCTACGTATACTGCTGTATTTAATTGTATTATGCTACAGAATATCAATCTCAATTCCAGGAAATTAACCAGAAACCATGTTTTATTGATACGAGTACAAGTCCTTGGGCTTGGTAGAACCATACCTCAAAAGTTAGTTGTTGGAGTTGGAAAGTCCAAGGCCTTATAAGGCCCTTCCTTAAAGTTAACTTCCCCAATGTGGGACTTGTATCATTTGTCCCCTATTCCTTCTTGGAGTCCTCCTGCTCCTGCTCATTTTAAGGTGAATTGAATGTGGATGTTGCAAAAATGGCTGCTGACAAAATGAAGTATATTGCTGCAGTGTTTCGAGTTCATGCCCTTGATGATGCTTTATTTGCATAAGCTTTAGCAGTCCAGTGGACTATTTTTGCCCAGCTATATATTAGAGATACAAGTTAAGTCCTACATCTGACAGAGTAAGATACTCAATAAAGTACTTAAGAAGTTTGGTTCTTCCCCCTTATGAGCAAGATTTTAAGGGTGACTTCCCCAAGTTACTTGTGTTTCAACACCAGTAATGCAGTATTAATAAATTAGAGCTTCCTCTGGAAAATCAACATTATTGCATTAGATCATGCAAGAGCAAGACTATACTTTTTTTTTGTTTCCCACTATCCTCCTATTGGAGGCAATCCTATTCAAGGTAGCTGAGGTCCAATAACAAGGGTAGAACTTTCCCAACAAAGGCTTTTCTATAGATAAGACTCGAACTCGAGACCTTACTTAAAAGAAATGGAATACCTATCACTCAAACTAACCACCTATTAGTAGACTGTACTTATTTGAGTGATCCTTTTCTCCATTATATTTCAGTCTGCGTCATATATCAAGAGACACTGACCAATTAGCTCACTATGTTGCCAAACATGTCCGGTATTGAATCTCCTATGTATTTTGATCCTTTTTCTAATGCAGCGAAGAAATAGTCCAATGTAAGGTCACATTTCGTACAAATATTAGGTAATGGAATGGGAAATATAATGGGTGGGACCTGCTTCTAAAATGGTGGATCCTATCATCACTTGGGTGTGCATGTTTCCTTTTTGGAAAATGTGCACTTTTTGGAAAACGTGCACATCATAAAAAATGTGTAAATGTCCATTATGTCATTTAATTTGACATAATCATAAGTTTTTTTTAAATATTTTAATATAAAGGGTAAAGTGGTAATTTTAATTCATTCCTATTCCCACTCTCAAATTTTACTACCAAACACAATAAGCTCATTCCCTTTCTACATACCAAACGCACGTTCAAATTTTTGCTAGCTAGTTGGGCGCTAAATAAAAAAGAGAGAGAGGATATTTTGAGTGATGCAAATCACTTTTTTGGGCTAAAATATAGAAAATCATACTATATATATAAAAATACAATAAAGGTGGGACCTACATATTTTAACAATTAGAAAAAAAATATAAAATGCATGAACATATATGTGAAGCATCTAATATATATATATATATATATATATATGTTCATGCATTTTATATTTTTTTTCTAATTGTTAAAATATGTAGGTCCCACCTTTATTGTATTTTTCTCTTTGTTCCATTTGATATTATATATCACCAAATCCGAAGGAGCATCTCTTGATCACACAAATTTTCCTAATATGAACAAAACATGTGAAGCATTTTCACATTTTGAAGGTGAAGATAGGTTCTAGAATCGCATTCTGATTGGGTAGTAGCAATGGGGCCGCACTGGTCTGCATAGTACATGATCCAAAGTTCCATTTTAGAAAAGAAACACAGAAATGGTTATACATGCATGCATAAATACAGGGTCTTGAACTAACTCGGGAATCTAGCATGTTACATTTTATTTTTACACCCAAATTATTTTATTTTTAGAACAAGGGCACAAACTTTTATTTATTTATTACAAGATCCTCTAGGAATTTTACATATTTACTAATAGAACTATCTCTAATAATTTTCTTTTCTTTCCCATCCTTCCATAACAAAACAATATTTTTCAAATGTTAATTACCGTGTCATTAATTAATAGTTAATAATTTCATTCAATTACTAATTATTTACATATACTCTTTGAGAAAATGTATCTTGGTTCCTTCAATACTAGTATAAGAGTGTTAGATATAAATTCATAATTAAAATTCTATTTAATTTGTTGTATATATACATACAAAATAAGAATTTGTCGTTTTTACAGAATAGGCGGCCGACTTGGCTTGGCTCGACTTGCAATAGAAATTTTACATTAAAACATCGTATTATACGTAATCTTTAACTTACGCATTTGCTTAATTAATTTTAACATAACGTACATAATTAATGGATAACCCAAAAATCTAAAGCTCCAAACCTAATTATAAACACATGAAAATTAAAGTAATTTGAAAATTTTCTTTTGCATGACAAAAATTAACATACTATAATATATATGGAATAAAAATTTAAGTGCAATTTTTATATTTTGCCATAAAATTTTTCAATAAAAAATCAGCATGTGTATATTTATACAAGTTTGGTTCTTTTGCATGACAAAAATTAACATACTATAATATTTATGGAAAAAATTTAAGTGCAGTTTTTATATTTTTGCCATAAAATTTTTCAATAAAAAATCAACACGTGTATATTTATACAAGTTTGGTTCTTTTAAAAAAAATTCACATATTTTATTTTGATTAGAGAATCTGATAACAAAAAAATAAAGAATTGCGTGCATATAAGTCTTGTCCATGTATAAATTGAACTTCAAGTGCAAAGTAGAAAACAATTTTTCATGGAGTGGCCCTCAAACAAATAAATAATGAATTAACTCCACAAATTTGATTTGTATAAATATTGTAACTACGGAATATTCTCCCCTTTGGACACGTGGCACTAGCCTTCTAGAAGGGTTGCAAGAGCTCGCGCCAGTGACATCTGACACCACCCATTCGCTTCATACGTGGCTGGTACCCACGTCACCCCCTTAAGCTTTCGCACCAGAGACATGGGAGGCCCTCGAACGTCGTGGGTCGACCCATGTCGAGCAGGAAGATGGGTCGACCACGTCCTCCTACACACTTAGTATAAAAAGGTCCTCACCCGGGGGGACTAGACAGACAGATAGAAAGATAGACTCCGAACACACAGAGGCAAGACTCAACACTCCAAATACGATACACCACCCCCTTAATCTTAGAGCTTGGTCCACCACCTCATAAGCTCCATCATCAACCAGTTTATCTCTATCATCAGAGAGACCCTTGCTCTCTCCCAGTCTAAGGCAACCTCCAACGAGTGGCTCGCTCACGTCCTAGCCGCACACGGCCACCTACAGGTAACCACCTAGCCTAACGGCTCCTACGGACGTTAACACGGCGAACTACATGGACTTTGATCCCTTCACAAGGGTACGTAGGCACCTAGGTTCTCACCTAAGGACAAGTCCCCCAAGGTTAAGACCTCTTGCGGTTCTTATTTTAACTTAGAATTGCCTGAACCAAAAATGACAGTTACAAATATATATCAAGATATTCTATATATAAATATAAGAGTAAATTACACTGCCCTCCCCTCTCCTTTCAAATATTACACTGCCCTCCCTTTACTCATGAAAATGCCAAACAATTAAGTCCAAAAGCTATCTTCCGTTAAATCTTACCGTCAAAATGGATGTTTTGGATGCATATTACTAATTTTTCCTTACACTTATACCCAATACCCAATGGTCTTTCCATTTTCATCTTTTCTTCATCACGTAAAACCTAAAATCATTGTTCATATTCTCCCAACTTTCACTCTTACTTGGCTTCATCTTCAACGGTTTAGGGGAGGCATCAAGGATCTCAACCGGTTACCGACACGTCCTTGGCCATCATCACCGGTAGTTGTTGATGGCCGATCGCCTTTGTTGGTTGTCATGTAAGTTCCGTTTCAAGCTCTCATGGGTTTACGATGGTTTTCGGTGGTCGATACGGTGGTCTACGGTGGGTTACAGTGATTCTATTTGACATTGGGTATTTTTTAATCAAGGCTTACTCTCATTCCACTTTAATCAAGGTTAGGGCTTTTCTTTAATGTTTTAGTGTATTTGGTCTTGCTTTATCTAGAAAAATCAATGCCACCAAATAGAACTTGGCTAGCAATAGCATATATATATACATATATATATGTATATACGTATATACATGTATATATTATATATGTATATACGTATATACATGTATATATGTATATATATATATGTGTGTGTGTGTGTGGTTATGTTCATTCTTGTACAGTCTTTCATTCCATATGACAATGGAGTATATATGCATATATAGCTTGTAAAAAAAAAGACAATAAATTAAATATGATTTCAACTAAATCTTGTCGTTTTTGAATTAATATTAAAGAAATAAGGTAGTAGATTTGGTCAACAGCTCTGCACCAAACTTATTAAGGTTAGGTATGTTAATTGAAGATATAAAATATGTTATGGCTACCTTCAGAACAGTATGCATTCACTAGACTCCGAGGAACAGTAATTTAATACCATATAGGATTGCTAATTTTGCTTGTGAGATTAATGACTCTCAAATTTGGTTAGAAAATTTGCCTTCTCTTATTTTGGATGTTTTGATTAGTGATTGTAATCACATTTTTTATATCAATAAAGCTCCCCAGGTACCGCCATGGTTCATATGTATGAATATTTCATATTGATATGTAATGCTATTGTGTTTTTAATTTTAATTATTTGGCTTTAAGTTGACTTTCAAATATGTTATAATATTTGCAGTGAAAACATGGATGATAATGGAAATATTGATGATAACATTGATGGAACTAATGAATATGATATAAGTGAACCCCCACATGAGCAATTGTATACTGACAGTGATCCGGAAAATGATGTTAACAAATATGGAATTGAATTAGGTTATTGGAATGGTGGGGAAGAAAGTGAAAGAAGTGTGGGAATTGACAAGGGTGAGAGTTCAGATAGTGGTAGTGATGTAGAAAAACCGGAAATTCTCAACACTACAAAAAATGTGAAAGGAAAAAAATTTGAGTATGATGATTATGGTAAGATCCATTTAAAATGCTCCTTGTTCTTTGTTGATGTGAATGAATTTAGGAATGTATTGAGGGATTATGTCATCCAAGAGAATTTTGACATAATTAGGGTGAAAAATGAGAAAGCAAGAGTGACAACCATTTGTGCTTCAGATGGCTGCCCTTGGAGAATTCATGCTTCTCCTGGCCAGATAGCAGGGAATTCATGATAAAGATTTATGAACCCTCGCACACTTGCATTAGACAATCTGAGAAGAATAATACAACACACTTGGATAGCTGAGAAGTTAAAAGGGTCTTTAAGTGTTGATCCTAATATGAGTTATGAATTAATGTTTAATGAATTGAACACCAAATTTGGAGTTGAAGCCCATCGTATGCAACTATATAGGGCACGAAAAAAGGGAAAGGAACAAGTTGAAGGTTCTCATGTTGAAAGTTACAAGAAGATGCTTAAATATGCTGAGTTATTGTTAGAAAGAAATAGGGGCAGCATAGTAAAGTTAAATTTCCATGATAGGACCTCATTGGAAGAAACCCCTGTTTTCAAGAGAATCTTTGTGTATCGCAACTTATTTTGGTTTGGTTAGTCCCCTACCTGGTTTAAATACTTTAGAAGAAATAGATCTTCTTCCACCTCCATTACGTAGGCTTCCTGGAAGGCCGAAGAAAAGTAGAAGAAGGGAAAAAGATGAAGCTCCACCATCAGATGTTAGAAGAAAACTATCAACTATCAAATGCACTAACTGTGGACAGCTAGGACACAACAAAAGGAGTTGTCAAAGAGCTCCAATTAAAGCCAAGGAAAAAAAACAAGTACTATGCTATCATACTTTTTATTAAAACCAACATATATATATATTTCTAGTTAAGAAATCTGATTTTGATGTTCTATTTTCCTTCAAATTGCAGAGAGCATTTACAAGTGCATCACAAACTTCAACTAGAAGGGAAATACAAGAATATGCTTCAGTACAAGCAAAGGCAAAGTCACAACTTAAAGCTAAAAGAACAAAAAGGGTAAAATATATTTAACTTCACTATGTTTGGTAATATTATGAAATGACTTAAATTTAATGAAATTCTCTCTTTATGATGATATTGAAGTATATTAGGGAAAACCAAGCCTCTAAGGCTCCTCCAAATCCAACAACTCAAGAGAGCATGACTGAAAGATCTGACGCTGGAGGGGTTGCTAATGTTTTTTGGGCTTCTTGAAAGAGCATGATAGCTCGATGTCTTTTAGAATCCTTTTTGACAAGCTAGATGATGTTTTGTCTATTTTGAGGAAACTTATATATAGTTGTTTAATGATATTGCATATAGTTGGTGCATCTTTTTGTATAGCACACTATTGGTGCATATTTTGTAAAGTGTCAAAGTGGCTAGTGAGATAAGATAGAGAATACTTAATGATATGCACATAGTTGGTGCACATCTTTTGTCTGCACATTGTGCATATTTTGAAGATACTTTGTCACGACCCCTATTAGGGGAGCACGTAACCGGCACAGACTAAGGGTGGGACCCCTAGCCTGTAAGCCTACCATTTTAAATCACTTATTGAACATACAAAATTCTTTAGTTTAGCCTATGTCAAAACTTAATAATTATCTTTTACAACCAAAATAATAAATACTTATACAAATCGACTAAATTCTCATATCATATAATTCATATATTTCAAACATCCCATCAAGGGCTAAGATAAGAAAGTCCCTCACCTTGGCCGCTTTACTTAGTAATCCCCTTGAGCACTCTTGTCTCCAAGGAAGTACTTGAGTCTTATCGCATATATGAAACCAATCAAGCAACTCTAGTTTCATACGCAATTTCGTAATTTCTCTACTTATGGCTTCCTACATCTATCCAACTTTTAAATTCATTAACCTAGCCTATGGTCATAATTTGGAAGTTCCCTTTAGTTTGAAACAATTAATGAACTAGTAGGCAAGGGCTCTCAAGCTCTCTCACCTCTCAAGCCCTCTCACCTCTCAAGCTCCATCCATGGAAGTTTTTTTTTTTTATCAAAAATAGAAAATTCTCACCTTCCAAAAATTTTCATCAATCATCATTCCGACCTTTGGGCATTCCTCCAAATCATCTAAGATATCTAAACAATTCATTTGCCATACATACCAACTAACTAATAAAATCTATAAATTTCTCCAAAAAAGGTAAAATCCGTAACATGTGAACCCTATGGTAGAAACATCCATATAACTCATGATTTGTGTGTTTCTTATGTTCTAAAATAGTCCATTGGTGATATCCTATCAATGGGTAAGTCATTTTTATCAAGAAATCCATGATTTAAGTGATGGAATCAAGTTTTTAGAAGCTCACCTTGTGAAAGTCCGAATTTAGAAGTTTGAGAGGATTGCCCAAGAGCTCAACAAGTGTGGAGGAAGCTTGAGAGAGCATTAGGGTGGTGGAGAAAGCAAGAAAAGTGGAGGGGACCTGAAATCTTGGTGGTTCTCCTCTTGCCCTAGGAGAGAAATGAATAAGGGAAGAAGAAGAATATAAAGGGAATAGGTGAAGAAGTGGTGGCGTGCTTCTAGAGGAAGAAGCAAATGGGATAAATTGGGTTGGTGATTTAAGGAAATTTGGGTATTTGGCTTTTTTTTTGTTATGATAAGATTGAGTTTTAATTGGATTTTCATATTTAGATTTATTTATGGGTAAAAATATGAGATTTCTGAATTTTTTGGATAGCCATAAGTCTATTAAAAATATCTAATAAAAGGGCATCTAGCAGATAAGAAATTTCTACCGGATAGAATTTTAATCTCGAAAAATTTTCAAATTTAAACCCTGAGCTCAAAATACTTCATATGATCACATTTTAACTAGATTATAATTTTTCTACTTAATTTTCTTATTTATTTTAATTTCTTAAATTCTTAATTCTAGAGTTATTAAAATCTTAATATTAGTCCCAAAAATCTTATCTCATTCAAAAAAAAAAAATTATCTATATTTTCTTTTGTCAAAATATCGAACGTCAATGTCACAAATCTATCAATTTCAAATTATCTCATCAATACTTGTTTATTTATTATTTGTTCATTTATTTATTTTCAATTCCTCCCTTGCGCACTTTTCCTCTAAGTTTCTATTTCCAAATGATGACCTTCCTTCCTCTAAAATCCAAACTAACGAAGCTAAGGGTTGAAATACCGGGTTTCACATACTTCAACTTTATTAAGTAGTCAAATTAACATATGTTACAAGATATATGACTCAACTTTATATATGAAAGTTTATTTTCATATTGTTGATTTGTTGTTCTAAATTTTTCATATTTAATACGTAAATTGACATATTTAGTTTAGATTTGGATTTATTTATATTTATATTTTGTTTATTTATCTAAATAAATAGGTTTCAAATTTTGGATTAGCATGTTGTTGATAAAAAAAATTGTATAAAGGAAGATAATTAATTTTCTAAATTCTTATATAAAAAAAATCTTATTATATGCTAACAACTACATAAAAAAACTGCTAGCTACGATTTTTTAATAAAAAAATGCAATTTAGTAATTAGTAAATTTTTATAAAAAATTACTAATTAGCAATTAGTATTTTTATAAGTAAAATGTTAATACAAGAATGAATGAAATTTTTATTTAATTTAATGTAATAATTATAAAGGTTTTTTAAAAAAACATTATAAAGGTTTTGTCAAAAAAAATTATAAAGGTTAATACTTAATACATTATTTAATGGTAGAAAAAGAAAAGAAAAGAATAACAGCATGACAAAATGAAACAGCTACATTGGTTTTGGGAGGGCATTTTTGTCACAAATGATTCAAATGTTTTAGAGGGCATTTTGGTCATAAGAAAAAAAATCACTTCAAATTTAACAAAAACATCCATTTGGATGGTAGTTTTAAGGAAAAGTGGTATTTGGACTGAATTGTTTGACATTTTAATGTCTCAAGGGAGGGCAATGTAATATTGGAAAGGAGAGGGGAGGCCAGTGTAATATTAGGATCTGTCAGGGCAGGGCAATGTAATTTACTCTAAATATAAAAAGGGAGACATTAATTTCATCACATAAGGATGCTAAACATAACATTATACTTCATTTCTCTCTCTCTCTCTACATCTCTCTCTCTCTATCTCTTGCTTTCTCTCTCTCTCTCTATCACACCCCCCAAAAATAAAAGGGAAGTGACTGGCACCGGATTCAAGAAAAACCCTATGATCCGTAAGCCCGAACAAGAAAACATATGCATCACAGTTTTTGGTATTCCCATATCAAAGCACAAGGGATACCTAATGAAAATTCGCCAGAGTATCTCCTCAAATCAAAATATTTCCCAACAACTCAACAAACTAATAATCAACCCAATATTTCTATTAGAGAGCTTTGCTCTCAGTCTGTCACGACCCCCGTTTAGAGGACCGTGACCGGCACAGACACAGGGAATATCCCTGTGCCTGTAAGCCTTATCACCTAATTGACAGAATATCTATTATTGAAAATACATCCACATGATTTATAATACCATGGCTACACCGAAATGGTGGCCTATCCTAGGCAAGCAAATCCACGGCCAGTGCCGTTTCAGGATAGAGATATAGGAAAACACACATAATATATATAACCTGTGTACTGGCTACACATCCGAAGATGCTGCCTATCCTATTCACATGCAACAGATATATGTATATATATACATTTTGAAAAAAAAAAATTTCCCTGTATCGCAGTAAAATAAATCCAGATCTTTAAGGTGTGTGAAGCTGACAGTTCTAGATTTAGTAATACAATCTAATTGGGTACGTCTACCCTTTACTTTATGATACATTAATAAAGTAAATTAAATTACAATTTCACTTTATTCACCCACATGAACAAGTTGTGGGTCTTGGAAAATGTTGCTCAACCCTCGTTCCACCGAGACTTCTTCCACCTGTACTTAACCTATCTCTGTGTAGTAAAAATGAGGTGTGAGTCTGAACCACGCGACTCAGTGAGGACTCTCCCATCACCGACGCAAGGCGGGCACCATAGCGCTGGGAATGGGAGTCATACACAACCACATGCAAAAACAACTGGTTACTGTTAATTAGCATACACTCTTGGTGATCACACAACAACAAAAATTCCACCCAACAACTCACAAGTATTTAACAGATATAAGCATGCAGCAGTTTATTCCACATCATCAATGCACAAGTAAACATGTAACATATAGTGCCGGCTTTTACTTACCGGTCTTCTCACGTTCAGCATGTTTGAATCAAACAAGACGTTGTGGTGACGAAATACTTTACGTCACTACTGCGCTGCACAATCACCAATCATATGCAAACACAGACAATTTGTACATACACGCAGATACTATAACATACATCTGCTTGATTTCCCCCACTCTGGGGTATCTACTAGTCACTACATGGCTTTTCCACTTCGAACCCGTGCACTCAGGTTACTGGACACCAAGTGACAAAACATACTTAACTCATTCACTTGGGTACTGGTCACCTCATGACAATTCTGTTAATCAAGCACAATCAACTTCTATCTATCAAACAACTGACGCATAGCCACCACGTGGCACGTCCTGACCCCTTCCTGCGGGGCAATAGCTTGAGCCCACTCGTCCATTACCCAACCAGGCCACATGGCGGGCACGGCACGATGTCTCAAACCTTGGCCACTGACACACCCTGGACCAACTCCACAGGATGATTTCTCTTTTGCACGATCAGGCTCACGGTTCACCCGTAGGTTCCTCCCATGTCTCCTTATCTTGGTCTCACATATTAATAGGATTCTTTGTATCTTTCATGAAGGATCAACAATTCTTCTCCTTATTAATATGGACGAGTATCTTTAACAAGATATAACTCATATACCCGTCCAGATGCACTCTCTGAGCCTCAAGATATCGTCATAGCAATATAAAACCTTTCTGACCCTATTGCCAGGATAGGCCAATGACCATCATCATGGTGATTATAAAAACTGAGTTCTCAAGTGCCATCTGATGTTGTTCTAGTCGATGTCTCACATCGCTAGCATAACCAAATCCGAAACTGCCAATAACTCTCTTTGCATGATTATAATTTAAGTCACCGTTTGTAATACCAGGGAAATTTTTTTAAGTTTAAAATGAAATGAAAAGGAAGGAAAAGAAGTAGAAAATAATTTTTTCGATTTAATTCAGGACCTAAGAAATTGGAAACCTGAATTAAATAGGGAAAAGGGGAGTAGGAAATATTTTTGGGTATTTAAATTTTGGATATAAGAGAAAATAAAATTGAATTGGAAAGTGGAGGATTTAATTGGGGATATTTTCCACCTCTTCTTTATTATTATTATTATTATTATTAGTTATTAAGTATTTATTTTATTTTATTATTATTTCTTTGTGGGGTTGGAAACCGTAGCGTGTGTGTGACTTAAGAGAGGAAAGTAATAAATGAAAGGCATAAGAAAAAGGAAGGGGCCACGAGCAGAAGTAAAGAAAAGAAGGAAGAAAGAGAGAGAGAGGGAGCACGTGGAGAAGAAGAAGAAGGAGAAGGGTTGGGGTGCGCCAAAAAAGTGACCGGGGAGAGCTAGCCGACGCCGGAAAAGTCACCGGAGCTCGGGTACGACGTCTCCTACACCTTCCACCAATCGAATCAAAGGTTGGTAACCCCAATTTCATTCGAAAACCTCAATTTCTCCATTTTTAGGGATTTCTTGATCCACCTTCGATTGGGTTGTTTAAAGGGTAGATTGAGACCTAGGAAGTGTTCTTGAACACTTAGTTGGGGTAAGAATCGAGATTATATCCTCGGATTTAGTCGAATTCGAATTTGAAAGGATTTAGGGTTGAAATTAAAATTATTCCCAATTTGGGGAAATTGTTGAAAATTAGGATTGAGCTTGGATTTCAGTAAATAGGCTTGGATTGGAATTGCTGAAATATTAGCTGAATAAGACCCGTGAAGAGCTGGCCCGAGGTTACTAAGGTTGAACCTTGACGTTAACGTGCCGGGTCCCTGCTCGGATTGCCCAATTACACTTTAAGGGTGATATTGAGGGCTCCAAACCTCTTCTTTTCAATCTTTTTTTTTGGCCAAGTTCTTCTTTTCAATCTTAAACACCCTAGAATAATTCTAAAATGTTATCAAGCATCAAGAATTATTTTAGGAACTTTCTTGTTTCTCAAGGATGGAAACTTGCTGAACAATAAAGTCCAAAATTTAAAATGGCAATTTAATTCCTTCGTAATTATTAGGAAACCTTAAGTAGGATAATTTAGAAGCATATCGAGGTTTAGTAAATCAAATCCAAGGCTCTAAAATTAATTCAAGGTGAGTGATAATTATACAAAACCAAGTATGTAGCACTTGATACTCTCATGGAAGAGAGGGAAGACGGATAAGACCAAGAATTCGGTTCTTGGCGACGTCTAGATGCATTTTTAGGTGCGAGTATGTCATATGCATATGAATTACATATAGTCTGAGATGTTAACCACATGAATGCATTCGTTAGGAAACCACGACTCGTCCGGAGCGGGAGTTACTCCAGGACTGGCGCAGGGAAGCCGTCCAGGTGAGGGGTTTCCCATCCTTGCCCTACAGGGTTGATTGAGGATGTGGATATGTGGTTTGCCTACTTGCCTATTTGTAAGAATTATTTGGTGGTTAACATGCTATTGTTGTTCCTAAACTATTATATATGAAAGTATCTGTATATGTGTGTTTGACTACAGGTAAAGAGGTACTGGAGGGTATCCATGTGGTGACATGAGATTCGCCGAACAGTACAAGCAAGGGGGTAAGTTGTTGAGTGAGTCCAAGGTTTGGTTTACCATATTAATTAGAAACTCACCTAAGAAATCATGAAGAAAGTGTTGCTAACGTCGACGTTTTATGGTAATTGAACTTAGGAAAGGCCTTAGAGCTAGGTTATGATCTAACAAGGGTTTGGGTATTACATAAGGATTAAAACGATCTCATAAATTGATTACTGAGTTATAGGGAGGTTCACACTACCTAGGTAAAGTCAGTCTAGGATAGTAATGGGTAGATAGAGTCAGAATCCCAGCTGAAGGCTCGGAAAGAGAAACAAGTCAGAAAAGATTGCCCGTTGAGGCCATTGCCCTAGCCTGGCACTAGGGTCAGTTAAAGATTAAAATATTTGCCCGTGGAGGCCATTGCCCTAGCCTGGCACTAGGGTCAGTTAAAGATTTAAAATAATTTGCCAGTTGAGGCCATTGCCCTAGCCTGGTACTAGAGTCAGTAAAAGACTAAAAGATTTGACCGTTGAGGCCATTGCCCTAGCCTGGTACTAGGGTCAGTTGAGTGATTTACAATTTTCAGATGATATGTTAAAATGTGATTGCTTGATTCTGAGAAGCATGATACAAAAGCATGATCCGTAGGTTTATCTGTGATTTTAATGTTATATTAATATTGCCTGATCATAATATAACATTTGATAAACTGGACTTTCATACGCATGTGATTGTGGGTGTTTCCCTTTCCCCAGCTGTAGTGGTACCCGCCGCTACGCCGAGGATGGGAAGCTTCTCACTGAGTCTTTTTGACTCACTCCCTCTACTTCAATGTCTCAGATACAGGGATCGGGCAGGCATCGACGTCCAGATAGTGATACGAACAGCAGACCATCCTTACACTCTTGTTCGCGTGGGTGGACTCCTTTCCTTATTTTGATTTCTCTTGTTGTACATATTTTAAAGTTGTAAGAGTTGTATATATATATTTACAGCTTTTGATATGTACCTACTCTAGAATTGTCGGCTTCACATGTACTTAAAGATAGGG
Source organism: Senna tora (assembly GCA_014851425.1). Lineage (NCBI taxonomy): Eukaryota > Viridiplantae > Streptophyta > Magnoliopsida > Fabales > Fabaceae > Senna > Senna tora. The sequence continues at coordinate 25,032,319 of CM026264.1, forward strand.
TCCAGTTGGGGGTAAACTAGGATATATGTTTGAGTATATAAACTACTGCATGTGAATAGGATAGATCGTACGCATTGAGGCGTACGGTCAATATGATATGGATATATATTATGTGTGCTTGCTGCATGTGAATAGGATAGATCGTACGTATTGAGACATACGGTCAATATGATATTAATATTTACATTATGAGTGCTGATAAATATATCTATACACTAGATTGAGCTGAAGCGGTATTGAGCGAACCGCTGATTGCAGGTTAATTAGGCCACCCGTGAGGTGTGGCCACTAGTATCATATATATATATATTGATTGTATAGCAGGGTAGTTATAAACATGTTTACAGGATAAGGCTTACGGGTTTAGAGGTAAAAATCTATTCCCGTGCCGGTCACGTACTCCCGAATTGGGGTCGTGACAAACTTGGTATCAGAGCCAGGTTTTTCTTTAAGTCATGTGAAGTCATTGGTATAACCAGGTGTCGGTTTAAGCTTCGTTGTGAAACCCGGGCACAACGTTGCATTAAACAGGCACTTGTGGGAGTACCCAGGATAATTTGAGTTAGACTTTCTTTCATTCCTTCTTATTCTATGATAGATTATGCAAATGCTTATCATGTGACATTTTTGTGCAGTACAGGGATGCCACCGACTACTAGGCAGGTTAGGAGGGGCAATAGAGTCCCTGCACGTACTGATGAGGAATCCGTTCGGGCGGAGAGAATGCCTCCCAGGGGTCGAGCTAGAGGCCGTGCTCGCGGTCGTGGTAGGACACAAGAAAGAGGAGTAAATAGGCAACAAACCCCAGAGCCACAGGTTGAGACAGGTGCTCCGTCAGTGGCTGAGATGTTGACTGTGGGATTTCAGGAGTTGAGAGCTGAAATGACCCGCCAAATTCAACAAGAAGTCCGCCGTTTAGTTGTCGGCGAGGAAGAGGAGCAATTGATATCGGCTGAACCGGAAACTGAAATGGTTGAGGAAAGAGAGGAAGAACCAAGAAGGGAATGGCAACAAAGGGACGTGCCCCGGGGACCGAGGGGAGTTCCGAGGGAATTGCCGATCACTAAATTTCTAAAATTGAATCCGCCTACCTTTTGCGGAACCGAAACCAAGGAGGACCCTCAACATTTCCTCCATGATATCATCAGAATTGGGCAGTTACTGAGGTGTCCAGGAGGAGAGATGGTGGAACTTGGCCCGTTTCAGTTAAGGGGCACTGCACGGGTTTGGTTTGAATTAGTACAGAAGAGATATGCAAGGAGAGTTGCTCCTATGACCTGGGAAGATTTTTAGAGGGAATTCCTGGGTCGATTTCTATCTGAAGGAATGAGGTATGCCAAGCTTCAACAGTTTGAAGATTTGTGGATGATGCCGAATATGTCAGTGACTGAGTTTGAGCTGCAGTTCACGGAGCTAGCTCAATATGCTCCAGAATTGGTTACCGATGAGAGGGAGTTGATTAAGAGGTTTATCCATAGGCTGGTAGAGCCATTGTTCGTAGTTCTACTGCTGCAATGTGGTCAGTTTTAAACTCTAGCACAGGCTGCTGATTGTGCCAGGGTAATTGAAAATAGAATGAAGTTTGGGACATCGATGAATCCCAAGAACAAGTTACTGACAGGTAGTGATGGACAGGGATGGAAGAAGAAGCAAAAGACAGCTGGTAATTCTGGTATAGTTCCAAACTATGCAGGGCAATTTGGTGGGCAGTCTGCTATTACCACCACAAGTTCTGGGAGGAGTAACATACAAGCTGGGCAGAGGTTCCAAGGCAGGAGTCAGGGCGGTAGCCAGAGACCGCAGTGTGGAACATGTGGAATATTTCATTTTGGAGAGTGCAAAGTTATGAAGGGAGGTTGTTACAACTGTGGACAGTTCGGGCATATGGCTAACGAATGTCCGCAGAGGAAGAGTAATACGAGTGTCAAGAGCAATCCTACTCCGGGTAGTACTCCAATTGCAACCCCGCCGGTTAGAATTGTACCACCCCAAGTCAACACTTCAAGAGCGGGCAGAGGTGGAGGAGCAGGAGCAGGAGGTAGAGGCCCAGGTGCACCAGGGGGAGGTTAAGCACGGGTGTTTGCTTTGTCTCGACGGGATGCACATACCTCAAATGCAGTAGTGACAGGTACACTTTCAGTATGCTCTCTCCAGGCTCTTGTGTTATTTGATTTTGGTTCAACACATTCCTACATCCCACATTCATTTGCACGGAAAGTTGAGAAAAGCCCGACTAGGTTGAAGTAGACAGAAATGGTCTCTACTCCGATGGGTGAATCAGTACAAGTCAAGTATGTCTATGAATCGTGTATGGTTGTGGTCGTGGGTCATGAAACAGTTGTGGACCTACGACTACTCTATATGGTTGACTTGGATGTCATTCTAGGTATGGATTGGTTGGCATCATGTCAAGCGGTAGTTGACTGCAGGGCAAAGTGTTTGAAATTCAACATGCCGAATGAAGAGCCATTTGTGGTGTGGGGTGATGGTGTTGCACCATATCCGAGTCTAATTTCAGCAATGAAAGCTTCCAAGCTACTCGAGAAAGGGTGTAAAGGATATCTGGCTTTTGTGAGGGATACTGCGAAAGAAGTACCTCCTGTGGATCAGGTACCGGTGGTTTGGGAGTTTCTTGATGTATTTCCTGACGAATTACCTGGTTTGCCGCCTGATCGGGAGATTAAATTTGAGATCGAGATTTTACCAGGTACTCAGCCGATTTCCACACCACCTTACATAATGGCTCCGAAGGAGTTGAAGGAGCTACACACGCAATTACAGGAATTGCTTGATAAGGGTTTCATTAGACCCAGTTTTTTGCCTTGGGGTGCACCAGTTCTATTCGTGAAGAAGAAGGATGGAACTTTAAGATTGTGTATCGATTACCGAAAGTTAAATAAGGTAACGGTCTGCAATCAATATCCACTTCCAAGAATCGATGACCTGTTCGACCAGTTGCAGGGTGCTAAAAGATTTTCAAAGATCGTTCTGCGATCAGGGTATCATCAGCTGAAGATTAGAAAAGAAGATGTGCCCAAGACTGCCTTTCGAACCCGATACGGCCATTATGAGTTTCTAGTCATGTCGTTCGGGCTAACTAATGCACCAGCAGCTTTTATGGACATGATGAATCGGGTTTTCAAGCCATTCCTAGACCGGTTTGTCATTGTATTTATAGATGACATTCTAGTCTATTCCAAGAATGCCGAGGAGCACGCAGAGCATTTGAAATTGGCATTGCAGAGGCTGAGAGAAGAGAAATTGTATGCTAAGTTTTCAAAATGCGAGTTTTGGCTTGATAAAGTTGCATTTCTCGGTCACATGGTATCTTCAGAAGGAATCCATGTTGATCCGAGCAAGGTGGAAGCCGTGAAGAATTGGTCCCAGCTTACCTCAGTCACAGAGATCCGCAGTTTTCTAGGTTTGGCTGGATACTATAGAAGGTTTGTGCAGGACTTTTCGAAGGTTGCTGCACCTCTTACAAAGTTAACTTAGAAAGGGGTAAAGTTTGTGTGGGATAACAAGTGTGAAGAGAGTTTTCAGAAACTGAAGGAAAGTCTCACCACAGCACTGGTATTGGCTCTTCCTGAGGGCACCGAAGGGTATGTAGTTTACTGTGATGCTTCGCGAGTTGGGTTAGGGTGTGTTCTTATGCAGCATGGCAAGGTGATCGCTTATGCAACTAGGAAACTCCGGAAGCACGAAAAGAACTACCCAACTCACGATCTTGAAATGGCAGCGGTGGTATTTGCCTTGAAGATTTGGAGGCACTACCTTTATGGTGAAACATGTGAGGTGTACACAGACCACAAGATCCTTAAGTACATTTTCGAGCAGAAAGATCTGAATCTGAGACAACGCAGGTGGACGGAGTTGTTGAAAGACTATGACTGCACGATTTTGTACCATCCTGGTAAGGCGAATGTGGTGGCAGACGCTTTGAGCCGAAAGTCAATGGGTAGCTTAGCCCATATTAGTGAAGTACGAAGGCCGTTGATTTAGGAAATACATGAGCTGGAACAGTCTGGAACTCAGTTTGAAATTGGAGACTCCGACATGTTTCTAGCCCATGTCCAAGCCAAGTCAGCTCTAGTCGAAGAAGTTAAGTCCAAGCAAGAGCAAGACGCCGACCTCAAACAGATCAAAGATACAGTGGTTAAGGGGGAGAAGGACGACGTCAGATTCTCCATAGATGACAATGGCATACTCCGGTTGGAGGGACGATTGTGTGCACCTATGGTGGATGGTTTGAAAGAAAGAATCCTTAATGAGGCACACAAGACATCGTACACAATCCATCCGGGTAGTAATAAGATGTATTAGGATCTGAAAGAATTATACTGGTGGAATGGTATGAAGAAGGACGTGGCAGACTACGTGTCTAGATGTCTAGTGTGTCAGCAGGTTAAGGCTGAACACCAAAAGCCCGCCGAAACACTTCAACAGATAGAAATTCCTGAATGGAAGTAGGAGAGGATTACTATGGATTTTGTGACAGGATTGCCGTGATCACAGAGAGGATTCGACTCAGTTTGGGTAATTGTTGATCGGATGACCAAGTCTGCCCATTTCCTGCCAGTTAAGAGCACTTACGGAGTGGGTCAGTATGCCCAGTTGTACCTATAAGAGATAGTGAGGTTGCATGGAGTTCTGGTGTCGATTATCTCTGACAGGGGGCCACAGTTTACCTCCCGATTCTGGAAAGCATTGCAGGAGGCATTGGGGACAAGGGTTGATCTGAGTACAACATTTCATCCCCAGACAGACGGGCAATCTGAGAGGACCATTTAGATTTTAGAGGACATGCTTAGAGCATGTGTTATGGATTTCGGCGGAGGGTGGGAGAAATACCCGCCATTAGCGGAGTTTGCCTATAACAACAGTTACCAATCCAGTATTCAGATGGAACCCTTCGAGGCCTTGTACGGTCGGAAGTGCAGGTCCCCAATTGGGTGGTTCGAGGTCGGGGAGGCAAAGTTAGTTGGTCCAGAACTTGTTCAGGATGCTTTGGACAAGATAAAGTCCATTAGAGAAAGGCTTGCCACGACTCAGAGTAGGCAGAAGTCGTACGCTGAAAACCGAAGAAGGGAGTTAGAGTTTGCTGTGGGTGAGCAGGTTTTCTTAAAGATTTCACTGATGAGGGGCGTGATGAGATTTTGCAGGAAAGGCAACTAAGTCCAAGATACATCGAACCGTTTGAGATTCTAGAACGCGTGGGAAATGTTGCCTACCGTCTAGAATTGCCAGTGGAGTTGGAAGGAGTTCATCTGGTGTTTCACGTGTCTATGCTTTGCAAGTATCTGCTAGATCCCTCTCATGTAATCCAACCCCAGGAAGTACAACTAGCCGAGGGTCTAACTTATGAGGAGATGCCAGTGGAAATCTTAGATCGCCAACTGAAGAAGCTAAGATCGAAGGAGATACCCTTGGTGAAAGTCCTGTGGCGAAATCATTCGGTTGAGGAAGCAATATGGGAAGTTGAGGCTGAGATGCGCAGGACATATCATCACCTATTTCAAGACTAAGGTTAGTATGTTAATTGAAATTCGGGGACCGAATTTCTTAAGGGGGAAGATTGTAATACCTGGGAAATTTTTTGAAGTTTAAAATGAAATGAAAGGGAAGGAAAAGAAGTAGAAAATAATTTTTTCGATTTAATACAGAACCTAAGAAATTGGAAACTTGAATTAAATAGGGAAAAGGGGAGTAGGAAATATTTTTGGGTATTTAAATTTGGGATATAAGAGAAAATAAAATTGAATTGGAAAGAGGAGGATTTAATTGAGGATATTTTCCACCTCTTCTTTATTATTATTATTAGTTAGTTATTAATTATTTATTTTATTTTATTATTATTTCTTTGTGGGGTTGGAAACCGTGGGGTGTGTGTGACTTAAGTGAGGAAAGTAATAAAAGAAAAGGCATAAGAAAAAGGAAGGGGACACGAGCAGAAGTAAAGAAAAGAAGGAAGGAAGAGAGAGAAAGAAGAGAGAGAGAGGGAGGACGTGGAGAAGAAGGAGAAGGGTTGGGGTGCGCCGGAAAAGTGACCGGGGAGAGCTAGCCGACGCCGAAAAAGTCACAGAAGCTCGGGTACGACGTCTCCTACACCTTCCACCAATCGAATCAAAGGTTGGTAACCCCAATTTCATTCGAAAACCTCAATTTCTCCATTTTTAGGGATTTCTTCGATCCACCTTCGATTGGGTTTTTTCGAGGGTAGATTGAGACCTAGGAAGTGTTCTTGAACACTTAGTTGGGGTAAGAATCGAGATTATATCCTCAGATTTAGTCGAATTCGAATTTGAAAGGATTTGGGGTTGAAATTATAATTATTCCTAATTTGGGGAAATTGTTGAAAATTAGGATTGAGCTTGGATTTGAGTAAATAGGCTTGGATTGGAATTGCTGAAATTATATTGCTGAAATATTAGCTGAACAAGACCCGTGAAGAGCTGGCCCGAAGTTACTAAGGTTGAACCTTGACGTTAATGTGCCGGGTCCCTGCTCGGATTGCCCAATTACACTTCAAGGGTGATATTGAGGGCTCCAAACCTCTTCTTTTCAATCTTACACTTCAAGGGTGATATTGACGGCAACCGTGGCTAGATGACCGACGTTAAAAGCTCGTTTTTTTTTGTAGTGTCTTGTAATCCACATAAGCATACAACCTTAGGAGCAGAGATGGAAGAACCCTCACCTTGGCCAACCTTCCATGCAATCCTCTCCTGTAACTTTAGTCTCCTCGGAGTTCCTGTTGCACTCTATTGCGTGCCGTTGTTCCTATAAGAACAACATTTACATCATTAGGGTTATTACTTTACTTAACTTGTTATTTATCTTTCCATTACTCTCACGTGTAGTCCATGGTTACCACAGAGTCAAGCTCTTGGTCTTGTCAGACGTCTCTATCCTAACTTATGCGTATTCTTCCTCGGACACTTGACTTACTCACATATAACACTCTACTTGAGTGTTTCACATACTTGGATTTGAGTATTAAACCTCTATCTCCACTGTATTCACATCTAAGGAAGCTTATCTAATTTAATTGGAAGGAATCCTAATTTTAGGAAGGTCTAAACATTTTGATTCAACTTTTGTCCTACTTGGGTTCTAGAAATCTAGTTTCTAAACCTCAATATACCTCCAATTTATCCTACTTAAGGTTTCCTAAAGGTTGTGAAGGAATAAGATTGAAATTCACGAAGTTAGACTTAATTTGTTCCGCAAGTTTCCATCCTTGAGAAACAAGAAGGTACTTGAGTGGTTTAAATCCTCAAAAACATGTTTAGGAGTGTTCTACGGTGTTTAAGATTGAAGAGAGGAGATTTAAAACTCTCAACGTCACCCTTAAAGTGCATTTGGGCAACCTAAGCAGGGACCCGATACGTTAACGTCAAGGTTCAACCTAGTAACCTCGGGCAAGCTCTTCACGAGTCTTGCTCAGCTAATATTCCAACCATATAATTTTAATAATACCAATCCAAGCCTATTTACTCAAATCCAAGCTCAATCCTAATTATCAAAAATTTTCCACAATTTGGAAATAATTATAATTTCAACCCCAAATCCTTCCAAATTCGAATTTGGCTAAATCCGAAGATGTAATCTCGATTCCTACCCCGACTAAGTGTTCAAGAACACTTCCTAGGTTTCAATCAACCCTCGAAACAACCCAATCAAAGGTCAATCGAAGAAATCCCTGAAAATGAAAAAAATTGAGGGTTTAGAATGAAATTAGGGTTACCAACCTTGATTCGATTAGTGGGAGGTGTGGAAGAGGTTGGAGTCGAGCTCCGGTGGTCGTGGCCGGCGTCGGACCGCTCCCCTCCGGCGAGTTTCTGGCGAAATCCCCATCCTTCCCCTTCTTCTTCTCCACATCACCACCCTCTCCCTCTCTCTCTTCTTTCTATTTCTTCCTCTTCTTTCCCGTGCCCCCTCTCCACTACCAGAAAACTAGTATTTAGAGACGGAAAATAATCCTTCTCTATTCCATGTCAAGCCCATCTTAATTCCGTCCCTAACACTGTCATTTCCATTTTCCAATATTTCAGAATTAGAGACGGAATATAGAGAGGGAATAATCCGTCTCTAATATTTTCCGTCTCAAATTTGCCCCAAACTCGTCTCTATACATTAATGTTTTTCGTGCGGAACAAAAAAATTGAGGCGTGAAACAAAAAAATTTTAGCGCGACTTTTAGAGACGGAATAGAGACATACAATTTCGTCTCGGATTAGTCTAAAAAAGAATATGTAAATGCACAAGCTGGACGGCGTCGTTTTGACCTCGATAGAGACGGACTAGAGACGGAATATTTCCGTCTCTAATCCGTAAAACATAAACTCATTTTTAACTTGCCCCTTTTCGAACCCTAAAACATATTCTCTTCTTCTTCCGTCTCTACACCATTCTGGGCTTGCTTCGTGTGGCTAGGCTTTGCTTTCTCCATCGGTGCGTGTGGTTTTCGGTGTGAAGGTGGCTGTGTTGCTCCATCGATGCGTGTGGTTCTTTTTGCCGTCGGCAAGCTTGTGTGGCTGTGGGTTATTTTTGCCGTCGGGAAGCTTGTGTTGTTTCTGGCGTGAAGGTTGCTGAAGCATTGAGTGAAGGTGAGCTGCATTTTTTTTAGTAACATCGTCGTCATCTTCACTTGCTTAGCTGCTTTAGGTTTGATTTCGAAACCCTCGCTATTATGCAACCCCCTTCCATTTCTTCATCCTTTGATTCATATGTTTTACTGCATTTGTTTTTTTTGTGCGAGAAGGTGTGTGATTTGTGCTCGTTGGGTTGTTAATTCATCCTAAATTACTCCAATCTGTTTTCCAAGGTACAGACTTCTACTATTTTTGTCATTTTTCATGCCTTCTCAATTTTTCAATTCTCTGTTTTCTAATGTGTTTGGTTAAAATAAAAGACCAGTAGGAATGGTATGGAAGAATAGGGGCAGAGGTAGTGGAGTGTGTCACGACATTAATTACCTTTTTAATTAATTTCAATGGCAGCAATATTTGTCCAATGCTTCTGATCATCAACACCAAAAAAAGCTAATACACAAGCACACCTCCTCATCCTCACTCATTGAACCTTGAATATAATTTTTATATCTTATATATCTACAGCCATTCAAATTAGGGTTTAGATTATCCATATGATCATATATATGTCAAGATATATATTCACAGAGATGAGGGCTAATTAAATTGGAAAATATAATTAGAAGACCCACTTTATTGTGTATCCGTGGCATGCAAATTAAACACTCCCTTAGTTTCTGCACTTTTGCTCTTGCCACTTTCTTTATTGATGAAAGCCTTTAATAAATGAATTAGCAATATCTCTAAAGAATGGAATATATATATATATAGTCAGATTTAAAGTGTGTATAGAATGGAATTGAACTGAAGAGTTTGGTGACAATAATATTTTTTTATCAGTGACTACTATCCCTCTAATCACCCACCACCATTTGGGCTTTGCTTTATTGCTGGGAGCTATATTTGGAGAAACATATTTGCTTCAAGCTTTTGCTATGATTTGTCTCTAAACTGTAATTAAGCAGCAGTTCTGAATAGAGGAAAAAACCATACGTAATGCAACTGACAACAGAGAGCCATCATGAATGAATGAATAATAATAAGTGTTTTGCTCACAAGTATCTCAAGACATTGGTTAATATTGGATTTGATTGGTTGATGAAATTTTTGGACATTAAAAATTAGTATTTTATTAATCACGAAAATTTTATCCTCTTTAAAGTTAGCTGTTGTTTATACATAAACTCATACTCTTGTGGGTTTGCTGTAACTGAAACTAACACACATATCTTAAGATAACTACTTAAATTTTTAAAGAAAATAAGTGAGAGGAAATAGGAGAGAAAGAAAAAGGTGATAGGATTAGGACTTAGGAGGGGTGAGTAATGCAGTTCTCATGTGGAAGTTGTGATAAGGGTTAAGAAAATAAAGAAGTGGAAGGGGAAATTTTGTGTTCATGGGTGACTTGTGTTTATGTGCTTTCGTTGTAATCAGTTTTTCATTCTTTCGTTTGTAGCTTTTTGAATTATGCATAATAATAATTTATGTGAATTACAAGAAGTTTCTAAGTATATATGCCTTATAGACAATGATTAGTGTGGAATAAGAAATATACAAGCAAATTCCATTACAGGTTTAATATTCATAATATTAAGTAATTTGCCTAAAGATGGATTTCTTTTGGTAGAAAGTGGAAATATATTATATTAAAAAGCAGAGTTCATGACCAGAAGCATAACTAGCTAGTGTGGGGGTGTTCCAACAATAGGAAAGTGGGTCTTGGACTTGGGTCATAGGCTCATGGATATTGAGCCATAGAATTTGAGCTTCCTTCTTGGGCTTTTTATTTTTTATTTTTACATTTTTCTATTTCTTTCTAAGATAATCCACAATGTTAAAATAAGCTCAAATTAAAATAACTCACCCCAAAATTATATAATTAAAAAGTAATCACAAAAAATATAATAATTTAACCTTTTTTAATATATTTGTATGTAATCACTCTTTTAACTAAATTTATCACAATTAATACATTTTCTTGTATTGGGCTTGTATTGTTTTTGGACTGAGTATTGGGTCAATCAATTCTTGCCAACTAGTGAAGTAGCAAGTATAGGGACTTATCAAATAAAAAAATTGTGCATACATGTTAAGATTTTAGTGTGTGTATACATATAGTTTAAGAGTTTAAGAGTACACATAAAATATATTTTAAATTCCTGTTCCCTTACCAACTAGTGAAGTAGCAAGTATAGAATTGGCTTGCTCCTAAACCACCTTCTAGGCCGTAATGACATGTTCTTCCTCCGTCAAGGACGCACCAATTGCACATCTAATCACAAAACCTTTTTCAACCATCCCATGACTCATACACACCTTCCCACTTCCATTAATTGAATCCAACAATCTTCTATTCACTTCATTCACATAACCATCTCCAATTTTCCCATTGCATTCACCACCTTTATTATTACCATTACACACCACCACAACATTACTATTTGGAATTCCTGAATAATCAATATAGTTCAATTTTCAACTTCACCATTACTGGAAAATTCTCCTTTGTTTTCAAACTGTGTTATTAGCTGTTGAGAGTTCTCTTAAATATCCATTTTCTTGTATTGGGCTTGTATTGTTTTTGGACTGAGTATTGGGTCAATCAATTCTTGCCATTTAGCCTGAACAATGGGCTAGTAGTAGCCCAAACTTAGGAGCCCGAGTTCCATTGGGCCTATTTTTTGGTGATTTTTACTTCAATGTTGTGGAGTTCTCTTAAATAGACTTGCTCACACTGAAATGATTTGTATGAATATTCAATTATAAAATTTAAAAGATTTTATTAACAAGTACCCTAAAACACCGATTAATGCTTTTATTTAATTAGTTGATAATTTATTATTATTATTAATTATTGTTGTTATGTTCTTATTTTATAAATTTCAAGTCATTAAATATCTTATTCACTAATAAAAAAAACTTGGAGGAATATTTAGTGTCTTCCAAATTTGATTAGGGTCATTTTGAATGCTGTCTTACATTATAAGCATATGAAATCCAGTATAGACTCTAGATTAAATATGATAGGTTTATTCTTTAACCATATTCTTTCTTTTCCAACTATTCATATATAGTTTTGTAATTAAATATGATAGGTTTATAGGAACAAAACATGGATTTACCAGAAAATCGAAAATGGATGTATGATAGAGTGCTTCCTGGTCGAGTTGGATTCACTGATGCCTTTATGAAAGGCATTACGTTGACAAGTTTTTAGATCAGACTTGTCAATTGTCAACTTATCTATATAATGGAAAGATAAGGTGTCCATGTAGAAAGTGTAAAAATAGGAGACTTGATTGTCATGATGTTTTGAAGACGCACTTGTACCAGCATGGATTTAAGCCCGATTATTTCCATTTGATCTCCCACGGGGAATCATTGCCAAAAGTCCCTCAAGTGACTCATTCACAAGTAAATGATCAAGATTCTTTTGAAGGGAATGGTGGGGAACATTTGAATCGATATGAGACAATGGTAGAGGAGCCTCCAAACACTGATGCTCAAGCTTTTTATGACATGTTGTCTGCTGCGCAAGCTCCTTTATGGGAGGGATGTACTCGTCACTCCAAACTTTCAGCAGCAACAAGACTGCTTAGCATCAAAGCAGACTACAACCTCTCAGAAGAGTGCTATAATAGGATTGTGCAGTGGTCAAAGGAGATAACACCCGATGACAATCAAATGCCCGATAATTTCTATAGAACAAAGAAAATGGTGTCAAAATTAGGGCTCGATTATGAAAAAATTGTTTGTTGTCCTAATGGGTGTATGCTTTATTACAAGAATGATTTAAATGAAAATCAATGTAAATTCTGTGGGGCGGAGAGGTATACAATAACAAGGAAGAGTCATTGGGGAGAGAACCTACATGTTTTGACTTATTTAAGCGCACTCATACAAGGAAAGAAAACGGTGAATTTCTTGACCAAAGATCTGCAGATGCATATGTAAGTATATAAATTCATATTATATGACAAATTTATTTTGTTACTAATTCTGGACTAGTTCTGTTCCTGGCTTGCTATTGTTTCTGTGTTTTATTGGTCAGATTCATTGAATAGATAAACTTAACTAGGTCACCTAGACTGAGTTTAATAGAGAAATCTTAGACTAGGCTGTTGGGTTGATATCAACTTTGTGTATAATCTCTATTAGATTTAACTATTTAATTGAATGCATTTCATCATGTTTTTGCCACTTTTTGGGCTGACTACAATGGGGTTGATATCATTGAGTTTTGTGATGATTTCATTGTATTTTTGCCACATTTTTTCACTATTTTGGGGCTGATTCAAATGATGTTGGTATCATTAAAGTTTGTCACGAGTGGTTAGATTTTTGGCTATCTTGTTTCATTGTTCTATGGGCTAATTAAAAACATGGGGCTGTTTTGATTTATGGCTATCTTGCTTAGTATTTTGGCTTCTTCTATTTTAGCTTATGTAAGTGAATTTTTTGGCCTGATTCAAATGAAGTCTTTTTTTGTTTTGTTTTTTGTTTCATGTAATATGCTATTGGGTTTTCTTTGTGGTGTGGGCTTTCTTTAAATGAACCTAAGCCTTAGCTCTTCTAAATTCTATCCCCTTGGTGGTTGGGCTTGATAGGCTTTGAGATATTATACTTTGATTGGGCATTTATTTTAGACAAAAAAATTATATCGGACAGGATGTCAACTTAAATTGAAATCATTAGTTGAGTCTCTCTTAAGTGGTGGATCCTTATTATGATCATGATTAATGGTATTGAACATGATATATTATAGTTTGTCAATTATTTTTAATTTGCAGGCTAAATATACAAGAATCAAGTTAGCTAGATCTTCTCAACCACCCGTTGATGGTGCATCCAATGATACAATTTCTCTGAATGAAGAGACAATAATTTGGTTAGAGTTGGTGGGAGGTAAAGATAAGAAGGGTCGTGTTTTTTGTCTTGGATCAACGGCAACTGAAATTGGTAGCTCATCAACTGGGGCTTCTACTTCACAAGCTAGTGAGCTTCATCCTCTATTCCAAGAGGAGATAGATAAGCGGGTGGCACAGAAAACTGAAGTCTTAGAAGCAGCAAATGCTAGTCTGAAACAAATAGTTGATGAGCAAAAAGAAGTGATAGCTGGCTATAATGATAAGTTTGCAGAATATGATCGTTTTTTTGGTCAATTATTTTCCAAGTTTCAAGGAAACCAAGGTACACCAAGCGACAATTCCTAAGGATTCCAACATGATCAAGTAGAAAGATTTGATATTATGCATATTACATTAATGTTGACTTATATTTTATGTTTTTAGACTTTTAACATAGCCTTTTGGATGGATGTATAACCTTTAATAGCTGTTAGAATTTTAGACTTTTGTGTATGTGTTTTAAATATGTAGAACCTTTTGGATGGTGTTTCAAATGTGAACTTTATGTTTTAATATTTTATGTAGCTTTATTAGTTAATTGTGTATTTTTTTTATCTATTTCAATTTTAAAGTTTTTTATAAAAAAGATTATTTTCACCACAGAGACGGAATTTAGCCACGGTTAATCCATCCAAAAATCCCATCTCTATTCCGTCTCTGATTTAGTTGTGTTAATATATCGTTAGAGACGGTTTAGAGACGGAAATGCACTTAATCCATATCTATTCCGTCTCTGATTAAGGTTCTTTAATATATCGTTAGAGACGGAAATGCACCTAATCCATCTTTATTCCGTCTCTGATTAAGGTTCTTTAAGATATCGTTACAGACGGTTTAGAGACAGAAATGCAGTTAATCCATCTCTATTCCGTCTTTGATTAAGGTTCTTTAATATATCATTAGAGACGGTTTAGAGACGGAAATGCACTCAATCCATCTCTATTCCGTCTATATTTAATTTCTTTAATATATCGTTAGAGACGGTTTTGAGATGGAACTGGACTTAATCCATCTCTATTCCGTCTCTAATTAATTTTCTTTAATATATCGTTCGAGACGATTTAGAGACGAAAGTTATTGAGACGGACTGAAAAATTCCGTCTCTAACAATTCGCGACGCATTGAACAAATCGATTCCGTCTCTAATGTGTTTAGAGACGGAAATTTGCCTACATAGAGACGAAATTTTCCGTCTCTAAATTGCATTTTTCTGGTAGTGCTCTCTCTTTTTTTCTTTTTTTTTCCTTTCTTTCTTCTCTCTTTTTCCTTTCCTTTATATATATATATATATATATATATAGATATATATATATATATATAGATTTCCTTTTTGGCTTTCTATCTATCTAACCTCACGGCACCCAACCCCCTTTATATAATAATAATAATAATAGAATGATCATAATAAATTAATATAATTAAAATAAAATAATTAATAATTAAATAATAAATAATAAATAATTAAATAAATATTATTAAAAATAAATTAATTTATAATTGAATAAATAATAACTAATTTGTATTTTTAATTTAATTCCTTTCCCTATTTAATTCAGGTTTCTAATTTCTTAAGTCCTGAATTAAATCTCAAAAATCATTTTTTACTTCTTTTCTTTCCCTTTTATTTTATTTTAAACTTCGAAAAATTTTCTTGGGTATTACAATCGTCGAAAAAATTTCCTTTCCGGTTTCTTTTAACTTTAATATTTTTTTCTATATTCTTTTTAAAGTTTTAATTCCTAGCCTCGAAATAAATCATTCTTTAATCCTCGAAATTTTCTGGGGTATTACATTCTTCCCCCATTAAGAAATTCGGTCCCCAAATTTCATCTCATTCGTGGGGTTGTTGGCTTGTTGCTATCCCTTGGCTCAGTTTCATCTATGGTTTCCCTCAATGTAGAAATTTTACCGTTTTACCCTACGGTTCATCTTTCTTTCCTAGAGACTCAAGGTCGCGATCTGGTTTCTACATATTCTTAATGTGATCGTTTGCAGTTCTAGTTTCATAGTTAACCACACCTCCGCGAGGTGTTAACCGACAGACTCCATCTGTCGTCGTATCCTTCCCCGAGGATACCTAACTTTCCTAGTCACAATTCACTTTGTGCTACTAATTTTGCAATGGAGTGTCTGGCACGTACCACATGCCCTACTCCAATTTAGTTCTCCGAGGAGTTAACTATTGCCTTCTCTAGTGAGGCTTACCTTGACTCAATCTGCTTGTCCGACTAGCTACCTTCGTATTGACTTCTTTTATCCATCTTGGGACTATTGTCTTCTCTAGTGAGGCTCACCAAGACACTAGCTATTTGCATAGCATACTAGGCTCTACTTCTATAAACCCCAACTGACGAAGTACTCCCCTACATCGGAGTCCCCGTACTTAAGTATCCTATACTACCAAGCAGCTACCCTTCTGCCGGTATTCCCCTGATACATTCTTTGTAAATGACTTCTCCAAAAAAGTCTGTTTCAGCTTATTACTCCCTCTACTCTGCATTTAGACTTACTGCTTACACGGCATACACTCTACGTAGGTATTTATACTTTGTGTCATTAGTGTACCCAACCCTTCCGAGATAGTTACACTCACTACTGACTCGGTTTACCCTACTCGTGTCCTAACGAGGCTAAATGCCATGACACTAGCACAACTATGTATCACACTTACCGTTCCTCCACCAAATGATAAAGGAATTTACATTTATGACTTGTGTTTCCCTTTCTTTTCTAGACTTCTACACTTACCCTTAGTGGTTTCCATAACTACTTCAGGTTACTCCCTGACGACATCCTATGTTTGATTGACTTAGACTCTTCTCTGACCACTACTTGTAGTCATTTCTCTTTATAATAGAAACTCATCAGTCTACTCCTTACCATCATACTCCTTACTCTGCCTCAGGCTCAGTTCGGTCTTCACCTCCGAAGACCTCGCTTAACACGATTATGACTGTGGATCTATACCATCCTCAGGTTAGTCCACTTAGAGTTGCACATCCTATGCTAACTCTACTCATTGGATTTCCGTTGGCTTTTACCCCAACTTGGCCCACTCGGACTCCTCAATTCACTTAAATCTTGTATTCCTACTTGGAATACATGATCCGTTAACTCCAACCTAAACCTTTCCGGACATGCTCTACTCCAACCCACGGTTTGACTCTTTCCTTTCTTACGGTGTGACATATATTCACGAACATATACCGCCTCTTTCCAATGTGTTACCCGCTGGGTTCCAATCGTTCCCAACGGTATCATACCTGTTTTATCATTTTGACTCGCATCCCCAGATGCTTACTCGACTTCGTTTCTGTATTCACTCTCTTCTTTTCCATTTCGTACCTACGTGGTACTCTCTCTTCGAGTATTTCTCAATACTCGTTACTCACTAAATTCTCCTTCTCGATTAACAGTCCTTACGGTTAATTTTCACTTTATAGCACCCACATGGTCATTTATACGTTTGGTTTATCCACTTAGTCTCCACCCATACATGGGATTCAGACTAACGGATTTACGGTTCACCAACCTGTGGAACTAGCTTACCTAGCTATGTCCACTACAATCTGTGTACTATACATGCACTTACGGTAGTAGTTGGTTCTCTACCTCCTACTTGACTCTTATCCTATGGGGTCCTATAGGGTTCCGCTCTTCCCCCTTTATGGGACTACTTATCCCTGTCTACTTTCTCTCCCCTTGGGCCTCCACGAGTCCCTTTAGGGTTTATCTCTTACGTCGTCTCGTTCGAGAGCTATCTACCGCAATAGCACTCATTTTCTTATCTCTGGACGATACTCGAAGGTCTGCGCCCATTCCCACTTCTAGACCTGCTCTGGTGTAATACTTTCGGGTCCATTATCACCCTATGACCCCTTAATTGGTAACCCTTAGGTTTACCTGTATACTCCCTTGGTACTTTATCACTCCCTAGTGCTTTTTGATGTTCTCCAAGCGGGTGATTTCTCAACTACTTCTACCATCCTTATACAGCTTACCTGTAAAAGGACTACTGTTTGGTAGGGTATTGGTCACATGAGTTAGTTTTCTTAGGCACCCTGTGGGTTTTAAAAATTTATTCAATTTTATTTCTTAGAAAATGACGCCTAAGGTTTTCATAAATGGTTAGGGTTTAACCAATAGAAATGACATAAATTGAGAAAAAAGTTTTCATGAAAATTTGCCTTCCAATGGTTATCCCTAGTAATTTCAAGAAAAGTTTGAGTGTCCTTCAAAATCTCTCATCCGGAAAGACCAAAAAGATTTTTTTTTTTACAAAAATTTCTCATGCGATCAATATCCTATTCTTTATGCTCTTCCTTAAGTAACCCAAGAGAGTTTAGTTGGGCGTAATCCCTTCTTTGCCCCCTTGTTTGCTTAAGGAACTAGCAATTCATGGATCGAGCGCAGGGTTGGACTAGGCTCCTTCCCTGTGCCTTATCATTTACTCTGTTTCTTGATCGGCATATGGTCACGCTCTACACGTTTACATATGCCTCTACTTCTTAACATCTATCTCTACGGCATATGGTTCCGCCACTTTGCCCTTCCATATATCGTATCCTGATTTTCTAGTCCGTAGACTTCTACTTCTATACTGTGGCATCCACCACCTCTTTTCTGTTTACTTTCTAGGAAGGACAACTCACTTCCTTCAGCCATAGCATACCGCACAGTAGCGACCCATTCACGAGATCATCTTCCTGTCGGCCTCATGCCTCATGGCCTTGTTTATTCTTGCCTGTAAACTTCCCATTTCAATTGCCCCATGGTCTTACTTTCTTTTCTACACGCCAAGCGTGTCTTTTCTTTCACTTTACAAACCATTCCTAGCCTGAACTACCATTCACTGCATATTTCTATTCTACTTGCATTCCATAGTATAATCAAATAACTTGTGCCTATACCATAGCACACAATGTACCGCTAACAGAGCATACGCATCGTCTAATTTAACACCTGCAAAACAATCACATATTGTAGCGCATTTCTACCTACAATTCAACCTAAAGTGTCTGTGTCTAGGTAGCATCCTCCATGGATGTCTCCCTTCCCTATTATGGCATCCTAAGGTTCTCGGGGTCACTGCCACCCCACCTTACGCCTTAGTGCTCATCAGCACTTGTGTAATGTACAGGTTATATGCTTTGCATAGAATTTCACATACAAATTCTATGTCTAAAGCGATGACTCAAAAGACTTTATGACCCAACATCCTGAGCAACCTTACAAGTGCCCGTCGGATCCACCGTTATGTCCGGATTCGTAATGGATAGCCCGATTGACACCCGAGACTACTAGTTAGCTTCACACCCTTAAAGAACAACCTGCCTCTGATACCAAGTTTGTCACGACCCTCGTTTAGAGGACCATGACCGGCACAGACAGAAGGAATATCCATGTGCCTGTAAGCCTTATCATCTAATTGACAGAATATCTATTATTGAAAATACATCCACATTCAGTATAATACCATGGCTACACCGAAATGGTGGCCTATCCTAGGCAAGCAAATCCACGGCCAGTGCCGCTTCAGGATATAGATATAGGAAAACACACATAATATATATAACCTGTGTACTGGCTACACATCCGAAGATGCTGCCTATCCTATTCACATGCAACAGATATATATATATACATTTTGAAAACAAATTTTCCTTGTATCGCAGTAAAATAAATTCTGATCTTTAAGGTGTGTGAAGCTGACAGTTCTAGGTTTAGTAATACAATCTAATTGGGTACGTCTACCCTTACCTTTATGACACATTAATAAAGTAAATTAAATTACAATTTCACTTTATTCACCCACATGAACAAGTTGTGGGTCTTGGAAAATGTTGCTCAACCCTCGTTCCACCGAGACTTCTTCCACCTGTACTTAACCTGTCTCTATGTAGTAAAAATGACGTGTGAGTCTTAACCATGCGACTCAGTGAGGACTCTCCCATCACCGGCGCAAGGCGGGCACCATAGCGCTAGGAATGGGAGTCATACACAACCACATGCAAAAACAACTAGTTACTGTTAATTAGCATACACTCTTGGTGATCACACAACAACAGAAATTCCACCCAACCACACACATGCATTTAATAGATATAAGCATGCAACAGTTTATTCCACATCATCAATCAACAAGTAAACATGTAACATATAGTGCCGGCTTTTACTTATCGGTCTTCTCACGTTCAGCATGTTTGAATCAAACAAGACATTGTGGTGACGAAATACTGTACATCACTACTACGCTGCACAATCAGCAATCATATGCAAACACAGACAATTTGTACATACACGCAGATACTATAACATACATCTGCTTGATTTCCCCCACTCTGGGGTATCTACTAGACACTACATGGCTTTTCCACTTCGAACCCGTGCACTCAGGTTACTAGCCACTAAGTGGCAAAACATACTTAACCCATTCACTTGGGTACTGGTCACCTCGTGACAATTCTGTTAGTCAAACACAATCAACTTCTATCTATCAAACAACTTACGCATAGCCACCACGTGGCACGCCCTGACCTCTTGCTGTGGGGCAATAGCTTGAGCCCACTCGTCCATTACCCAACCATGCCACATGGTAGGCACGACACGATGTCTCGAAGCATGGCCACTGACACACCCTGGACCAATTCCACATGATGATTTCTCTTCTGCAAGATCAGGCTCACGGTTCACCCGTAGGTTCCTCCCATGTCTCCTTATCTTTGTCTCACATATTAATAGGATTCTTTGTATCTTTTCTGAAGGATCAACAATTCTTCTCCTTATTAATATAGACGAGTATCCTTAACAAGATATAACTCATATACCCGTCCAGATGCACTCTCTGAGCCTCAAGCTATCGTCATAGCAATATAAAACCATTCTGACCCTATTGCCAGGATAGGGCAATGACCATCGTCATGGTGATTATAAAAACTGAGGTCTCAAGTGCCATCTGACGTTGTTCTACTCGATGTCTCACATCGCTAGCATAACCAAATCTGAAACCCGCCAATAACTCCCTTTGCATGATTATAATTTAAGTCACCATCGTGACGAGTTTTCAAAATAAAAGTTTAGTCCTTCTGTACAAGGACTATTGCCACCGCCGTGGAAAAGATTTAATAAAATACTCATCATGCCTCCGGAGTGTATGAGTTGGATTTGTAACACACCAATCATAGCAAACATTTACTCTCTACTCCTATGTCTTCCTATCTAAGCTACTTTCCACAACCTATTTTCTAGTTCCTTTATTCTTTTAACATTCTATACCTCTAGCTAACACATACCAGACAAGCAGAGAATGTAAATACTCATGTAATCCACATAAGCATACAACCCTAGGAGCAGAGATTGAAGAACCCTCACCTTGGTCAACCTTCCATGCAATCCTCTCCTGTAACTTTAGTCTCCTCGGAGTTCCTGTTGCACTCTATTGTGTGTTGTTGTTCCTATAAGAACAACATTTACATCATTAAGGTTATTACTTAGCTTAACTTGTTATTTATCTTTCCATTACTCTCACGTGTAGTCCATGGTTACCATAGAGTCAAGCTCTTGGTCTTATCGGACTTCTCTATCCCGACTTATGCGTATCCTTCCTCGGACACTTGACTTACTCGCATATAACACTCTACTTGAGTGTTTCACATACTTGGATTTGAGTATTAAACCTCTATCTCCACTGTATTCACATCTAAGGAAGCTTGTCTAACTTAATTGGAAGGAATCCTAATTTTAGGAAGGTCTAAACATTTTGATTCAACTTGTGTTCCTACTTGGGTTCTAGAAATCTAGTTTCTAAACCTCAATATACCTCCAATTTATCATACTTAAGGTTTCCTAAAGGTTGTGAAGGAATAAGATTGAAATTCACGAAGTTAGACTTAATTTGTTCCGCAAGTTTCCATCCTTGAGAAACAAGAAGGTACTTGGAGTGATTTAAATCCTCAAAAACATGTTTAGGAGCGTTCTTGGGTGTTTAAGATTGAAGAGAGGAGATTTGAAACTCTCAACGTCACCCTTAAAGTGCATTTGGGCAACCCGAGCAGGGACCCGATACGTTAACGTAAAGGTTCAACCTTAGTAGCCTCAGGCCAGCTCTTCACGGGTCTTGTTCAGCTAATATTCCAACCATATAATTTTAATAATACCAATCCAAGCCTATTTACTCAAATCCAAGCTTAATCCTAATTATCAACAATTTTCTCCAATTTGGAAATAATTATAATTTCAACCCCAAATCCTTCTAAATTCGAATTTGGCTAAATCCGAAGATGTAATCTCGATTCCTACCCCTACTAAGTGTTCAAGAACACTTCCTAGGTTTCAATCAACCCTCGAAACAACTCAATCGAAGGTCAATCGAAGAAATCCCTAACAATGGAAAATTTAAGGGTTTAGAATGAAATTAGGGTTACCAGCCTTGATTCGATTGGTGGGAGTTGTGGAAGAGGTTGGAGTCGAGCTCCAGTGGTCGTGGCCGGCGTCGGACCGCTCTCCTCTGGCGAGTTTCCGGCGAAATCCCCCTCCTTCCCCTTCTTCTTCACCACGTCACCACCCTCTCTCTCTCTTCTTTCTATTTCTTCCTCTTCTTTCCTGTGCCCCCTCTCTCTCTTTTTTCTTTTTATTTCCTTTCTTTCTTCTCTCTTTTTCCTTTCCTTTATATATATCTTTTTTGGCTTTCTATCTACCTAACCCCACGGCACCCAACCCCCTTTATATAATAATAATAATAAAATAATCATAATAAATAAAATAATTAATAATTAAATAATAAATAATTTGTATTTATTATTTAATCCATTTCCCTAAATAATTCAGGTTTCCAATTTCTTAAGTCCTGAATTAAATTCCAAAAATTACTTTCTACTTCTTTTCTTTCACTTTTATTTTATTTTAAACGTCGAAAAATTTTCTCGAGTATTACAATCTTCGAAAAAATTTCCTTTCCGGTTTCTTTTAACTTTCATATTTTTTCTATATTCTTTTTAAAGTTTTAATTCCTAGCCCCGAAATAAATCATTCTTTAAAATATTATTAAAAATAAATTAATTTATAATTGAATAAATAATAACTAATTTGTATTTTTAATTTAATCCATTTTCCTATTTAATTCAGGTTTTCAATTTCTTAAGTCCTAAATTAAATCCCAAAAATTATTTTTTACTTCTTTTCTTTCACTTTTATTTTATTTTAAACTTCGAAAAATTTTCTCGGGTATTACAATCTTCGAAAAAATTTCCTTTCCGGTTTCTTTTAACTTTCATATTTTTTTCTATATTCTTTTTACAGTTTTAATTCCCCTAGCCCCTAAATAAATCATTCTTTAATCCTCGAAATTTTTAAATAAATCATTCTTTAATCCTCAAAATTTTCCGGGGTATTACACAGTCAATTCAAAACTAATATACCCTCAATCGAAATACAACAAAAGAATACCGAGAATCCACCTGTGACCATTGGAGCTTGCTAGAGGCAAAACATTGGTTGGAAAGGAATCAAAATATATTATAGCCCACGGACGAAAGCAGGCTCACCAAGAACACAGATGCCCGAACTACACTGAGCGAGATGGGTCGAAGTTACACCTGTAGCTGAAAATGAAATGAGCGGTGAGTTTTACGATTCAGTGAGCAGATAACACACGCTACAACTGATGTAGGACAAGCCGAGGCACGAGTGTTTTTCGATAAAGAAAATAAAATTTATAATGTCAAAATCAAGGTGAGTTCACAAGCCAATTCAATAGTATACTTGAAATGGGGCAATATAGATATATCAAACCATAAAGTATCTTGAAAATGATTTAAATAAATTAAATAAGGCCAAAAAAATATTGAGTACCTCAAATACTATATATAAACTAAATTGAGGTTTCCAAATAAATCAAAATCAAGTTTTATGGGAGAATCATCTAACAGAACATTTCATATACCCTCCAAATTTCAACCATCCTCAACACCATAATGATACAACCACATAACTCCAGCTAAAACTCCTTCATGTGGCCCCAAACCCTCCATATAATGCACATACACTCCACGTGTGTGGCCGCACACGAGGCTAGCATCATCTGACCTCTGCTAGCTGAGGTTTACACCTACGCGCGCATAGGGCTACAAATACAGCTGTAGCACCAGTGTTCTAGAAAGAGTTCCTCCCACTAAACATCAATGAGTAAAATCTCCAAGACGTTTATGTTTCAAGTATATCTCATCCACGTAGATCAATTTGAATAAAAAGATTAAAAGAACATAGATAAATAATTACTTTATGACAAGTTGTTAAATTATGTTATCACAATAAACTGTAACTTTCAAACATAAATTTCTATCCTTTATAATCATATATAAATAAGATATATCATATCGAAAGCAGTCTCTTTTTTTTTCAAAGGAAAATAACTTATCATATGGCTTGTCCGAAGGCCACACAGATATAATACAATGAAATGAAGGATAATGAAAAGGGCTAGATATATGGAAAACAAGAAAACGCGTTATAGCGCGTATCATCTACTCACCTGGATATTGGCGTATTTAGATGACTATTTATTCCACAAGATTGACCATTAGTACAAGAGCATCACCAAGAGTCTCTAATATCCCTAACATAACTTACTCACTTGAAGCTTGAAATAGTAGCATAGCATCCTAAATTGATAGGAACTACAATTTCACCAATTAGAAAACTATCAATCACTACTATCTCCAAAAATAGGTATTCTTATCTTGATTAATCATTACACTTAAACCTATAGTTAACTATTTAGAGAACTCCTCATGACATGAGTCACTAACTTTAACACAAAAAAAAACTCGAATTACATTTGGGAGCTATAAAATTATTATAGTGAGTATAGAAATTCAAGGTTTTAACCAAACCATCTCATACAGTAAAATAACAATTTCTCATCATTATCACCATACATTTCATTATTTGAAATCTCATACTCCCAATAGATCTTTAGTTTTCACTATGAACAATCTTCAAAAGATGTTATAGGGATTCAATAAGTTAAATCAAATTATCAACTCAAAGAAAAATAATATAAATCTCAATTTTCCACAAAATCCCCAAATTTTCGCAGTACATGAACAGACTATATTTTAAAATGTTGAAAATCAGTTTTTGGGGCCATAAACATCTTCCAAATACTTCATTAATCATATTAGAACAAATTGGAATGAAAGAATCGTCCATGGTAGTCAGAGGTGATGACCGGAGGTGGAAATCAGCAATGGTGTGGCCGAAAAACATGGTGGCCACGGTTGTTGGGGAAGGAAGAAGGAAGAAATGAAAGGAAGAAAGAAAGAAAGAAAGAAAGAAAACGCATAAGAAAGAAAGTAAAGGAAAAAAGAAGAAAAAGAAAAGGAAACGGTGCAGTGGTGTCTCGGGGAGGGTGAAGAAAAATCTGATGTTTTTAACTAAAACTTCAATTTTGCCCCATATGGAAAAATATTATTTCATTTGGGTCCTTCGATTCTTTTCAATTAAATTCTTTACTTTTCTTATCTATAAAATGAATCAATTGACAAATTCTCTTATTATTGAATATCTAGCATATTATTATAAAAATAATTTTATTTACCCTTTTAAATTTTTTTTTCCAATATTTATTATTGGAAACAACTAATAGGAGGATGTTTCACTTTAAAAATTTTGAATTTTTACCTATTGTTAAAATGAGGGTCATTACATTCTCTCCCCCTTAAACAAATTCTGTCACGACCCCAAATCGGGAGCACGTGACCGGCACAGGAATAGACTTTTACCTCTAAACTCGTAAGCCTTATCCTGTAAACATGACTATAACTACCCTGCTATACAGTCAATATATATACATCATACTAGTGACCACATCTCACTGGTGGCCTAATTAATTAACCTGCAATCCGCGGTTCACTCAATACCGCTTCAGCTCAATCCAGTGTACAGATATATTTATCAGTACTCATAATGTAAATATTAATATCATATTGACTGTACGTCTCAATAGGTGCGATCTATCCTATTCACATGCAACAAGAACACATAATATATATCCATATCATATTGACCGTACGCCTCAATGTGTACGATCTATCCTATCACATGCAGAAGTTTATATATATATATACATATATCCTAGTTTATCTCCAAAATTGGACCCTGTCTTTAAATACATGTAAAGCCGACAAGTCTAGAGTAGGTACATGTCGAAAGCTGTAAATATATATATATACAACCCTTACAGCTTATAATATGTACAACCAAAAGAATCAAAATAACCAAAAGGTGCCCACCCACGCGAACAAGTGCGTAAGGATGGTCTAATATCCGTCTCACTGTATGGACGCCGATGCCTGCCCGATACCTGTATCTGAAACATTGAAGCAGAGGGAGTGAGTCAAATAGACTCAGTGAGAAGCTTTCCATCCTCGGCGTAGCGGCGGGTACCACAACAGCTGGGGAAAGGGAAACACCCACAATCACATGCGCATGAAAATCCAGTTTATCAAACGTTATAATACAATTAGGCAATATTAATATAACATATAATCATGGATAAACCTACGGATCATGCTCCTCTATCATGATTTTCATGAAGAAGCAAACATATTTAACATATCATCATGAAAACTGTAAATCACTCAACTGACGCTAGTACCAGGCTAGGGCAATGGCCTTAACGGGCAATTTCTTTTAAATCTTTAACTGACCCTGGTGCCAGGCTAGGGCAATGGCCTCAACGGGCAAATCTTTTAGTCTTTTATTGACCCTAGTGCCAAGCTAGGGCAATGGCCTCAACGGGCAAATCTTTTAGTCTTTTACTGACCCTAGTGCCAGGCTAGGGCAATGGCCTCAACGGGAAAATCTTTTAGTCTTTTACTAACCCTAGTGCCAGGCTAGGGCAATGGCCTCAACGGGCAAATGCTTTAACTTGTTTCTCTTCCCAAGCCTTCAGCTGGGATTCTGACTCTATCTACCCATTACTAACCTAGACTGACTTTACCTAGGTAGTGTGAACCTCCCCATGACTCACTAATCAATTTATGAGATCATTTTAATCCTTATGTAATACCCAAACCCTTGATTACCATAAAACGTCAACATTTACTAACAACTTCGATACGATTTCTTTAATGAGTTTCTAATTAATAGGGTAAACCAAACCTTGGACTCAAACAAAAACTTACCCCCTTGCTTGTACTGTTCGGCGTATCTCATGTCATCACATGGATACCCTTCAGTACCTGTTTACCTATAGTCAAACACACATATACAAATACTTCCATATATAACAGTTTAGGAACAACAATAGCATGTTAACCACTAAATAATTCTTACAAACAGGCAAGTAGGCAAACCACATATCCACATCCTCAATCAACCCTGTAGGGCAAGGATGGGAAACCCCTCACCTGGACGGCTCGCTTGTGCTTGTCCTGGAGTAACTCCCGCTCCGGACGAGTTGTGGTTTCCTATCAAATGCATTCAAGTGGTTAACATCTCAAACTACATGCAATTCATATGCATACTTCATGTTCGTGCCTAAATGCATCTAGACGTTGCTAAGAACTGAGTCCTTGGCCTTATCCGTCTTCCCTCCCTTCTATGAGAGTCTCAAGTGCCTTGCACTTGGTTTTATACCACTATCGTTCTCCTTGAGTTGCTTTTGGGGCCTTGGATTTGAGTTACTAAACCTCAATGTGCTTCTAAGCTATCCTACTTAAGGTTACCTAATGACGGTGTATAAGGAATTTAGAAATTCAAGAAGTTGGACTTAGTTTACTCCGTAAGTTTCTATTCTTGTGGGACAAGAAGACATTTGAAATGATTTTGATCCTTAAAAACATGGTTGGGGGTGTCCTAAGATGTTTTGGATTGAAAATAGGAGGTTCGGACGCCCCGGAATGACATAAAAATGACTTTTGAGCATGCTGGACAGAGGCTCGGCGCTATAGCGCCAAGCTGCTGCCCAGCATCTTTTGGTGCACCCGAGAGCTAGCGCTATAGCGCTGGTTCACAGCACAGCAATTCGTTTGCTGTGCTGTGGGCTGGTTTGGGACTGTTCCGGCCCCCTTTCAACCCCGGCTTCGACTCCACACCTCACGTGTTTTGTTCACCTACAATCCAACGACATAAATCCAACCCTAACTACTCAAATCCAAGCCAGATTCCAAATTTTTCAACGAATCCCCATATTGGGACTATTTAGAATTTTAAACCCCCAACCCTTTCAAATTCAAATTCGGCTAAACCCGAGGGTATAGCCTCGATTATTACCCCAACTAAGTCTTCAAGAACACTTCCTAGGTCTCAATCTACCCTCAAAACAACCCAATCGAAGGTGGATCTAAGAAATCCCTAAAAATGAAGAAATTGGGGTTTTCGAATGAAATTGGGGTTACCAACATTTGATTCGATTAGTGGAAGGTGTAGGAGACGTCGTACCCGAGCTTCGGTGACTTTTCCAGCGTCGGCTAGCTCTCCCCGATCACTTTTCCGGCGAACCCCAACCCCTCTTCTTCTTCTTCCTCACACCTCTCCTCCTCTCTCTCTCTATCTTTCTTTGTTTCTTTTCTTTCTCTTCTAACCCGTAGCCCTCTCTTCTTCTCTTTTCTATCATTACTTTAATCCCTTCTTCTCCACTTCCACTTAAGAAGCAACCCACGACACCTACCCCAAACTAAGAATAAATAATTAATTAAAATTAAATAAAATACTAAATAATTAAATACTAATAATAACAATTAGAATAAATAAGAGGTGGAAAAATATCCCCAAATAAATCCTCTTTCCAATTAAATTTTTTATTTTCTCTTATATCCCATATTAGATACCCAACATTATTCCCTACTTTCTTTTCCCCATTTAATCCAGGTTTCTAATTCCTTAGGTCCTGAATTAAGTCCAAAAATTATTTTCTACTTAATTTCTTTCCCTTTTATTTCATTTTAAACTTCGAAAAAATTTCCCGGGTATTACAATCTTCATCCCTTAAGAAATTCGGTCCCCGAATTTCAATTAACATACTAACCTTAGTCTTGAAATAGGTGAGGATATGTCCTGTGCATCTCCGCCTCAACTTCCCACGTTGCTTCTTCAACCGAATGGTTTCGCCACAGGACTTTCACCAAGGGTATCTCCTTTGACCTCAGCTTCTTCAACTGGCGATCTAGGATTCCCACTGGCATCTCCTCATAAGTTAGACCCTCAGCTAGTTGTACTTCTTGGGGTTGGATTACATGAGAGGGATCTGGCAGGTACTTGCGAAGCATAGACACGTGAAACACCGGATGAACTCCTTCCATCTCCGCTGGCAATTCTAGATGGTAGGCAACATTTCCCATGCGCTCTAGAATCTCCAACAGTCCGATGTATCTTGGACTTAGCTTTCCCTTCTTGCCAAATCTCATCACGCCCTTCATCGGTGAAATTTTTAAGAACACCTGCTCACCCACATCAAACTCTAACTCTCTTCTCCGGTTGTCAACATACGACTTCTGCCTACTTTGAGCTGTGGCAAGCCTTTTCTAATGGACTTTATCTTGTCCAAAGCATCCTGCACAAGTTCTGGACCAACCAACTTGGCCTCTCCGACCTCGAACCACCCAAACGGGGACCTACACTTCCGATTGTACAAAGCCTCGAAGGGTGCCATTTGAATACTGGATTGGTAACTGTTGTTATAGGCAAACTCCGCTAATGGCAGGTATTTCTCCCACCCTCCGCCGAAATCCAAAACACATGCTCTAAGCATGTCCTCTAAAATCTGAATGGTCCTCTCAGATTGCCCGTCTGTCTGGGGATGAAATGCTGTACTCAGATCAACCCTCGTCCCCAATGCCTCCTGCAATGCTCTCCAGAATCGAGAGGTAAACTGTGGCCCCCTGTCAGAGATAATCGACACCGGTACTCCGTGCAACCTCACTATCTCAGATAGGTACAACTGGGCATACTGACCCACTCCGTAAGTGGTCTTAACTGGCAAGAAATGTGCGGACTTGGTCATCCGATCAACGATTACCCAAACTAAATCGAATCCCCTCTGTGATCGCGGCAATCCTGTCACAAAGTCCATAGTAATTCTCTCCCACTTCCATTCAGGAATTTCCATCTGTTGAAGTGTTCCGACGGGCTTTTGGTGTTCAGCCTTAACTTGCTGACACACTAGACATCTAGATACATAGTCTGCCACGTCTTTATTCATACCATTCTACCAGTACAATTCTCTCAGATCTTGATACATCTTATTACTACCCGGATGGATTGGGTACGCTGTCTTGTGTGCCTCATTAAGGATTCTTTCTTTCAAACCATCCACCATAGGTACACACAGTCGTCCCTCCAACCAGAGTATGCCATTGTCATCTATGGAGAATCGGACGTCGTCCTTCTCTCCTTTAACCACTGTATCTCTGATATGTTTGAGGTCGGCATCTTGATCTTGTTTGGATTTAACCTCTTCGACCAGAGCTGACTTGGCTTGGACATGGGCTAGAAACAAGTCGGAGTCTCCAATTTCAAACTGAGTTCCAGACTGTTCCAGCTCATGTATTTCCCAAATTAACGGCTTTCGTACTTTTCTGATATGGGCTAAGCTACCCATTGACTTTCGGCTCAGAGCGTCTGCCACCACATTCGCCTTACCAGGATGGTACAAGATTGTGCAGTCATAGTCTTTCAACAATTCCATCCACCTACGTTGTCTCAAATTTAGATCTTTCTGCTCGAAAATGTACTTAAGGCTCTTGTGGTCTGTATATACCTCGCATGTTTCGCCATAAAGGTAGTGCCTCCAAATCTTCAAGGCAAATAGCACCGCTGCCATTTCAAGATCGTGAGTCGGGCAGTTTTTCTCATGCTTTCGGAGTTGCCTAGACGCATAAGCAATCACCTTTCCATGTTGCATAAGAACACACCCTAACCCAACTCGTGAGGTGTCACAGTAAACCACATACCCTCCGGTGCCCTCAGGAAGAGCCAACACCGGTGCTGTGGTAAGACTTTCCTTCAGCTTCTGAAAACTCTCTTCACACTTGTCATCCCATACAAACTTTACCCCTTTCTGAGTTAACTTTGTAAGAGGTGCAGCAACCCTCGAAAAGTCCTGCACAAACAATCTATAGTATCCAGCCAAACCTAGCAAACTGCGAATCTCCGTGACTGAGGTAGGCTGGGACCAATTCTTCACTGCTTCTACTTTACTTGGGTCAACATGGATTCCCTCTGAAGATACCACGTGACCGAGAAATGCAACTTTATCAAGCCAAAACTCACATTTTGAAAACTTAGCATACAATTTATCTTCTCTCAGCTTCTGTAATGCTAGTCTCAAATGCTCTGCGTGCTCCTTAGCATTCTTGGAATAAACTAGAATGTCATCTATGAATACAATGACAAACCAGTCTAGTAATGGCTTGAAAACCCGATTCATCATATCCATAAAAGCTGCTGGTGCATTAGTTAGCCCGAATGACACGACTAGAAACTCATAATGGCCGTATCGGGTTCGAAAAGCAGACTTGGGCACATCTTCTTTTCTAATCTTCAGCTAATGATACCCTGATCGTAGATCTATCTTTGAACACCTCTTAGCACCTTGCAACTGGTCGAACAAATCATCGATTCTTGGAAGTGGATATTGATTGTAGACCGTTACCTTATTCAACTTTCGGTAATCGATACATAATCTTAAAGTTCCATCCTTCTTCTTCACGAATAAAACCGGTGCACCCCAAGGTGAAAAACTGGGTCTGATGAAACCCTTATCAAGTAATTCCTGTAACTGCGTGTGTAGCTCCTTCAACTCCTTCGGAGCCATTCTATAGGGTGGTGTGGAAATCGACTGAGTACCTGGTAAAAGCTCGATCTCAAATTCAATCTCTCGATCAGGCGGCAAACCAAGCAAATTGTCAGGAAATACATCAAGAAATTCCCGAACCACACTGGTACCTGATTCGTAGGAAGTACTTCTTTCGTAGTATCCCTCACGAAAGCCATATACCCTTTACACCCTTTCTCGAGTAGCTTGGAAGCTTTCATTGCTGAAATTAGACTCGGATATGGTGCAGCAGCATCACCCCGCACCACAAATGGCTCTTCATTCGGCATGCTGAATTTCAAACACTTTGCCCTGCAGTCAACTACTGCATGGCAAGATGCCAACTAATCTATACCTAGAATAACATCCAGGTCTACCATGAATAGTAGTCGTAGGTCCACAACTGTTTCATGACCCTTGACCACAACCACACACGACTCATAAATTTATTTGACTTGAACCGATTCACCCATCGGAGTAGAGACCGTTTCTGTCTCCTTCAATCTAGTTGGGCTCCTGTCAACTTTCAGTGCAAATGCATGTGAGATGTAGGAGTGTGTTGAACCAGAATGAAATAATACAAGAGCCTGGAAAGAGCACACTGAAAGTGTACCTATCACTAATGCATTTGGTGCATGTGCATCCTGACGAGACAAGGCAAACACCCGTGCCTGTCCTCCTCCTGGTGCACCTGGACCTCTACCTCCCGCTCCTGCTCTTCTACCTCGGCCCGCACCTGAGTTGTTAGTCAGGGGTGGTACAATCCTGACTGGTGGGGCTGCAATTGGAGTACTACCCGGAGTAGGATTACTCTTGACACTCGTATTACTCTTCCCCTGTGGGCATTCCCTAGCCATATGTCCGAACTGACCACAATTGTAACAACCTCCCTTCATCACTTTGCACTCTCCAAAATGAAATCTTCCACATGTCCCACACTGCGATTTCTAGTTACCGCCCTGCCTACCGCCTTGGTACCTCGACCCACCTTGGGTGTTACTCCTCCCAGAACTTGTGATGGTGATAGCATACTGCCCACCAACTTGCCCTGCATAATTTGGAACTATACCAGAATTTCCAGCCCTCTTTTGCTTCTTCTTCCATCCCTGCCCATCACTGCCTGTTAGTAACTTGTTCTTGGGATTCGCTGACGTCCCAAACTTCTTCCTTTTTTCAATTACCCTGGCACAATCAGCAGCCTGTGCTAGAGTTTCAAACTAACCACATTGCGGCAGTAGAACAACGAACAATGGCTCCACCAACCTGTGGATAAGCCTCTTGATCAACTCCCTCTCATCGGGAACCAATTCTGGAGCATATTGAGCTAGCTCCGTGAACTGCAGCTCAAACTCAGTCATCCACAAATCTTCAAATTGTTGATACTTGGCATACCTCATTCCTTCAGATAAAAATCGACTCAGGAATTCCCTCTGAAAATCTTCCTAGGTCATAGGAGCAACTCTCCTTGCATATCTCTTCTGCACTGATTCAAACCAAACCCGTGCAGCGCCTCAGTAACTGCCCAATTCTGACTATGTCACGGAGGAAATGTTGAGGGTCCTCCTTGGTTTCGGTTCCGCAAATGGTAGCCAGATTCAGCTTCAGGAATTTAGTAATCGACAATTCCCTCGGAACTCCCCTCGGTCCCCGGGGCACGTCCCTTTGTTGCCATTCCCTTCTTGGTTCTTCCCCTCTTTCCTCAACCATTTCAGTTTCCTATTCAGCCGACATCACTTGCTCCTCTTCCCCGCCGAAAACTAAACGGCGGACTTCTTGTTGAATTTGGCGGGTTATTTCAGCTCAACTCCTGAGATCCTGCAGTCAGCATCTCAGCCACTGACGGAGCACCCGTCTCAACCTGTGGCTCAGGGGTTTGTTGCCTGTGCACTCTTCTTTCTTTTGTCCTACCACGACCGCGAGCACAGCCTCTAGCTCGACCCCTGGGAGACATTCTCTCCTCCCGAACGGATTCCTCATCAATACGTGCAGGGACTCTACCGCCCCTCCTAGCCTGCCTAGTAGTCGGTGGCATCCCTGTACTGCACAAAAATGTCACCTGATAAGCATTTGCATAATCTATCATAGATTAAGAAGGAATGAAAGAAAGGCTTACTCAAATAAAAGTGCCTGTTTAATGCAACGTTGTGCCCGGGTTTCACAACGAAGCTTAAACCGACACCCGGTTATACCAATGGCTCCACATGACTTAAAGAATAACCAGGCTCTGATACCAAGTTTGTCACCACCCCAAATCGGGAGCACGTGACCGGCACGGGAATAGACTTTTACCTCTAAACCCGTAAGCCTTATCCTGTAAACATGACTATAACTACCCTGCTATACAATCAATATATATACATCATACTAGTGGCCACACCTCACTGGTGGCCTAATTAACCTGCAATCCGCGGTTCGCTCAATACTGCTTCAGCTCAATCCAGTGTATAGGCATATTTATCAGCACTCATAATGTAAATATTAATATCATATTGACCGTACGTCTCAATACGTGCGATCTATCCTATTCACAAGCAGCAAGCACACATAATATATATCCATATCATATTGACCGTACGCCTCAATGTGTACGATCTATCCTATTCACATGCAGAAGTTTATATATATATATATACATATATCATAGTTTATCTCCAAAACTGGACCCTATCTTTAAATACATGTGAAGCCGACAAGTCTAGAGTAGGTACATGTCGAAAGCTGTAAATATATATATATATACAACCCTTACAGCTTATCATATGTACAACCAAAAGAATCAAAATAACCAAAAGGTGTCCACCCTCGCGAACAAGTGCATAAGGATGGTCTGATGTCCGCCACACTGTCCGGAGGTCGATGCCTGCCCGAACACTGTATCTGAAACATTGAAGTAGAGGGAGTGAGTCAAACAGACTCAGTGAGAAGCTCTCCATCCTCGGCGTAGCGGCGGGTACCACTACAGCTGGGGAAAGGGAAACACCCACAATCACATGCACATGAAAATCTAGTTTATCAAATGTTATATTACGATCAGGCAATATTAATATAACATAAAATCATGGATAAATCTTTAGTCTTTTACTGACCCTAGTGCCAGGCTAGGGCAATGGCCTCAACGGGCAAATGCTTTAACTTGCTTCTCTTCCCAAGCCTTCAGCTGGGATTCTAACTCTATCTACCCTTTACTAACCTAGACTGACTTTACCTAGGTAGTGTGAACCTCCCTATGACTCACTAATCAATTTATGAGATCGTTTTAATCCTTATGTAATACCCAAACCCTTGATTAGATCGTAACCTAGCTCTAAGGTCTTTCCTAAGTTCAATTACCATAAAACGTCGACGTTTACTAACAACTTCGATACGATATCTTTAATGAGTTTCTAATTAATAGGGTAAACCAAACCATGGACTCAATCAACAACTTACCCCCTTGCTTGTACTGTTCGGCGTATCTCATGTCATCACATGGATACCCTTCAATACCTGTTTACACGTAGTCAAACACACATATACAAATACTTCCATATATAACAATTTAGGAACAACAATAGCATGTTAACCACTAAATAATTCTTACAAACAGGCAAGTAGGCAAACCACATATCCACATCCTCAATCAACCCTGTAGGGCAAGGATAGGAAACCCCTCACCTGGACGGCTCCCATGTGCTTGTCCTGGAGTAACTCCCGCTCCGGATGAGTTGTGGTTTCCTATCGAATGCATCAAGTGGTTAACATCTCAAACTACATGCAATTCATATGCATATTTCATGTTCGTGCCTAAATGCATCTAGACGTTGCCAAGAACCGAGTCCTTGGTCTTATCCGTCTTCCCTCCCTTCTATGAGAGTCTCAAGTGCCTTGCACTTGGTTTTATACCACTATCGTTCTCCTTGAGTTGCTTTTGGGGCCTTGGATTTGAGTTACTAAACCTCAATGTGCTTCTAAGCTATCCTACATAAGGTTACCTAATGGCGGTGTATAAGGAATTTAGAAATTCAAGAAGTTGGACATAGTTTACTCCATAAGTTTCTATTCTTGAGGGACAAGAAGACATTTGAAATGATTATGCTCCTTAAAAACATGGTTGGGGTGTCCTAAGATGTTTTGGATTGAAAATAAGAGGTTCAGACACCCCATATTGACTTAAAAATGACTTTTGAGCATGCTGGACAAAGGCCCGGCGCTATAGCGCCCATTTTGGCGCTATAGCGCCAAGCTGCTGCCCGACAGCTTTTGGTGCACCTGAGAGCTAGCGCTATAGCGCCGGTTCACAGCACAACAATTTGTTTGTTGTGTTGTGGGCTGGTTTGGGCCCGTTTCGGCCCTCTTTCGACCCCAGCTTCGACTCTGCACCTCACGGGTTTTGTTCACCTACAATCCAACGACATAAATCCAACCATAACTAACTAAAATCCAAGCCCGATTCCAAATTTATCAACGAATCCCCAAATTGGGACTATTTAGAAGTTTAAACCCCAAACCCTTTCAAATACGAGTTCGGCTAAACCCGAGGGTATAGCCTCGATTATTACCGCAACTAAGTCTTCAAGAACACTTCCTAGGTCTCAATCTACCCTCAAAACAAGCCAATCGAAGGTGGATCGAAGAAATCCCTAAAAATGAAGAAATTGGGGTTTTCGAATGAAATTAGGGTTACCAACCTTTGATTCGATTGGTGGAAGGTGTAGGAGACGTCGTACCCGAGCTCCGGTGACTTTTCCGCCGTCGGCTAGCTCTCCCCGGTCACTTTTCCGGCGAACCCCAACCCCTCTTCTTCTTCCTCACGCCTCTCCTCCTCTCTCTCTCTCTCTCTTCTTTCTCTCTCTTTCTTTCTTTTCTTTCTCTTCTAACCCGTAGCCCTCTCTCCTTCTCTTTTATATCATTACTTTAATCCCTTCTTCTCCCCTTCCACTTAAGAAGCAACCCACGGCACCTACCCCAAACTAAGAATAAATAATTAATTAAAATTAAATAAAAAACTAAATAACTAAATACTAATAATAACAATTAAAATAAATAAGAGGTGGAAAAATATCCCCAAATAAATCCTCCTCTTTCCAATTAAATTTGTTATTTTCTCTTATATCCCATATTAGATACCCAACAATATTCCCTACTCTCTTTTCCCCATTTAATTCAGGTTTCCAATTCCTTAGGTCCTGAATGAAGTTCAAAAATTATATTCTACTTCATTTCTTTCCCTTTGATTTCGTTTTAAACTTCAAAAGAATTTCTTGGGTATTACAAATTCGGTCCCCGAATTTCTAATAAATCCCTTAATTACTATCAACTAGGGTAAGTGTCATTCATATTTCTTCCATCTATCTTATAGCCTATCTAAAGTGCTCAACGTATATTCCCTTTTATATTATTAGTCTATTTTGTCTCTTCAACCATTTTTCTATCTTACTTGTATTCCCACAACTTTATATATTGTGATCACTTCTATAGGATCCTTGAAGATTTGAACAAACCTAAAATTGTTGGAATTTCATGCACTTCACAAATTCTTCCACCAATATTAACCATTTTCTTCCCATAACTATGTATTTATACATACTCATTCAACCTCATTTATTGTAATACCCCGTAAAATTTCGAGGATTAAAGAATGATTTATTTAAAATTTCGAGGATTTAAGAATGATTTATTCCGGGGCTAGGAATTAAAACCTTAAAAAGAAAATAGAAAAAGTATGAAAGTTAAAAGAAAACCGGAAAGGAATTTTTTTTAAAAGATTATAATACCCGAGAAAATTTTTCGATGTTTAAAATAAAATATAAAGGGAAAGAATAGAAGTAGAAAATAATTTTTGGGATTAATTCAGGACATAAGAAATTAGAAACCTGAATCAAATAGGGAAAGGGATTAAATTAAAAATACATGTTAGTTATTATTTATGTAATTATTAATTAACTTATTTTAATTATATTCATTTATTTATTTATTATTTTTTTATTTTTTTATTTTTTTATTATTATAAAAAAGAAAGAGAGGAGCCGTGAGGTTTATAAGAAAAGAAAATAAGAGGGGAAAAAGAGAGAGGGAGAGAGCCACAGGGAAAGAAGAAGAAACAAGAGAAGAAAGAAAGGAAAGGAGAGAGAGGGAACTAGGGCTTGGATGGGGGAGCAAATCTGGCGAGAATCACGCCGGAATCCAGTGAGCCGAAGTTGGAGGAGGAGCCAGAGAGCATCCTCGTCTCAATCTCTCGAGTTAAGGTTGGTACAACGCCCGATTCTCTCCAAGTTTCCATTTTCTTCATTTTTTTTCATTTTTGGAATTGAGTTGAGAATCCGAGTTTGGGCGGATTCGAGGGTAGAATAATGCTTCTAAAGTGTTCTTGAAAACTCATCGAGGTTAGGATTCGAGGCTAGATCGTTGGATTTGGCCGGATTCGAAGTTGGAGGGGTTTGGGTTCATAAAACCCATTTTTCCCAATTTCGAACGATCAACGATTCGGTGACGAATCGGAGTTGGATTTGAGTTGTAGGACTTCCTAAATGCAGTATATATGTAGGAGAACAAAACTCGTGGAAAGTGGAATCGAAGATGGATCGGGAAATGGCCAGAAAGGGGCCAAAACCAGCCCACAGCACAACAAAAACGTTGCTGTGCTGCGAGCTGGCGCTACAGCACCAGAACTGGCGCAGCAGCGCCAACTCACGGCACAGCAACGTTTTTGTTGTGCTGTGGGCTGGTTTTGGCTCCTTTCTGGCCATTTCCCGATCCATCTTCGATTCCACTTTCCACGAGTTTTGTTCTCTTGGCTAAGGGCTGTCAAGGCAGAATCTTGGCGTGGCAGCGCCAGGTTCCTCCCTGGCTTGCCCCAAGCCCACTTTAAGTGCGACTTAAGGTTCCTAAACCCCCTCTCTGCAATCCTAAACACCCTAGAACACTCCTAAACATGTTTTTGAGGATTAAATCACTCTAAGTACCTTCTTTTTTCTCAAGGATCGAAACTTGCGGAACAAATTAGGTCTAACTTCGTGAATTGCAACCTTATCCCTTCACAACCTTTAGGAAACCTTAAGTAGGATAAATTAGAGGTATATTGAGGTTTAGAAACAAGATTTCTTCGAACCCAAGTAGGATCACAAGTTGAATCGAAATGCTTAGTTAGACCTTCCAAAAATTAGGATATCCTTTCAACCAAGTTAGATAAGGTTCCTTAGATGCGAATACAAGTTAGATAGAGGTCTAATACTCAAATCCAAGTATGTGAAACACTCAAGTTGAGTGTTATATGCGAGTAAGTCAAGTGTCCGAGGAAGGATACGCATAAATTGGAATAGAGAATTCCGATAAGACAAAGCATTTTAAGATCAAGTTTTATTTTCTGAGGGAGATTCAGAAAGAAGGAGAAGTGGCTTTAGTCTACTGCAAAACTGAAAATCAGCTTAAAATCAGCTTGCTGATGTGTTAACCAAAGCATTACCTAAAGCCAAGTTCATAGTCCTACGTGATAAGTTGGGAGTTTGCAGTATCAAAGATAAGGAGGACTGTTAGAATTATGCCTTAGATACTGCTGAATATATTCTGTTTTTCATTTGTGTTTAGTAGTTTCAGTTTTTCTGCTTGGGTAGTTATTATTATGTGTGTATGATGACAATTATATTGTGTAGTTTTCATGTTTTCCAGTTATCCTTATTTTTAGGCTTGTGTTTTCATGTATTTAAACTTGTATTTTGACAGTTTTATGTAGTGAAGTTATTCAGCCCCATAAACCTACGATTTTCCTTGTTTTTCTTCTGGTTTTGGCTGCTGTTTTACTCTTAAAAAACATACATAGAGTAATGGAGAGAAAAATAAATAGTTAAGCTATGTAATAACCTTAATGAAGTAAATGTTGTTCTTATAGGAACAAAAACACGCAATAGAGTGCAACAGGAACTCCGAGGAGACTAGAATTACAGGAGAGGATTGCGTGGAAGGTTGGCCAAGTGAGGGTTCTTCCATCTCTGCTCCTAGGGTTGTATACTTATGTGGGTTACATGAGTATGTATATTCTCTGCTTGTCTGATATGTGTTAGCTAGAAGTATGGAATACTAGAAGAGTAAAAGAACTAGAGAATAGGTTGTGGAAAGTAGCTTGGATAGGAAGACATAGGAGTAGAGTGTAATTGTTTGCTATGATTGGTGTAGCCATGGTATTATAATGCATGTGAATGTATTTTCAATAATACATATTCTATCAATTAGGTGAGAAGGCTTACAGGCAGAGGGGTATTCCCTGTGTCTGTGCCGGTCACAATCCTCTAAACGGGGGTCGTGACATATACCTATTCCCATATATCATTTAACTAAAGAATTCCTTCACCATCTTTCTCTCTGTCTTGTGTCAATTCTGTACCATTCCACCCTTCACCATTTTCATCTTAAATCATAAGTCAAACCTCCATATTTTAACTCCAACTTTTGCACATATTCTACTAATCAAATTTACCTATGATTAAACTTGATTTATTTATTTTTTTTAAAAAAAAGAACAACAATCACAAGTCATAACATTTTCTCTGGACAATAACATAACCGTTGGGTAACCTAAGCCCTGAGTAATTTACTATTTATCATCTTTCTAATTGTAACAACAAGAACAAAACATACTCATTTATGTACAAAATCCCTTACTTCAGCTCTATTTTGTAATCTAGCATTTTAAACCCAAGTATATATCCATATTCATCTTCACACCCTCTCTAACATGCAACCGTTATTCTAATACTATAACTCCTTATTCAGAATTTTTCCTACATTCAGCTCAATTTTAGAGTTTCCCGAGAACTCAAGAGATTTGGGTGTCTAAATAGGAATTGTCAAAGTGCACAGGGTTTCCTTCTAATGTTTGATGGTCTTAAAATTTAGCATTTGCCCGCCTTGTCCTTTATATTAGGTACCAAAATCAACGATCTTCATGATATTTAAAGAAAACCCATATTGGCACTTTCAAGCATACTATATTCTCCATATATCTTGCTAAATTTTCAAACTTTAATTTTTGTAAATCATTTGCATTTTTCTTGATATTATGAGTTGGTTCCATCCTTGCTAATCTTCATGCTTTTTTAACTCATATATCTTTTATCTATACAATGTGTACGTACGTCCTCAACTAGGGTGTTCACCTATTTACAATGACAGTACTTATACATGTCAACTTACTACCTCTTTAACAACAAACTAAACTACTGCATGAATTCTAAATCAGTCCACAAGGTTCTCAACCCCAATTTCCCAAAAATTCTATACAAATACAAGGTATCCAATTACATTTCAATATCTTGATTCAAAGTTCTTTTGTCCCTACGAAGTTCATTGACCTGCTCATAATATCCTTAAGCAACAACATGACTTAATTTCATTCTCTTCCAATTCCTACCAAAATTGACAAGGGTCTGCACTATTTTTCAATTTACTTATCACTCTGTCATTTAAGGTTGCAATATTAGTTGGATTTCATTTTAATAGTATTAACAAAAGTCAAGACATTATTTGTAATACCCGAGAAAATTTCCAAAGCTTGAAATAAAATAAGAAGAGGAAGAAAAGGGAGTAGGAAATATTTTTGGGAATTTAAATTGGGACATAAAAGAAGATAAAATTTAATTGGAGAGAGGAGGGATTTAATTGGGGATATTTTTCCGCCTCTTCTTTATTATAATAATAATTATTATTTAGTTATTTAATTATTTTATTTTAATTTTAATTAATTATTTTAAAAAGGGGAAGGGGGTGCGTGCGTGAAAGAAAGAAAGAAAGACGAGAGAGAGAAGGAAGAGAGAGATGGAGAAGAGGCGTGGAGGAAGAGAAGAAGGAGAGGTGGGGTTCGCCGGAAAAGTGACCGTGGAGAGCTAGCCGACGCCGGAAAAAGTCACCGGAGCTCGGGTACGACGTCTCCTACATCTTCCACCAATCAAATCAAAGGTTGGTAACCCCAATTTCATTTGAAACCCTCAATTTCTCCATTTTTTGGGATTTCTTCGATCCACCTTCGATTGGATTGTTTCGAGGGTAGATTGAGACCTAGGAAGTGTTCTTGAACACTTAGTTGGGGTAAGAATCGAGGCTATACCCTCGGGTTTAGCCGAATTCAAATTTTGAAGGGTTTGGGGTTGAAATTCTAATTATTCTTAATTTGGGGAAATTATTGAAAATTAGGATTGAGCTTGGTTTTGAGTAAATAGGCTTGGATTGGTAATATTGAAATTATATTTTTGAAATATTAGCTAAACAAGACCCGTGAAGAGCTGGCCCGAGGTTACTAAGGTTGAACCTGGACGTTAACGTGTCGGGTCCCTGCTCGGATTGCCCAATTACACTTTAAGGGTGATATTGAGGGCTTCAAACCTCGTCTTTTCAATCTTAGACTACCTAGAATAACTCTAAATATGCTATCAAGCATCAAGATTTATTTTAGGTACTTTCGTGTTTCTCAAGGATGGAAACTTGCGGAACAATAAAGTCCAAATTTTAAAGTGATAACTTTATTTCTTCGTAATTATTAGGAAACCTTAAGTAGGATAATTTAAAAGTACATTGAGGTTTAGTAACTCAAATCCAAGGCTCCAAAATCAATTCAAGGTGAGTGATAATTGTACGAAACCAAGTGTGAAGCACTTGAGACTCTCATGGAAGAGAGGGAAGACGGATAAGACCAAGAACTCGGTTCTTGGCGACGTCTAGGTGCATTTTTAGGCACGAGCATATCATACGCATATGAGTTGCATATAGTTAAGATTGTTAACCACATGAATGCGATTGTTAGGAAACCACGACTCGTCCGGAGCGGGAGTTACTCCAGGACAAGCACAAGGAAGTCGTCCAGGTGAGGGGTTTCCCATCCATGCCCTACAGGGTTGATTGAGGATGTGGATATGTGGTTTGCCTACTTGCCTATTTGTAAGAATTATTTAGTGGTTAACATGTTATTGTTGTTCCTAAACTGTTATATATGAAAGTATTTGTATATGTGTGTTTGACTACAGGCAAAGAGGTACTGGAGGGTATCCATGTGATGACATGAGATACGTTGAACAGTACAAGCAAGAGGGTAAGTTCTTGATTGAGTCTAAGGTTTGGTTTACCCTATTAATTAGAAACTCATTAAAGAAATTGTAAAGAAAGTGTTGTAAACGTCGACGTTTTACGGTAATTGAACTTAGGGAGGACCTTAGAGCTAGGTTATGATTTAACCAAGGGTTTGGGTAAAATATGAGGATTAATAAGATCTCATAATTGATTAGTGAGTAGTAGGGATGTTCACACTACCTAGGTAAAGTCAGTTTAGGATAGTAATGGGTAGATACAGTTAGGATCCCAGCTGAAAGCTTGGGAAGAGAAACAAGTTAAAAGAATTGTCGGTTGAGGCCATTGCCTTAGCCTGGCACTAGGGTCAGTTAAAGATTAAAAGAATTGCTCGTTGAGGCCATTGCCCTAGCCTGGCACTAGGGTCAGTTAAAGATTAAAAGAATTGTCTATTGAGGCCATTTCCCTAGCCTGACACTAGAGTCAGTTAAAGATTAAAACAATTGCCCATTGAGGCCATTGCCCTAGCCTGGCACTAGGGTTAGTTAAAGATTAAAAGAATTGCCCGTTGAGGCCATTGCCCTAGCCTGACACTAGGGTCAGTTAAAAATTAAAAGATTTGCCCGTTGAGGCCATTTCCCTAGCCTGGCACTAGGGTCAGTTAAAAATTGAAAGATTTGCCCGTTGAGGCCATTGTCCACTGTGAGATACATGGACCAGTTGAGTGATTTATAGTTTTCAGATGATATGTTAAATGTGATTGTTTGTTTATGAGAAGCATGATAGAGGAGCATGATCCGTAGGTTTATCTTTGATTTGATGTTATATTAATATTGGTTGATCGTAATATAACATGTGATAAACTGGATTTTCATGCGCATGTGATTGTGGGTGTTCCCTTTCCCCAGCTGTAGTGGTACCCATCGCTACGCCGAGGATGGGAAGCTTCTCACTGAGTCTGTTTGACTCACTCCCTCTGCTCCAATGTTTCAGATACAGGTATCGAGTAGGCATCGACGTCCAGAAAGTGATACGGACATCAGACCATCCTTTACGCACTAGTTCGCATGGGTGGACACTTTTTGTTATTTTGACTCTTTTGGTTGTACATATTATAAGTTGTAAGAGTTGTGTATATATATTTACAGCTTTGATATGTACTTACTCTAGACTTGTTGGCTTCACATGTACTTAAAGACAAGGTCCAGTTTGGGAAAAACTAGGATATATATATGAGTATATAAACTGCTACATGTGAATAGGATAGATTGTACGTATTAAGACGTACAATCAATATGATATGGATATATATATATATTACGTGTGATTGCTGCATGTGAATAGGATAGATCGTACGTATTGAG
The DNA here is from genome assembly GCA_014851425.1 of Senna tora. Lineage (NCBI taxonomy): Eukaryota > Viridiplantae > Streptophyta > Magnoliopsida > Fabales > Fabaceae > Senna > Senna tora. The sequence goes on from CM026264.1 coordinate 25,076,027, forward strand.
ACTTGCGGTCAATATGATATAGATATATACTATGTGTGTTTAGATATATCTATATACTGGGCTGGAGCGGTATTGAGCGAACCGTGGATTGCAGGGTAATTAGGCCACCAGTGAGGTGTGGCCACTATTATGTTGTATATATTGATTGTATAGCAAGGTAGTTATAGTTATGTTTACAGGGTAAGGCTTACAGGTTTAGAGGTAAAAATATATTCCCGTGTCGGTCACGTACTCCCAGTTTGGGGTCGTGACACTCTCAATCAATAATAGAACCAGAACTGTACCTATTTAGAATAACTTCATATTTCTCAAACAACTACACAAACACAATACCACAACAACGATTATTATTATTAATATCTGTATCATATATCTCTTATGCTTTGCGACTTCATTATACTATAGATATGTGACTCTAAACCATGGTACAAGCTCAGTTGGAGTTCATTTAAGTTTAGAGAGCACTAACCTTACAAACTAATTAGTATATCTTCAAACCTTAGAAGTTTTTCAATTCAACTAAAAATGCCCATACAGATTTAAAACTTTTCTCATATATGTTGCCTCTGTTATAATGAATCTTCTATGACAAATAATATCACTATTTGGACAAAATTCCTTACTTCTATTTCTCTATATTTACTTGCATTAATTCTAATCTCATTATAGGATTCTAAATTTTCTCTCTTAAGATAGAATGATAAACTGAACAAGTCTTTAGGATACCACTAATCTAATACTATGTTTGATAGCCATCGCTATATACCATATTGCTAAGGTTATCTAAGTTTGTGCGTCAAGATGTCCTCCATCTTTATATGTAGAAATTTGATCAAAAAGCATTAACAATACAAACAAGTCTCCCAATCCATTTCTCATTTTACCTGTATAACACCAAGTTTTCTTCAACAATCTCATTCCTTTAACGTTCAAACATTATACTCAATTCTAAAAGTCCGAGTTGCATTAATATTCATCAAAATTGCTCGATACTATATCTAAAACATTTCTTACTATCCTTTGCAATCACTCATTCATTTCGAGATCACTCTCCACTAATATAGGAATTGTCTATCCCTACTGCTAAGTACAACACTTTCCCTCAATCTAACTTCTCCACAACATCAAACAAGGAAGAAGTTAAATATTCATATCCCAAATGCCTTACCTTAAAATAAATGCACCCTAAGGTTTACTTCAAATGTCATGAATCCTAAAACATTCTTATTAAGTGATTCTAAATAAAAACCAAACAAGTATGAAGAAACAATGGTTGTGTTGTCCTAAGTTTAGTACTCTTTCTGGCAAAACATCTTATTTCCTCTCTTATGATTATACAAATAATAATAATAATAATAAAAATATTCACAAAGATTCTCTCTCAAAGTCATATCGATATAAAACCTCTAAATAACATGATAGTCTTATTTTCACAACAAACTTCTTGATCTTCCAAGTCTTCCTAAAGAAAAACAATACCTCAAGGATTCTAATTGTTTTTGCCCAAAATCAACGCAAAACTTGCACTCCAATTTATAAGGAAACTAGCAACTTCTATGATTTAACATCTTAGATATATTAAGATGTGTTCTCCTTGGCCTCAATATACATTAGACTAACTTTCTCATCATCCCTATCCCTTAATGCTTTATCACCTCCTCAACTCTTAAAAGTCACCACCTAAAAGTTAAACCACCACAAAATATAAAAGAATTAAGATCCAACAAATTGCTTTATAATTATTTGATCCCTAACTTCTCATAATCTCACATGATCTATTCCTTATTGTTAAATTCTACCACAAAGAAGTCAATGGAGGTCCAAATAACACAACCACAAAGACTTATTATTCCAAATGTCCTTAAAGCTTAACATCCAAGATCCTTGTATATGGTTCATATCGATTTGATTAACAAAGTACTTCCAACCCACTTAACAATCATAACTTCCTTTGCTATAATAACTTTAAATCATAAGTACATTTATCAATTTCTTCAATCTCACTTGCTTAGATATTAACTAGAACTAACACGTAATATGTGACCCAAACCCCTTGTTTCTTTCTAAATATATATACTTTTCTCATATCAATTAATACCATTCTTCTACTCAAATGAGTTTACTCACTTACACCTTTTAGCGTAAACACTTAGATCAATCTCTTTGTTATTTCCTTCCTGTTCCACATGTCACCTCTCTACAAGCATTTAAAATTTTATACTTCCTTAAAGATTCCCCTTTTCAATAAAATCACAAGAAGATGAACCCACCATTTGCATTGATGAGTCATGAGATTTTAATCAAGGTCAACTATGGTTAGTTTAATAGCTAGCTCTAAATCCTCACTGAAAGCAAATAGATCATTAACATAAACTTGTTTTAAACTTCAAGAGTTTCAAGTGCCTCTTTATATATATATATATATATATATATATATATATATATATATATATATCGTGTATCTTCTCTCAACTAACATACCTATCATCATAAATTCACTTAATCCCATCATCACCTATTCACAATGGATTTAGAAATTACCAAAAATTTTAATGAAGTTTCAAGGTAATTTTCATTAAGATAAAAGAGTTTAACGAACAAACTAACATTAATTATAAATTGCATATGCTTAATTATCATGAATTGTTGGAACCTCAAAGTCTAATCTAGCGAATATATCACTGAATTGAGTGACAAAAGAGATCGAATCACCTTGACAATGTCCTCGATGTGAAATTTGAAAAGTCTTTTGTTCACCAAGACCATTAGTTTACAAACTTATAGCGTGTTAGGAGCTAGCAGAAATTCTTATTTTAGAAGAATGAAGGTTTTGGTCTAGAAGAAGTGCCATTGTTTCCCCAACAATCAAATTTCACCCTTATTTTAGAAATTGAGTAAAACTGGCTTCCAAGATCAATCTGCAGTAATAGATAAACAAAGTTTTGGTCATAATTGCCCCACCATCCTAGTTCAATATCACCATCTAGGATTAAAGATTTAGTGAAGGAAATGACTCGAAAAGATAAGAAAGAATCGAAAGAGAGGAAGGACAACATACCCTATAAGGTCTTCAATGTTACCTCACCTATAGTTATGCCCGAGTTTCATAACGATATATGAGGTCTCATCAAAGAACACTTTGCTCCAATGATCAAAGGAAAACTTAGAGCTCTGATACCATTCTGTCACACCCCCGACAAAAATAAAAGGGAAGTGACCAACACCGGATTCAAGAAAAACCCTATGATCTGGTAAGCCCGAACAACAAAACATATGCATCACAGTTTTTTGTATTCCCATATCAAAGCATAAGGGATCCCTAATGAAAATTCGCCAGAGTATCTCCTAAAATCAAAATATTTCCCAACAACTCAACATGCTAATAATGAACCCAATATTTCTATTAGAGAGCTTTGCTCTCAGTCAATTCAAAACTAATACCCTCAATCAAAATACAACAAAAGAATATCGAGAATTCAGCATGTGACCATTGGAGCTTGATAGAGGCAAAACATTGGTTGGAAAGGAATCAAAATATATTATAGCCCACGGACGAAAGCAGGCTCACCAAGAACACAAATGCCCGAACTACACTGAGCGAGATGGGTCAAAGTTACACCTGTAGCTGAAAAATGAAATGAGGGGTGAGTTTTACAACTCAGTAAGCAGATAACACACGCTACAACTGATGTAGGACAAGCCGAGACACGAGTGTTTTCTGATAAATAAAATAAAATTTATAATGTCAAAATCAAGGCGAGTTCACAAGCCGTTTCAATAGTATACTTGAAATGGGTCAATATAGGTATATCAAATCATAATGTATCTTGAAAATGATTTCAATAAATTAAATAAGGCCAAAAAAATATTGAGTACCTCAAATAATATATATAAACTAAATTGAGGTTTCCAAGGGGGTGTTTGGTATTACTGCCAGTTTTTAGATTTCTATTTTTTGAAAACTGAAATCTGTGGTCTGTTTTTTTGTGTTCTGTTTTTTATTTTCTATTTTTTGTTTTATATCTTCAGTTTTCTATATTAATAAAATAACAGAAAATAAATATTTATGGAAGTTCAAAATATACTTACGTGCATGTTTTGGGAGCAAGAAGATTCATGCACATTCATCATGGGTGGTGAGTGTGGGTGTTGGTGGTAGTGATGGTACGCGGTGGTGGTTAGTTGGCGGTTAGTGGTGGTCGGTTTGGGTGTGGTGGCAGTGGTGGGTGGTGAGTGGTGGCTGATGGTGCATGGTGAATGATGAGTGGTGGTATAATGGTGAGTGGTGGTATAATGGCGGTTGGTGGTGGGTGTGCGTCGTGGTGATACGTGGTGGTGGGTGTGCGTCGTGGTTAGTGGCATGTGTGATGGTGGTGGCGGGTAGTAGTGAATGGTGGGTAGTGAGTGGTGGCAGTGGGCGATGGTGCGTGGTGGTGGTTGATGGATGGTAATGGTAGTGGTGGGCTTGGTTAGTGGCTAGTGGTGGTGGTGGACGTGGTTGGTAGTGGTGGTAGGTAAGTGGTGTTGATGGTGGGTGATGGTTGCTGGTAGTGGTGAGTGGTGGTGGCAAATGGTCTTAGTGGTTAGTGGTGGACGTGGTTGATGGTGGTGGCAGGTGGTGTGTGGTGTTGGTAGTGGATGGTGGTTGGTGGTGCTGGCGAGTGGTGGTGATAGACGTGGTTGGTGGTGGTAGGTGGTGGGTGGTGGTTGGTGGTGCTAGGTGGTGGGTGGTGGTTGCTAGTGGTGGTGAGTGGTAGTGGTGGGTGGTGATTGCTAGTGGTGGTGAGTGGTCATGGTGGGTGGTGGTTGCTGGTGGTGGTGAGTGGTCGTGGTGGGTGGTGGTTGCTGGTAGTGGTGGGTGGTGGTTGCTAGTGGTGGTGGGTGGTCGTAGTGATGGGTGGTGGTTGAAAAAAAAGCTGAAATGAAATTTGTGAAAACTACATTTTGTGGTTTCCTATATGGTGATTTATGTTTTGATATTAAGTCCAAAATTAAAAAAAAACCTCATTTAGCCAAACAAGTTTTCAGTTTTTTTTCCAAAATAAAACAGAAAACTAGAAACCGCAACAATACCAAACACACCCCAAATAAATCAAAATCAAGTTTTATGGGAGAATTATCTCACAGAACATTTCATATACCCTCCAAATTTCATCCCTCCTCAACACCATAATGATACAACTACATAACACCGGCCACAACTCCTTTACATGGCCCCAAACCCTCCATATAATGCACATACACTCCACGTGTGTGGCCGCACACGGGGCTAGCATCACCTGACCGCTGCTAGCTGAGGTTTACACCTACGCGCGCATAGGGCTACAGATACAATTGTAGCACCAGTGTTCTTGAAAGAGTTCCTCCCACTAAACATATCAATGAGTAAAATCTCCAAGTAGTTTATGTTTCAAGTATATCTCATCCACGTAGATCAATTTGAATAAAAAGATTAAAAGAACATAGATAAATAATTACTTTATGACAAGTTGTTAAATTATGTTATCACAATAAACTCGTAACTTTCAATCATAAATTTTTGTCCTTTATAATCATATATAAATAAGATATATCATATCGAAAGCAATCTCTTTTTTTTCCAAAGGAAAATAAATTATCAGATGGCTTGTCCCAAGGCCACACAGATATAATACAATGAAATGAAGGATAATGAAAATGGCTAGATATATGGAAAACAAGAAAGCGCGTTTTAACGCGTATCATCTACTCACCCGGATATTGGCGTATTTAGATGACTATTTATTCCACAAGATTGACCATCACTACGAGAGCATCACAAAGTGTCTCTAATATCCCTAACATAACTTACTCACTTGAAGCTTGAAATAATAGCATAGCATCCTAAATTGATAGGAATTACAATTTCACCAATTAGAAAACTATCAATCACTACTATCTCCAAAAATAGGTATTCTTATCTTGATTAATCATTACACTCAAACCTATAGTCAACTATTTAGAGAACTCCTCGTGACATGAGTCACTAACTTTAACACCAAAAAAAAAACTTGAATTACATTTGGGAGCTATAAAATTATTATTAAAACATTTATTATTGCCTGGATTTATTTTCGATTTTAGGTCCCTGGGTCGGGTCGGGTCATGTGCATCCGGGTCTTTCCCTACATTGGTATCAGAGCCAGGTTATGCTAGGGCTCTGTTCTCCAGGGATTGATGAACCGAAAAGGGTTAGAAACATGTTTTGGGTTTATATGATTTTATTTTATTTAAAACTTAGGAACATGAATAGGTTCTCAGTTTTAATTTTGTTTTTAAACATGTGATAATCATATATTGTAGGGTAGGGTCCTAAATTTTTGAATTTAAATTATGTGTTAATTTTTTAATTCAATATAGATTGGTAACCCATACCCTAAAACCTAGAAACATGCTTAGGTTCCCCATTCAATATTAAAGACCCTAATTTGCATGCATGTATATATTATTTAAGGTATGTGTACCCTACGAATTAGATATATACCTGTGGATGTATGCTGCTGTTTTGGGGAATGTTGACTGGCAAGGTTGACCGGCAAGGTTGACCGGCAAACAGACCGCCGACGGTAGCAGGCCGTCGAAGGTCCGGCAGCCTCCGGCGGTAGTCGGAGGTGTTTACCAGCGACCGACGTTGTCGCGGGCGGAGGTCCAGTGACCGCCGCTGCCAGCGGGGTCGCCGGTGATGGCGGAGGTCCGGCGACCTCCGCCGCCGCGGGTTGCCGGTGATGGCGGAGGTCGGCGACACCCGCGGCCGGTGACGACAGATGACCAGCGACCGGCGCCACCTCGGATAGCGGTGCCGGCAGATGTCCGGTGGCCGGCCGGATGTTCTTCGGCAACGGAGGCCGGTGGTACACTGGCAACCGCCGCCGCCGCCGGCGGTCGGTTGGAGGTAGGCCGACGACGGGCCGCCGTTGACTTTCGGAGGTCAACAGTTGACCGTTGATTGGTCAACGCTGACCGTTGACCAGCGTAGCGAAGTTCTCTGTCGCGCATAATTTCTCCGTTTTAGCTCCGAATCCAAATATGGGGAGAAATTAGGGTGAATTAGAGTCTAAAGAGTGGATATGACCATCTCTTGACTCATTCACATACACAACGAGAGAGAAGATTTAAGCGATTTGTGATCGTTTAAATTACCTTAAGCATTTTACTCGAGTGGGAGCTAGGGGCAGCATGTGGCAAACCCATAAGTCGATGTAAATGTTTATCCACGTGGGAATTTAAATAGTAAGTGACTATTTAAATGATCGTAAGCGTTGTAATCAAGTGGAAGTTCGAAGTCGTGCCTGTGGCGACTCGATGTCCTTCGTGATCGCTTACATAGTGGGAATCGAAAAGGGATTTTGAATAGTATGTGACTATTCTATGAAAATTGTTGAGTCAAGCAAAGAAAGGTGTACATATATAGGCTCTCTGTGTGATGAGAGTTGTTGACCCCACTTCTTGAATGCAGAGATTGACTATATCTATACTCGTCTTGCATCGATTACAATTTTCAAGAGTTGTGTGTTGTGTAATAAGGAGCTGTGTAATTAGTGTTAGCGTTTAGTATTGAATGATAGTGTAATTGCAAAACTTGTAAATGTGGATCACATTAGAGAGACCGGTTTAGTGATACTGTGGCCACCGAACTGAGGTAACTTACAATCAAGTTTGATGACTCCAAGATGTGCTTTGATGAAGACGCATTTAAGGGAGAAATCGAACATGATTTGGGAGTATGAGAAAGCCTGAAAACTCCCCACTAGGAAACAGTGAGTTCAAACTGTAGACCGAATCTCTTCCCTCCTATTAGGAGTGCATATAGGTCATTCTGACCTCCGTTAAAATCATCAAGTTTCCTGATGATATTAAACACCACCTAGTGCTCAAGGATTGTTGGCATAAGGCTGGGAAATCCACCGAGCATGTAGCCTAAGTGGCTAAAGTTACTTAGAGCTCTAGGCTCCAAGAACAAGGACAATAGGTCCCAGAGACGTGGTACTAGGAAGAGAAAGGGTAAGTGTAAGGTAAGTAGCCTCAGTTCAAAGGGAAAGCAAGAGAGGAAAAGAGTTTTTGGCCAAGGTCAAATGTTGCTTGTGCCAATCCATAAGGCACTATGCGCAAAAATTGTTTGTAGCAATCATTTTCCTCTCACCCATGTACATTGGTTCATGGAGTTCCGTCCTCTGCCCAATGGGAGCAGAAGTATACTCGTGGGAACAAAGCATGATTAAAGTTAAGAGGTTGGGCAGCTACAAAATGAAGTTGCATAGTGGCCACTCTTTATCTTTATGTATGTTTTATGTTCTAGATACTGAACGGAACTTATTATAAGCTGTTTTTCCGTGAGAGAACTTAGGATATAATGGGATCTACATGTTTATCATGACTCCTTAGTCTTAGTTCTGATTTTATGACTATGGTTGTGTTGTGATACACTTTGAATTACATTCCCGTAATTCAACTAGTTGCTTTGCTATGTCTTCCTCTGTGGTTTATACACCTATTTGGCAAATGCGTGTGGGACGCAATTACGTATTAGCAAAGGAGAATTGGTGAGGACAAATTCCCAATGTTAGTTTGTAAACGTTGCCTTACAGACAAAGCAACCTGAGAACCATTCAGTCATGAAATCAGAAAACCTGCTTTCATCAAATTAGTCCACTCGGACATCAGCGGTCCAATAGGCGTGAGGGCAAGGCAAGTGGCCCAGTATTTTCTCACAGTACGTGATGAAATTGGGATAGTTAGAAAACTAACTATTCCACACACTCCACAACAAAATGAGTTGCTCCTAGAGTTGGTTAAGTTGATAATAACTCAGGTGAATGTTTCCATTGGGGAGATGCTTTGCCAATAGTCACTTTCGTACATAACCATATTCCCTTTCAAATTATGTGAGTGACTCCTTATGAGTTCTAGTTAGGTAAAAGACCTGATTAGAGTATGCTGAGACCATGAGGGTATACAACATACTTGATCCTTCCTATAAGTATGGGAAGCTTGACCCTAGTGGCAAGTAGCGTGTCTTGGTAAGATAGCTTGGTCACTCAAAAGGATACGTCTTCATTAGCAAGAATGAAGACATTCCGGTCACATAATTTGAGTCTGAGGACGTAGTGGTCCTTAAGACAAACTTTTCTAGAGCAAGGGAGACGGATTTTGGGATGTGCATCTTTATTAAAAGAAGGTGGACCTACAACACGTTGAGAGGAGCGTATAGACGCATCTCCAGTTGCTGAGTCCAGTGGGAGTAATGCTTACGAGGAGCATATCTTCCACGAAGCACAATCCAAGAGGAGTACTAGAGGAGTACTAAATTATCAAGTAGAGCCTTTGATAGTTCAAAAGGCTCTCTCCGGCCCTACTAGTAAAAGTTGGACTAAAATGATGGAAGAAGAAAAGACGGAGTCTATAAGGACATACCAAGTATAAGGCTTGGTGGATCTGCCCCGCGTCACAAGGCATTTTGAGAACAAGTGTGCTCTCAAAAGTTAAGGGAGGCAGATTGGTCAATCGACCACTATTAGGCACATTAAGCAGTGAAGAAGTACACACAACAAGAAGGTATTGACTGTGACTAAACCTTCTCGTTTGTTGTGTGGTCAGAGTCTGATTCTAGCTTTGGTCACCAGTTTAAGTCTGGGAGTACATCGATTAGAATGTCAAGACAGCTTTCTTGTATGGCAAACTAGGTGAAGGGATCTACGTGCACAAGCACATAGGTCTCATGGCAAAAGGCCAAGAGCGCAAAGTATACCGACTCCAAGGATCTGTCAAGATCTCAAATATTCATCTAGACTCGTGGTAATTGACCACTTAGTCCATTTCAAGAAAGCCGAGAGTATTTCATTACCTTCACGCTATATGTAGAAGACATATGGCTAGCTAGAAATGACACAGAGGCTGCTTTAGCCAATTAAGGATGGCTATCCTTTCATCTTTAAGATAAAGGAATTGGGTTAGGCAGTGGGAGTCAAGCTTCATGGAGAATGCTTCAAGAATCGACTCAATCTATCATAAGAATCCTATGAAGAGGAGATTCTTGGTGGATTCCATTTGAGGGAACCTGAACCCGAATGATGTGTTAGTAGCAAGAGGCAAGAGTTTGAGTCTTGCCACACGTCTTAAGACTAAGTCAGAGAAGGAGTCATTGGATAGTATTTTGATACATGTAGCTGAAAGCTTGAAGTACAATGAGGAGTGTACTTCTTGTAGTCGGCTTTGTGAGCCGTTATCAGTCAAGCCTAGGTCAGACACATTGTTTAGAGTGTTCTGAGGTACTTGTAAGGCGATGCTGAAGGGCGCTGTTGACAATCGATTGTTTTCATCATATTGGTGACCCGCAAACGGCGGGCCACACATTGATGTCGATTGGGTAAGAGACTTGGATGAGAGGACATCCACGTCTTGGTGTGCTTTGCTAAGCACTAGGACCATCTTGCAGAGAGGAAAATAAGGATTATGCATTTCTCTGTCCACTAGGGACATGAAGTTCATTGCATGATCATCAGCAGTACAGGGCAGTTTGGATTAGAAGATCTAATGTCACTTATAGATCACAGACAAAGCTGTTGACCTAGTGACATTGATCTCATCAAGCCAAACAACTATGGTTTACACCAAAGAGAGCCTAAGTACCATAAGAGAACGCAACACAACTTTGTATGAGACATCGTTACACAGTAGTTAACTACCCTGTTGTGTCAGTCTAAGCATCAAGTGACCGGAGAGAGTATCCTCACAGTATGACCTGTGATAGAGCATTGGCTCTATACCCTCACGGACCCGCATTGGTGGGTTGTCAGTATAAAGATACAAGCCGTAAAACTAGTGTTTTAGATACACAAGATTGCTTAGAACCAGGGTGATTTAACATAATTTCTGTCATGAGGACAAGCTTTGTAAGAGCTTTACTTCTTGATCATAAGTAAAGTGTGATGCCTAGGCATACCTTTATTTTGTGTGGATCAAGAAATAGAAGTACTTATTACACAATATATAAAGTATGTCGTACAGGCTTGGGAGGTTGGCTCTCTCACACGAGCAACCGCCTTGGACACACAAGTGGTGTGGGCCAAGATGAGACTTGGGTGCTTTTTCCTTGAACACCAAAATGGGATATAATGTGAATATCCAGAGGCAGCTGAAAAGTGCTTGTTGGACAGGAAAACGTCGCTGAGAATTGATAAGTCGCCCTAGTAAGAGTACTATGATGAAATCCGCTAAGATGATGAGGTCTTATGATCGAATTATGAATTCCCGCTATTCATAATGCCTGTAGCCAGACGTGAGTGCTCCACTTGGCGCTATGTGAAGCGAGCGAAGTGTGGTAGCAAACTCAGGTCAGATTCTAAGTGAGTCTGGGCTAAGGTATGTGTGGTGTAAGTGATTAAGTATCAAAATCGACATACGCTCGAGAACACCACAACGTGCGTTTCATACCGCATGTGCTTTAAGAACCGCAAGGGAAGCATGTGAAAGAATCCCTGCTTCAATGCTGTGTGAGTCCCTGAAAGGATGCATCAATCCTTTCAAAGGGTACCCTTATCCACTTTGACTCTGTTATGAAGAGATAAGGCAGTGCTTGCTACTTTTTGATACCTTTCCAAGAGGCTATGGAAAAATACGGCCCGATGGAAGCCTGTCAGGAAAGCAGCTATCTTTGATTGAACTGATAAGAGCCGAAAGGAAGATTGTGTTGACATATGCATGTGTGATAGTATCCTGAGGTCGACCCATTATGTGATCCCTTTGAGGTTCCCATGGATGTGGATACCTATCGCAACTGAGTGTGGCTGATGTCCTAGTCTTATTGTAGACTTAGAGGGATTGGACTAGTCATGTATATGAACACGTCTAGGGAACTCGTGGCACTATTTTTCGGTGAGACATGTGGTCACATCATCAGACACTTGGGTTGTAGCATCACTTATAGTTGGGCCCTAACAGGCTTCTAGTATAAGGCTCCCACATATCGTGCCAAGCAGTCACGACTGACACGGAGTATGAAAGAAGACGACAAGAGAAAGAGAAATAGATAATTCCTTTGTGATAAGGATAGTAATGGGCCTCCCACCATGTGCGAGTGGGAGTATCTTGGATATATTGGGGTCTTCAAGACTAAATATCCGCCCATGTGGGAGTCCGATCGGGTCGAGTGAGGATCCGTTGGAAAGCTCGGTGAGAGACGAACAAAAAGACACCAAGATGACACTCATCAGAGGTCACACGAGCCTGCACTCGTGGCCCAAAGTGGGCTAGGTGATCATGATGGAAGCATGATATTTTGTTCATATTCCAAGTCCCACATTGCTTGCGTCAATGATGTGAGCTCTCTCATCCTCCTATAAATAGGAGTGACTCCACACCTTTCCAGTTGCTCATTCCATGTGTTGGAAAGGGGGGTCCCGTTTGGGAAACCCCACATAGTATAATATTTCTCTTTCTCTTTTGAGTCGTTCTTCCGCGCATCAGTCGTGGACATGTGGGTCAACCTCTCGTAGGTAGAGTCATCCGTTTGGCGCGGCCCTTTTCGGTGTTTATCGTTTAGAGGTCAGCCCTGGTGGAGCAGAGGCACTAGCAAGATCCGAGGTTTTAGCGATGGCGTCCAGGTTAGTAGCTTTCGCAATATTTATTTTTGTCTAGATTTATTTTCGGTTTTTCTTTTAGGTCCCTGGGTCGGGTCAGGTCATGTGCATCCGGGTCTTTCCCTACATTTGGTTATAAATAAATCAGTTTACAATTAAAATAAATCTCATATAATTAATTGGCATAAAGTTAAAACAATAATTCACGTAAAAATAAATACAACTAAAAATTTTGATTTCTTATTAAAAAAATTTCCTATTAAAAAGTTAATGAAAATTATATAATTTTATTTACTATATATTATATTTAATCATATATATATTATTTATACAGGACATATACAGGGTATTTAAAACTATTACCAACATTTATCCAAAAAAACATTTACATTTTTATTATACTAGCATTATCCCCGTGCATTGCACGAATAATACAAAATCATATAAAAAAATATAAAATATAATTAAATTAATAAAATGAATGAAAATATATTTTTTTCAAATACATTTTACTTTTTATTTAAAAAAATAAGAAAAGTGGTTATATCAATTTCACATGTATTTTTTTATAAAAAAGTCACATATTATTAAAATAAAATTATATTACAGGTAGTTTTAGCTTTAGTGTGCAACAACTTATTTGATTAAAATCAAATAATATTTAAAAATTATTTGTTTCTGTATATTATAAAAATTAGTTCCAAACAATTATATAAATTGAAAATTAATTTAAAACTTTGGAAATAAACTATTTTATAATATAAAAACTAACTAATTTATAAGGAGAAGCAGGTTAAAAAAGAAAAAGAAAAAGGGAATAGTTATTCAAAGATATTTCCTCTTGATTTTACTTATTTTATATATAGTATAGATATAGAATTAACTCATAATTTTAATTGACTGAAAATTGAAAAAAAAAATTACAAAAAAGAAATTAATTTGACTAATTTGCATTAATAAGTCATTAAAACTAAAATGAGAATAATTTCAATGTTAGTGTATTAAAGAAAGCATTTAAGAGACAGACAAAATTAAACTTACTTGAACTTATATTCTCCAATCTCGGCTTCCGCATAATGAACACATTTTAATTTATCTAAAAATAAATTAAAAAGCCATAAGAATTAAAATGAGAATATTCTTGAGTGCATCAAATTAAAGAAGCATTTAAGTGACAAAAAAAACTCACTTGACTCAATGTTAAAATTAAACCAAGCCTCCGAAACCTCAAATATTGTTGGTTTGGGAGATAGAAATGGTGTAACATATTGTAATCGGTGAACATGGCCTTTAAACCTCCAAATGATGGTGTGAATCATGTCTCTCAAAACTTGCAATGAATATTTATATCAAAATTAGAAAAAGGTGCCATATTAATTTAATTAATTTAATATAAAATCAAGAGGTTAATAGGTATAATATAAATTTCATAAATATTACATTTGAAACTTCATAATTAAATTAATTATCTGAAATAATAAGAGAAGAGAAAGGAGTAGAAATACAAAATGAATAACTATTAGAAAAAGGTAAATACCTTGAACTATACTGCAAACTTTTATAGCTTTAATTTTCATTCTTGGAGAAGATGATGAGAGCAACCTCAAATTGCAAAGAATGATGTATTTTATTAAGCCACACTTTTGAAATATATGATAGAGCTTCTTGCATCAAACGACGTCACTGCAACTCCTTGCTTCTTGCATCAAACCCCCAAGAGCTTCATACATGGAAAGGTAATACAAAACTTCATAATTAAATCAAGAGGCAATTTTCAATGGTTAATATGAGGAAGTGGTGCACTTTTAAGGAAGTGTATCGGAAGCAATTTTTTTATTAATTAAAATGTTGGGTAGTGGGGTAGTTATTTGTAAAATGGAGTAGTGGCTGAAAAAATGGGGAGTAGTGGGTGAAAAATGGGGTAATTTTTTTATAAAAAAAAAATAGAAATTGAGTAGTAGTTGAATTTGATTTTTTTTTTAAAAAAATATGCAGTTATTATTTGTGAAGTTGTAGTACTGACTTAACTTCTTTTGTATATAGTATTAGATTAGATAGATATTAGATATAATCTATTAGCTATTCATCTAGCTATATATCTATTAAAGAGATATCACCAAATAGATTTATTTTCATTTTCTTAAGAACGATTTATTATCACATCTTAGAGAACCTAATTATAATAAAGGTCTTATATACAATAGATCGCACATAATTTTCTTTTCAAAAAAATGTTAAAATTCACACTCTAATTAAAGATTATGAAAATGTATTTATTTTAAAGAAAAAAAAGTATTTCTATTTTAGTTGATAAATAAAATTTTTAAAATTGATATATGAAGCATCTTAATGAATTCAGTTGAGAAAAAAACACACATGGTGAGTCCCACATGTAGGTCCCACCTTTATTATTTTTTTCTCTCTCTGTTCGATTTCATATGATACATCACAAGATCCGAAGGTGCATCTCTCTTGATCACACAAATTTCCCTTATATGAACAAAACATGTGAAGCATTTTTCACATTTTGAGGGTGAAGATAGGTTTTAAAATCGCATTCTGAATTGGTAGTAGCAGTGGAACCACACTGGTCTGCGTAGTACATGATCCAAAGCTTCAGTACATGAAAGAAAGGCTAAAATGCAGTGAGACCCCCTGAGTTTTGAGTCAAGGTCACATACACCCCCTAAGTCTTAAAACCTTACACATATACCCCCTGAGTTTTTACTTATGGGCAGAAAGTACCCTTCCGTCAATCATCCGTTCATTTTCTGCCGTTAAATGCCACATCAGCATTTCTTTCAAGGGTATTTTGGTAATTTTATATCTAACCTAAAAACCAACCCATATTCATTTACCCATACCCATTTCATATACCCAAGCTAAATCCCTAAATCGAAGAGAAGAAGCAAAGAGTAGCAACGTCCTGCGTCCAAGAAGCGAACTTGCAAACAGAAAGCTTGAAGCACCCAGACTATAGAATCTATGAGCCATCATCGAAGTTGTGAACCATCGTCGAATCTGTGAACCACTGTTCGTCTACCACCATCGAAGCTGAGAAACGTCTGTTACCACAGTGAGCTCCGTTGAACGTCTTCAAGGTCGGTTAATTTTCAGTCACACCCACCATGAGCTCCGAGAAATGTGCAATTTGCAATTTGCAAGTTATAACGTGAGGCAACCTGAAATTGAGAGAACCAAGATAACGTGAGGCAAGTATAGCATTACAATGATAAGCTTCATCTACACTAAATTGATATTACAATGAGGTTATTTACACATGTTTCTTCTTTGACCTCTCTAACTCCTGCTACACATATATCTTCTCCCTAGATAAGTTGAATGAGTAGATTATATATACAAGCACAACTTCTTTATATTATGCTTTATTCAATATTTTTTATTCTAACAATTCTAGGACCAATCTTTATTTGTAAGATAGTATGTTTATGCAAGTCATATTAACTCCTTTTTAGTTTTAATGTGTAAATATTAGCAATATTGGCTTTTTTACTTTTAGTGGTGTAAATATTAGAAAGATTTATAAGAAGAAGAAAATGAGTAAGAGCACTTGAGAAAGTCATTTGTGTCATAACTCATATTTCTTGCATATTTTACAGCTACTGCTATGTTACTGATGTAAAAAGTATTTTACTGTAGGAATGTTGTTTCATACTGAGTTCAGAGATCATAATGGGTTCTTCAAGATTACTATCCAGAAATTTCTAAAGCACTATACAAAGAGGCATTGTTTTTCATACTGCAGGAATGTTGAATGATCGGTTGATCTGAACAAATTACTTCTACGAATGATTGGTTTTTCATACTGCAGGAATGTTGTTTCAATGTGTTATGTGCATTCCATTGTGATAAGTTTTCCATTGTGTTATGTGTATTCTATTTTGACACTTTGACATGGTTATGTCGTGTAAAATATTCCATTTTGATATGGTTTATCCCTTACTTTGATGTTTTCTCGGAATGTGTATGTGTATTCCATTTTGACACATTTTGAATCATAGAAGCTTATTAATAAATTTGGCACCCAGAGACAAAGGGTTAACTGGAATGAATGAGATTATTTTTACCTCAATTTTTTTTTGTTAATCTCAATCTCAATGTCTTTCAGTCAAACATTCAGAGTAAGTATTTAGTTGAAATAGCTTTTATAAAATGATATTTAAAATGCCAGGCAACATCAATACTATGAGGTTCCATTTCCAGGGCTCAATCTAGAAGGATTGAAGCAAATAAATCTGAAAACACAAAAAATGGAAACAGTGACCAAAAAGAGTAGCAAAAGGGCAAGCAACTAATATGTGGAGAATACCCATTTTGGGTGAGAGTTTTTATAAGTCAAGTTGTTAAGTATCATGTTCTGCTACAGCTATTGTTTTCAATTGTGGATAAAAATACAAACCTATATTGAAACCCATCTATGAAGTATATAGATATTGAATAACATATATACAACTTGCTTGCTCATATTTTCCACTAAACCAGTTTGGAAATTGTTGAATATGTCTTTCCACTTTGTTTTTTTCTTCTTCAGTACTATCCTTTTCTAATAACATCTCAGTTTTTTTATTGCATTCTTATTTGTGTATCAAAACATGATTAATTAATGGTCAAAAGAAACAATCACAAGTGCACAAAGTATCATAAACAAGGTTAGTAGAGCTTTGATTGAATAATCATTCATCATGATATTTACTTTGACTAAGAATGGATGCCCCACTATATGGTCTCTTATTAATAAAATGCTGCAGCAGCAGATTAGTGAGAGAAAACAAATGTTTCTTATCAATGGTCATAATGCATTAACTGCAGAAAACACAATTTCATAAGAACCAAACCATTTCCCCACATTTGAACCTCTTTACATAGTTACATAATACTCTTTATATGTATATATATATATATATACATATAACAAAGTTGAAGTAAAATTTGGGCAATGAAGTTGAATAAAATCATATTTTATTGATAAAAATTGTCAATTACAATATATATCACAAAAAAGGATCAAACTCCTAATACAATTTGTAAAACTGTCAATTACAATAATATCACAACATGACTCTCAATCATTCTGTATTCTTGTCACTTCCAATAGCTTCCAATACCACCTCCACAAAGAAGAACCCAAGAATCTGAAAAAAAAAACCAATTAAAGTGAAGTCAGTAGATACATCACAATTCCTAATTCTTGTTAGAAAATGGAACTTGTTTGCTATTGCAGCTAGTTCTACCTCCTGTCCACTGAAAGTCTCCCAGTTACATTGTATTTTCATTTCTGATCATAGAGTGCATAAAACAAAGTTAAAAAAAGACATACAATCGATTAGCTTTGAACCCAATTTGACATGCAAATTAAAGTCAAATCATTACCAAAAGCCCAAAAATCATAACCAAAACTTTTGATCAGTTTTAAGATTCAATTTCACCCAAAAGTAAGCCAAATCAATGGCAAATACCTATTTGACAACAAAGAAATTTCAGGATAAGAAAAGCAAAGAAACCCAAAGAAGAATATCACATAATGGAGTCTCACGAAAATGACTTTCGCTGCTGCATATTCCGGCTTTCTTTGGTGTGATCGGCTTTGACAGTGGATGGAAGTGGTCTTCTCGACCTTGACGGTGGTCCTCGCTCACGGCGTTGTTGGATTTGAAGTGGATCTCTGTGCTTCTTCGATGGACTGTCCTCGACGGTGCTTGGTGGAAGGAGCTTCTCATCTTCACAGGGGACGGAGCAACGAGGGTCTGTGATTAGGCTTCGATGGGTTATGGTGGTCCTTCTTCTCGATGCGCTGTGCTTCGTGGTCTTGAAAGGATGGGGATATTTGATCGATGGGTATGAAATGGGTTAGGGATTGAATGGGTCGGATTATGGGTAATATGAAATGGGTGAATTTTTAAGATTATTTGTAAAATTACCTAATTATCCTCACTATTTTGACCAACAAAAATGTTCAAAATGTTGACTAATAATGGAATCTTAACAGAAGGGTACTTTTTGTCCGAAAGTAAAAACTCAAGGGGTCTGTGCCCCTGACTCAAAACTCAGGGGCTCTTAGTGCATTTTAACCTAAAAGAAACACAGAAACGGTTATACATGCATACATAAATACAGGGTCTTGAACTAACTCGGGAATCTAGCGTGACATTTTTTTTACACCCAAATAATTATTTTATTTTTAGGACAAGGGCTCAAACTTTTATTTATTTATTTATTTATTTCCACCTCTTCTAGGAATTTTACACATTTACTAATAGAACTATCTCTAATAATTTTCTTTTCTTTCCCATCCTTCCATAACAAAACAATATTTTTCAAATTTTAATTACCGTGTCATTAATTAATATTTTATAATTTCATTCAATTACTAGTTCTTTACATATACTCTTTGAGAAAATGTATCTTGGTTCCTTAATTACTAGTATAAGAGTGTTAGATATAATTTCATAATTAATATTGTATTTAATTTGTCGTATATATACATATAAAATAAGATTTTGTTGTTTTTACAGAATAGACGGCCGGCTTGGCTTGGCTCGATCGGCTTGCAATTTGTTATTTTGCATGGCTTGCACTAGAAACTTTACGATAAAACAACGTATTATACTTAATCTTTAACTTACGCAGGTGCTTAATTAATTTTAACATAACATAAATAATTAATGCATAAACCAAAAATCTAAAGCTTCAAAGCTTATTATAAATACATGGAAAGGCAAAAGTACTTTTCCCGCCCCCAACGTTTGGGGGTCCTGTCATTTTCGCCCTTAACGGTTTTTCGCTGTCAATTGTAGCCCTAACGTTTTGTATTTCTCCCAATGTCGGGCTTTTGGCTAACACCGTCAATTTTTTTATGGTTTTTTATGACGTGGCATCCTATATGGCCAACAGTTCTAACTGGACTTCATTTATTTCACATCAGCGATATATTTTAGAGGTACAATGGACCCCAAAAACTCAGTACATCAGTAAATCCAGTACACTAAAATACTCATTACATCAGTAAAATGGACCCCAGAAAGTCAGTACTATTGACTATTGATGTGGAAAAAATTAAGTCCAGTCAGAATTGTTGGCCAAATAGGATGTCACGTCATCAAAAATCATTGAAAAATTGACGGTGTTAACCAAAAGTCTGACATTGGGAGAAACACAAAACGTTAGGGGTACAATTGACAGCGAAAAAACGTTAGGGCGAAAGTGACAGGACCCCCAAACGTTAGGGGCAGGAAAGATACTTTTACCTACATGAAAATTAAAGTTATTTGAAAATTTTCTTTTGCATGACAAAAATTAACATACTATAATATTTATGAGAAAAGATTTAAGTGCATTTTTTATATTTTTGTCATAAAATTTTTTAATAAAAAATCAACACGTGTATATTTATAAAAGTTTGGTTCTTTATTAAACAAAAAATTTCACATATTTTATTTTGATTAGAGAATCTGATAACAAAAAGATAAAGAATTGCGTGCATATAAGTCTTGTCCTTGTATATATTAAATTTTGAATAAGGGCAAAGTAGAAAACAATTTTTCATGGAGTGGACCTCAAACAAATAAATAGTGAATTAATTCCACAAATTTTATTTGTATATATATATATATATCACAAAGGAGACATTAATTTCATCATATAAGGAAGCTAAACATAACATTATACTTCATTTATTTCTCCCTCTCTCTGTGAAGACTAAAGAGAACTCAACAATGGCTTCTACTGCAGAAGCTGGTGGTGACCAAAACAACAATGATACAATGATGACCAATGGAGAAACAGAAGGATGGTCACTGCGATTACTTCGCCAGTCTTGTTGGCGACTCTTGCGATCATCTCTAAACGCCCTCGCACGTGCATCCACCCAGGCGTCATCTCGTATTTTCATGACCTTCATTGCCTCACCTATAGCTGGTTGCTCCCTGGTTGGATCGCTGAGGAACGCATCACGAAACATGGAAGAGTCTACATGATAGTGTTTTTTCATATACAAATCTCGAAAAAATAATTATCTGATGATTAAAAAAGTTATTTGGTATAGAGAGGCCGAGCTCTAATTAAAAGATCGATTTGTCCTTTGATTGATGTGTAAACCATAGTTGTTTGACTTTATGAGATCAATGTCACTAGGTCAACAGCTCTGTCTATGATCTATAAGTGACTTTAGATCTTCAATTCCAAACTACCCTGTACTACTGATGATCATGCAATGAAATTCATGTCCCTTGTGGACAGAGAAATGCATAATCCTTACTTGTCTCTCTGCAAGATGGTTCCAGTGCTTAGCAAAGCACACCAAGACGTGGATGTCCTCTCATCCAAGTCTCTTACCCAATCGACATCAATGTGTGGCCCGCCGTTTGCGGATCACTAATATGATGAAAACAACCGATTGTTAGCAGTGCCCTACAAGTACCTCAGAACACTCTAAACAGTGTGTCTAACCTAGGCTTGACTGATAACGGCTCACAAAGCCGATTACAAAAAAGCACATTGGAGTGAGTACACTCGTCATTGTATTTCAAGCTACCAACTATATGTATCAAAATACTATCCAACGACTCCATCTCTAACTTAGTCTGAAGATGTCTAGAAAGACTCAAACTTTTGCCTCTTGCTACTAGCACATTACTCGGGTTCAGGTCCTCTGAAATGGAATCTGCCAAGAATCTCTTCTTCATAGGATTCTTATGACAGAGTGAGTCAATTCTTGGAGCATTCTCCATGAATCTTGACTCCCACTGTCTAAACCATTTCCTTTATCTTAGTAGATGAAAGGATAGCCATCCTTAATGGGCTAAAGCAGCCTCTGTGTTATTTCTAGCTAGCCATATGTCTTCTACATATAGCGTGAGGGTAATGAAATACTCTCATCTTTCTTGAAATGGACTAAGTGATCAATTACCACGAGTCTAGATGAATATGTGAGATCTTGACAAATCCCTGAAGATAACTTACTCTGCGTTGCTGGCCTTTTGCCATGAGACCTATGTGCTTTTGCACATAGATCCCTTCACCTAGTTTGCCATACAAGAAAGCGGCATTGACATCCTAATCGATGTACCCCCAAATTTAAACTGGTGACCAAAGCTAGAATCAGACTTTGATCACACAATAGACGAGAAGGCTTCGTCATAGCCAATACCTTCTTGTTGTGTGAGCTTCTTCACTGCTCAATGTGCCTAGTAGTGGTCGTTTGACCCATCTGGCTCCCTTAAAATTTTGAGAGCACACTTGTTCTCAAAATGCCTTGTGACGCGAGGCAGATCCACTAAGTCTTATACTTGGTATGTCCTTATAGACTTCATCTTTTCTTCTTCCATCGTCTTAGTCCACCTTTTATTAGTAGGGTCGGAGAGAGTCTTTTGAACTATTAAAGGCTCTACCTGATAATTTACTACTCCTCTAGTACTCCTATTGGATTGTACTTCGTGGAAGATATGCTCCTCGTAAGCATTATTCCCACTGGACTCGGCAACTGGAGATGCGTCTATACGCTCCTCTCAACTTGTTGTAGGTCCGCCTCCTTTCAATAAAGATGCACCTCCCAAAATCTGTCTCCCTTACTCTGGAAAAGTTTGTCTTAAGGACCATTACATCCTTAGACTTCAATTATGTGACCAGAGTGTCTTCATTCTCGCTAATGAAGATGTATCCTTTTGAGTGACCAAGCTATCTTACCAAGACACGCTACTTGCCTCTAGGGTTAAGCTTCCCATACTTATAGGAAGGATCAAGTATGTGGCATACCCTCATGGTCTCAGCATACTCTAATCAGATCTTTTACCTAACTAGAACTCATAAGGAGTCATTCACAAAATTTGAAAGGGCATGTGGTTAAGTACGAAAGTGACTGTTGGCAAAGCATCTCCCCAATGGGAATGTTCACCCGAGTCATTATCAACTTAACCAACTCCAAGAGCAACTCATTTTGCTGTGGAGTGTGTGGAATAGTTAGTTGTCTAACTATCCCTAATTTCATCACATAACTGTGAGAAAATACTGGGCCACTTGCCTTGCCCTCACGCTTAATGGACCGCTGATGTCCGAGTGGACTAATTTGATGAAAGCAGGTTTTCTGATTTCATGACTGAATGGTTCTCATGTTGCTTTCTCTGTAAGGCAACATTCACAAACTAGCATTGGGAATTTGTCCTCACAAATTCTCCTTTGCTAATACGTAATTGCGTCCCACACGCACTTGCCAAATAGGTGTATCAACCACAAAGGAAGACACATCAGAGCAACTAGTTGAATTACGGGAATGTTATTCAAAGTCTATCACAACACAACCATTGTCATAAAATCAGAACTAACACTAAAGAGCCATGATAAACATGTAGATCACATTATATCCTTAGTTCTCTTTCGAAAAAACAACTCATAATGAGTTTCGTTCAGTATCTAGAACACATAACATGTATAAAGTTAAAGAGTGGTCACTACACAACTTCGTTTTGTAACTGCCAAATGTCTTAAGTTTATTAATGCTTTGTTCCCACAAGGGTACTTCTGCTCCCAATGGGTAGAGGACGGAACTTCATGAAGCAATGTTCATGGGTGAGAGGGAAAGAATTGCTGCAAACAGTTTTACGCACAGTTGCCTATGGGTTGGCACAGGCAACATTTGACCTTGGCCAAAATTTCTTTTCCTCCCTTGTTTTTGCTTTGAACCGAGGCTACTTACCTTACACTCAGCCTTTCTCTTCCTAGCACCACGTCTCTTGGACCCATTATCCTTGTTCTTGGAGCCTAGAGCTCTAAGTAACTTTATCCACTCAGGCTACATGCTCGATAGATTTCGTAGCCTTATGCCAACAATCCTTGAGCACTAGGTGGTGTATAATATCATCAAGAAACTTGATGATATTAGTAGAGGTCGGAATGACCTATATGCACTCCCAATAGGAGGGAAGAGATCTGGCAACAGTTTGAACTCACTGTTTACCAGTAAGGAGTTTCAGGCTTACTCACACTCCCAAATCATGTTTAATTTCTTCCTTAGATGCGTCTTCATGCTCTTGTCAGAGCGCATCTTGGAGGCATCAAACTTGATTGTAAGCTACCTCAGTTTGGTGGCCACATTGTCATCAAATTGGTGTCTCTAATGTGATCCACATTTACAAGTTTTGCAGTTAAACTGTTAGTCAATCCTAAACGCTAACACTAATTACACAGCTCCTTATTACACAACACACAACTCTGAAAAATTGTAATCAACGCAAGACGAGTGTAGATATAGTCAGTCTCTGCATTCGAGAAGTGGGATCAACCATCCTCATCACACAAAAAGCCTATATATGTACACCTTTCTCTGCTTGACTCAACAATTTTCATAGAATAGTCACATTCTATTCAAAATCCCTTTTGGATTCCCACTATGTAAGCGTTCAAGAAGGACATCGAGTTGCCACGAGAACAACCTCGAACTTCCACTTGATAACAACGCTTACGATCATTTAAATAGTCAGTCACTATTTAAATTCCCACGTGGATAAGCATTTACATCGAGTTATGGGTTTGCCACATGCTGCCCCTAGCTCCCACTCGAGTAAAACGCTTAAGGTAATTTAAACGATTACAAACCGCTGAAATCTTCTCTCTTGTTATGTATGTGAATGAGTAAAGAGATTGTCATATCCGCTCTTTAGACTCCATGTCACCCAAATTTCTCCCCATATTTGGATTCGTCTCCCTATAATAAGAAAAACGACTCAAAAATCGTCGAAATCATAGATAAAACGGAGAAATTATGCGTAACATCAGCCGCACCGGTGCCGGACCACTGTCTCTAGCGGCGCCGGGCGCCGGACATCTGCCGGCACCGGCGAACAAAGCAGAAGAGGTCATCGGACCTCCGTCGACACCAGCAACCCGCGGCGGCAGAGGCCGACCGACCTCTGCTGGCACCAGCGACCCACGACGGCGGTGATCGCTGGACCTCCGTCGCCGGCGAACCATCGACATCTCCGGCCGATCGCCCGCACCGGCAACCAACGGCGGCGGAGGTCGCCGGACCTCCGCCAGCGACTGTGTCGGTCACCGGTGAACCACCTCTGACCACCGACGACCGCCTATTTTGCCAGTCAATGCCATCCTCATCAGTCAACGTTGCCCCTCCCCAAAGCAGTAGCATACATGGACATATATATGTAGAGTACACATACATTAAAATAATATTTATATATATGTGAATTGGGGTCTCTAATAAGAAAGGGGAACCTAAACATGTTTCTAGGTTTAGGGTCTTGGTTACCAATCAATATTGAATTTAAAAATATCATATATTAAATTTAAATTCAAAAACCAATCAATAAGACCCTACTCTACAATGTATGATCTAACACATGTTTTAAATCAAAATTAAAACATTTAAATAAAACTGGGAACCTAAGTATGTTCCTAAGTTTTAAATAAATATAAATCATACAAGCTCTAAACATGTTCCTAACCCTTATCGGTTCATCAATCCTTGGAAACAGAGCTTTACCATAACTTGGCTCTGATACCAATGTAGGGAAAGGTCCGGATCTACATGATCCAACCCGATCCAGGGACCAAAAAGAAAAACCAAAAATAAATCCAGGAAAATATTAAAGAATGCGGAAGCTACTAACTTGGACGCCATCACTAAAACCTCGGATCTTGCCAGTGCCTCTGCTCTACCAGGGCTGACCTATGAGAGGTAAAGCCACAAGTTCACGACTGATGCGCGGAAGAAGACTCAAGAGAAAGAGAAAATTATACTGAGTGGGGTTTCCCAAACGGGACCCCCTTTCCAACACATGGAGTGAGCAACTAGAAAGGTGTGGAGTCACTCCTATTTATAGGAGGATGAGAGAGCTCGCATCATAGATTTAACATACGTGGGACTTAGGAAAAACAATAGAATAATCATTATAAAATCATGATTATCAAGCCCACTTTGGAAAAAAATTAAAGGGTTAGATATAGGCAAAATTTCTTATATTTATCTTATTCTCTATTAAAAATTTCTTATATCACAACACCGTCAAATATTTTGTCACACCCCACTTAAGTTAGATGTGACTGACACAGGGTCCATGATAACAAACTCTTCCCTGTAAGCCTAACTCTAAGGTTCACAATATTTAAGTACATCCCATTCCTATCCCTCCACATACAACTATACTTAGCAATTAATTAATTCATATGGTTCAATCTCTAATCATATTTTAGCCCTTACTAACACTAGTTTTCTATTTCATCAGAAATACTAACATGAACTATTTGCAGAAATTTCGGCAGAGTTTTCCCTAAATTTTAGAGGTTCCCAAAATTTGTACAAACAGCCAAACCACAATACAATTATATAGGAGAGCTCAGCTCTTCATAGTACACCTTACAGAATACCAATACAAGGAAAGGGATCCTGCCTATGGAATACAGAGCGACATCTAGAATTAAAATACAAGTAAAGATTTTCAAAATATTACGGCCCAACGGCACAAAGTTGGGCTCACCACTGGAATCCTACTGTGCTGCAACACCTAAAGGAGGCTCAGTATCTTCCTTGTTATCTGAAAGGAAATGGACAAGTAGTAGGATGATTGGGAAACCACCCAGTGAGTAAACAACACATACTACAACTGAAATGGGACAAACCAGGCACGAGCGTTTTACGATAATGAAAGTAGTATTTATACCATTCGCAATTAAGGGTAAGTTTAAAAATGATTCCAAGGATTCCAAGAGAGCAGCTTTAAAAATTTAAATAGACTATGATTAACATATTTCAATGCATTTACATAGAAATCAAGTTTGTGGGAAGGACATCTCACAGAATTATCTCACATACCTGTAATACCCGGGAAAATTTTTTTCCCGAAGTTTTAAAATAAAATAAAAAGGGAAAGAAAAGAAGTAGAAAATATTTTTTTTAGGATTTAATTCAGGACCTAAGAATTTGGGAACTTGAATTAAATAGGAAAAAGGGATTTTTTTTAAAATTTCATATTAGTTATTAATTATTTTATTTATTATTATTTTTATTTATTTATTTATTTTAGTTATTTAGGGGGGTAGGTGCCGTCGGATATAAAATAAGAAAGAAAGGAAGAAAGAAGAAAGAAAGAGAGAAAGAAGAAAGAAAGAGAGAAAGAAGAGAGAGAGAGAGAGAGAGACGTCGAGTGAGAGAAAGAGGAAGGTGCTGTGGAGGAAGAAGAAGGGGAAGGGAGGAAACCTCCGGAAAAAGTCGCCGGAGAGAGCGGTCCGACGCTGAGAAAAGCTCACCGGAGCTCGGGTACGACGTCCCCTACACCTTCCACCGATCGAATCAATGGTTGGTTACCCCAATTTCATTCGAAACCCTCAATTTCTTCATTCTTAGGGATTTCTTCGATTCACCTTCGATTGGGTTTTTTCGAGGGTAGATTGAGACCTAGGAAGTGTTCTTGAACACTTAGTTGGGGTAAGAATCGAGGCTATACCCTCGGGTTTAGCCGAATTCGAATTTGAAAGGGTTTGGGGTTGAAAATTCTAAATATTCCCAATTTGGGAATTCGTTGATAAATCGGGCTTGGATTTGAGTAGTTAGGATTGGATTTATGTTGTTGGAATGTAGGTGAACAAAACCCGTGAGGTGCGAAGTCGAAGCCAGGGTCGGAAGGGGGGCCGGAATAGGCCCGAACCAGCCCACAGCACAGTAAAAGAATTGATTTGCTGCGAGCTGACGCTACAGCGCTAGCTCTCGGGTAACCAAGGGCTTCTTGGGCAGCAGCTTGGCGCCGTAGTACCAGAATGGGCGCTGCAGCGCCAGGTTTCTGCCCAGCATGCCCAAAATCCATTTTTAAGCCAATCCGGGGTGTCCGAACCTCCTATTTTCAATCCTAAACATCTTAGGACACCCCAACCATGTTTTTAAGGATCAAAATCATTTCAAATGTCTTCTTGTTCCACAAGAATAGAAACTTACGGAATAAGCTAAGTCCAACTTCTTGATTTCTAAATTCCTTATGTACCATCATTAGGTAACCTTAAGTAGGATAGCTCAGAAGCACGTTGAGGTTTAGTAACTCAAATCCAAGGCCCCAAAAGCAACTCAAGGAGAACATTAGTTGTATGAAACTAAGTGCGATGCACTTGAGACTCTCATAGAAGAGAGGGAAGACGGATAAGACCAAGGACTCGGTTCTTGGCAATGTCTAGATGCATTTTAGGCACGAGCATGTCGTATGCATATGAGTTACATATAGTTTTAGATGTTAACCACTTCAATGCATTCGTTAGGAAACCATGACTCGTCCAGAGCGAGAGTGACTCCAGGACAAGCACAAGGGTGCCGTCCAGGTGAGGGGTTTCCCATCCTTGCCCTACAGGGTTGATTGAGGATGTGGATATGTGGTTTGCCTAGTTGCCTATTTGTAAGAATTATTTAGTGGTTAACATGCTATTGCTGTTCCTAAACTGCTATATATCAAAGTATTTGTATATGTGTGTGTGACTACAGGTAAAGAGGTACTAGAGGGTATCCATCTGATGACATGAGATACGCCGAACAGTACAAGCAACGGGGTAAGTTGTCGATTGAGTCCAAAGTTTGGTTTACCCTATTAAATTAGAAACTCATTAGAGAAATCATATAGAAGTTGTTAGTAAACGTCAACGTTTTATGGTAATTGAACTTAGGGAAGACCTTAGAACAAGGTTATGATCTAACCAAGGGTTTGGGTACCATATGAGGATTAATAAGATCTCATAATTGATTAGTGAGTCTTAGGGATGTTCACACTACCTAGGTAAAGTCAGTTTAGGATAGTAATGGGTAGATAGAGTCAGGATCCCAACTGAAAGCTTTGGGAAGAGAAACAAGTTAAAACATTTGCCCGTTGAGGCCATTGGCCTAGCTTGACACTAGGGTCAGTTAAAGATTTCAAACATTTGCCCGATGAGGCCATTGCCTTAGCCTAGCACTAGGGTCAGTTAAAGATTTCAAACATTTGCCCGATGAGGCCATTGCCCTAGACTGGCACTAGGGTCAGTTAAAATTTTCAAACATTTACCCGATGAGGCCATTGCCCTAGCCTGGTACTAGGGTGAATTAAAGATTAAAACATTTGCCCGTTGAGGCCATTGCCCTAGCCTGACACTAGGGTTAGTTAAAGATTTAAAATAATTTGCCCCTTGAGGCCATTGCCCTAGCCTGGCACTAGGGTCAGTTAAGTGATTTACAGTTTTCAAATGATATGTTAAAAGTGTTTGCTTGATTATGAGAAGCATGATAGAAAAGCATGATCCATAGGTTTATCTATATAATGTTGTATTAGTATTGCCTGATCGTAATATAACATTTGAGAAACTGGACTTTCATGCGCATGTGATTGTGGGTGTTTCCCTTTCCCCAACTGTAGTGGTACCCGCCGCTACGCCGAGGATGGGAAGCTTGGGGAAACTAGGATATATGTGATTGTGGGTGTTTCCCTTTCCCTTTCCCCAGCTGATCGTAATATAACATTTGACCGACGTTCACTCTAGACTTGTCGGCTTCACATGTATTTAAAGACAGGGTCCAGTTTGGGGAAAACTACAATATATGTATGAGTATATAAACTTCTGCATGTGAATAGGATAGATCGTACGCATTGAGGCATACGGTAAATATGATATGTGTATACATATGTATATACATATATGTGTATACACATGTATACACATATATGTGTATACACACATATATGTATATGTGTATACATATATGTATATGTGTATACACATATACATATATGTGTGTATACACATATATGTGTATACATGTGTATATATACATATGTATACACATGTGTATATATACACATGTATACACATATATGTATACACATGTATACACATATATGTGTATACATGTGTATATATACATATATGTATACACATATATGTGTATACATGTGTATACACATATATGTATATACATATGTATACATATGTATATATATGTATATATATATATATTATGTGTGCTTGCTGCATGTGAATAGGATAGATCGTACATATTGAGACATACGGTCAATATGATATGAATATTTACCTTATGAGTGCTGATATATATCTATACACTGAGTTCAGCTGAAGCGGTATTGAGCGAACTGCGGATTGCAGGTTAATTAGACTGCCAGTGAGGTGTGGCCACTATTATGATATATATATTGATTGTATAGCAGGGTAGTTATAGTTATGATTACAGGGTAAGGCTTACCGGTTTAGAGGTAAGAGTCTATTCCCGTGCTGGTCACGTACTCCCGATTTGGGGTCGTGAAAAACTTGATATCAAAGGCAGGTTATTCTTTAAGTCTTGTGAAGCCATTGGTATGACCGGGTGTCGGTTTAACCTTCATTGTGAAACTCGGGCACAACGTTGGATTAAACAGGCACTTGTGGGAATACCCAGGATAATTGGAGCCAGCCTTTCTTTCATTCCTTATTAATCTATGATAGATTACGCAAATGCTTATCATGGGACATTTTTGTGCAGTACAGGGATGCCGCCGACTATTAGGCAGGCTAGGAGGGGTGGTAGAGTCCCTGCACGTACAGATGAGGAGTCAGTTCGGGAGGAGAGAATGCCTCCCAGGGGCCGAGCTAGAGGTCGTGCTCGCGGTCGTGGTAGGACACAAGAAAGAGAAGTCCATAGGCAACAAACTCTAGAGCCACAGGTTGAGACGGGTGCTCCGTCAGTGGCTGAGATGCTGACTGCGGGATTTCAGGAGTTGAGAGCTGAAATGACCCGCCAAATTCCACAAGAAGTCCGCCGTTTAGTTGTCGGCGATGAAGACGAGCAAGTAATATCGGGTGAACATGGAACTGAAATGGTTGAGGAAAGGGAGGAAGAACCAAGAGGGGAATGGCAACAAAGGGACATGCCCCGAGAACCGAGGGGAGTTCCGAGGGAATTTTCGATTACTAAATTCTTAAAACTAAATCCGCCTACCTTTTGCGGAACCAAAACCAAGGAGGACCCTCAACATTTCCTCCATGATGTAATCAGAATTGGGCAGTTACTGAGGTGTCCAGAAGGCGAGATGGTGGAACTTGCCTCGTTTCAGTTAAGAGGCACTGCACGAGTTTGGTTTGAATTAGTACAGAAGAGATATGCAAGGAGAGTTGCTCCTATGACGTGGGAAGATTTTTAGAGGGAATTCCTGGGTCGATTTCTATTTGAAGGAACGAGGTATGCCAAGCGTAAATAGTTTGAAGACTTGTGGATGAGGCCAAATATGTCAGTGACTGAGTTTGAGCTGCAGTTCATGGAGCTAGCTCAATATGCTCCTGAATTGGTTCTCGATGAGAGGGAGTTGATTAAGAGGTTCATACACAGGTTGGTAGAGCCGTTGTTTGTAGTTCTACTGCCGCAGTGTGGTCAGTTTGACACTCTAGCACAGGTTGCTGATTGTGCTAGGGTAATTGAAAATAGAAAGAAGTTTGGGACATCGGCGAATCCCAAGAACAAGTTACTGACAGGCCATGATGGATAGGGGTGGAAGAAGAAGCAAAAGACAGCTGGTAATTCTAGTATAATTCCAAATTATGCAGGGCAGGTTGGTGGGTAGTCTGCTATTACCACCACAAGTTCTGGGAGGAGTAACGCCCAAGGTGGGCAGAGGTTCCAAGGCAGTAGACAGAGCGGTAACCAGAAACCGTAGTGTGGGACATGTGGAAGATTTCATTTTGGAGAGTGCAAAGTTATGAAGGGAGGTTGTTCAACTGTGGTCAGTTCGGGCATATGGCTAAGGAATGTCTGTAGAGGAAGAGTAATACAAGTGTCAAGAGTAATCCTACTCTGGGTAGTACTCCAATTGCAGCCCCACCAGTCAGGATTGTACCATCCCAGACTAATACCTCAATTGCGGGCTGAGGTAGAGGAGCAGGAGCAGGAGGTAGAGGTCCAGGTGCACCAGGAGGAGGACAGGCGCGGGTGTTTGCTTTGTTTCGTCAGGATGTACATGCCTCAAATGCAGTTGTAATAGGTACACTTTCTGTATGTTCTCTCCAAGCCCTTGTATTATTTGATTCCGGTTTAACACATTCCTACATCTCACATGTATTTGCATGGAAAGTTAAGAGGAGCCCGACTAGATTGAAGGAGACAGAAATGGTCTCTACTCCGATGGGTGAATCGGTCCAGGTCAAGTACGTCTATGAGTCGTGTGTGGTTGTGGTCGAGGGTCATGAAACAGTTGTGGACCTACAACTACTATACATGGTAGACTTGGATGTTATTCTAGGTATGGATTGGTTGGCATCTTGCCATGCAGTAGTTGACTGCAGGGCGAAGTGTTTGAAATTCAACATGCCGAATGAAGAGCCCTTTGTGCTGCGGGGTGATGGTGCTGCACCATATCCGAGCCTAATTTCAAGAATGAAAGCTTCCAAGCTACTCGAGAAAGGGTGTAAAGGATATCTGGCTTTTGTGAGGGATACTACGAAAGAAGTACTTCCTGTGAATCAGGTACCGGTGGTTTTGGAGTTTCTTGATGTATTTCCTAACAACTTGCCTGGTTTGTTGCCTGATCGAGAGATTGAATTTGAGATCGAGCTTTTACCAGGTACTCAGCTGATTTCCACACCACCCTACAGAATGGCTCCGAAGGAGTTAAAGGAGCTACACACGCAATTACAGGAATTGCTCGATAAGGATTTAGTCTGACCCAGTTTTTCACCTTGGGGTGCACCAGTTCTATTCGTGAAGAAGAAGGATGGAACTTTAAGATTGTGTATCGATTACCGAAATTTGAATAAGGTAACGGTCTGCAATCAGTACCCACTTCCAAGAATCGATGATCTGTTCGACCAGTTACAAGGTGCTAAGAGGTTTTTAAAGATCGACTTGCGATCAAGGTATCATCAGTTGAAGATTAGAAAAGAAGATGTGCCCAAGAGTGCTTTTCGAACCTGATACGACCATTATGAGTTTCTAGTCATGTTGTTCGGGCTAACTAATGCACCAGCAGCTTTTATGGACATGATGAATCAGGTTTTCAAGCCATTCCTAGACCGGTTTGTCATTGTATTTATTGATGACATTCTGTCTATTCCAAGAATGCTGAGGAACATGCAGAGCATTTGGGACTGGCATTACAGAAGCTAAGGGAAGAGAAATTATATGCTAAGTTTTCAAAATGCGAGTTTTAGCTTGATAAAGTTGCATTTCTCGATCACATGGTATCTTCAGAGGGAATACATGTTGATCCGAGCAAGGTGGAAGCCGTGAAGAATTGGTCCCAGCCTACCTCAGTCACGGAGATATGAAGTTTTCTAGGTTTGGCTGGATACTATAGAAGGTTTGTGCAGGACTTCTCGAAGGTTGCTGCACCTCTTACGAAGCTAACTCAGAAAGGGGTAAAGTTTGTGTGGGATAACAAGTGTGAATAGAGTTTTCAGAAGCCAAAGGAAAGTCTCACCACAGCACCGATGTTAGCTCTTCCTGAGGGCACCGGAGGGTATGTGGTTTACTGTGATGCTTCGCGAGTTGGGTTAGGATGTGCTCTTATGTAGCATGGCAAGTTGATTGCTTATGCGTCTAGGCAACTCCCGAAGCACGAAAAGAACTACCTAACTCACGATCTTGAAATGGCAGCGGTAGTATTTTCCTTGAAGATTTGGAGGCACTACCTTTATGGCGAAACATGTGAGGTATACACAGACCACAAGAGCCTTAAGTACATTTTAGAGCAGAAAGATCTGAATTTGAGACAACGCAGGTGGATGGAGTTGTTGAAAGACTATGACTGCACGATTTTGTACCATCCTGGTAAGGCGAATATGGTGGCGGACGCTCTGAGCCGAAAGTCAATGGGTAGCTTAGCCCATATCAGTGAAGTATGAAGGTCGTTAATTCGGGAAATACATGAGCTGGAACAGTCTGGAACTCATTTGAAATTGGAAATTCCAACTTGTTTCTAGCTCACATCCAAGCTAAGTCAGCTCTAATCGAAGAAGTTAAATCCAAACAAGATCAAGACGCCAACCTCAAACAGATTAGAGATACAGTGGTTAAGGGAGAGAAGCACGACGTCCGATTCTCCATAGATGACAATGGCGTACTCCGGTTGGAGGGACGACTGTGTGTACCTATGGTGGATGGTTTGAAAGAAAGAATTCTTGATGAGGCTCACAAGACAGCATACACGATCCATCCGGGTAGCAATAAGATGTATCAAGATCTGTGAGAATTATACTGGTGGAATGGTATGAAAAAGGTTGTGGCAGACTACGTATCTAGATGTCTAGTGTGTCAGCAGGTTAACGTTGAACACCAAAAGCCCGCCGGAACACTTCAACAGATAGAAATTCCTAAATGGAAGTGGGAGAGAATTACTATGGATTTTGTGACAGGATTGTCGCGATCACAGAGGGGATTCGATTCAGTTTGGGTAATCGTTCATCAGATGACCAAGTTTGCCCATTTCCTACCAGTTAAGACCACTTACGGAGTGGGTCAGTATGCCCAGTTGTACCTATCGGAGATAGTGAGGTTACACAGAGTAATGGCGTCGATTATCTCTGACAGGGGGCCACAGTTTACCTCTCGATTATGGAGAGCATTGCAAGAGGCATTGCGGACAAGGGTTGATCTGAGCTCAACATTTCATCCCCAGATAGACGGGCAATCTGAGAGGAACATTCAGATTTTAGAGGACATGCTTAGGGCATGTGTTATGGATTTCGGCGGAGGGTGGGAGAAATACCTGTCCTTACCAGAGTTTGCCTATAACAACACTTACCAATCCAGTATTCATATGGCACCCTTCAAGGCTTTGTACGGTTGGAAGTGCATGTCCCCGATTGGGTGATTCGAGGTCGGAGAGGCCAAGTTAGTTGGTCCAGAACTTGTTCAGGATGCTTTGGACAAGATAAAGTCCATTAGAGACAGGCTTGCCACGGCTCAGAGTAGGCTGAAGTCTTATGCTGACAATCGGAGAAGAGAGTTAGAGTTTGTAGTGGGTGAGCAGATTTTATTAAAAATTTCACCGATGAGGGGCGTGATGAGATTTGGCAAGAAAGGCAAGCTAAGTCCAAGATACATCGAACCATTTGAGATTCTAGAACGCGTGGGGAATGTTGCCTACCGTCTAGAATTGCCAGCGGAGTTTGAAGGAGTTCATCCGGTGTTTCACGTGTCTATGCTTTGGAAGTACCTGCTAGATCCCTCTCATGTAATACAACCTCATGAAGTACAACTAGCTGAAATTTTAACTTATGAGGAGGTGCCAATGGAGATCCTAGATCGCCAGTTGAAGAAGCTAAGGTCAAAGGAAATACCATTGGTGAAAGTCCTGTGGCGAAACCATTCGGTCGAAGAAGCAACGTGGGAAGTTCAGGCTGAGATGTTAATTGAAATTCGGGGACCAAATTTCTTAAGGGGGGAAGATTGTAATACCCGAGAAAATTTTTTTTTGAAGTTTTAAAATAAAATAAAAAGGGGAAGAAAAGAAGTAAAAAATAAATTTTTTAAGATTTAATTCAGGACCTAAGAAATTGGGAACCTGAATTAAATAGGAAAAACGGATTTTTTTTTAAAATTTCATATTAGTTATTAATTATTTAATTATTAATTATTTTATTTATTATTATTATTAATTATTTATTTATTTATTTTAGTTATTTAGGGGGATAGGTGCCATGGGATATAAAATTAGAAAGAAACAAAGAAAGAAAGAGAGAAAGAAGAGAGAGAGAGAGAGAGAGAAGTCGAGTGAGAGAAAGAGGAGGCTGCCGTGGAGGAAGAAGAAGGGGAAGGGAGGAAACCGCCGGGAAAAGTTTCCGGAGAGAGCGGTCCAACGCCAGGAAAAGCTCACTAGAGCTCGGGTACAACGTTCCCTACACCTTCCACCAATCGAATCAATGGTTGGTTACCCCAATTTCATTCGAAACCCTCAATTTCTTCATTCTTAGGGATTTCTTCGATTCACCTTCGATTGGGTTTTTTCGAGGGTAGATTGAGACCTAGGAAGTGTTCTTGAACACTTAGTTGGGGTAAGAATCGAGGCTATACCCTCGGGTTTAGCCGAATTCGAATTTGAAAGGGTTTGGGGTTGAAAATTCTAAATATTCCCAATTTGGGAATTCGTTGATAAATCGGGCTTGGATTTGAGTAGTTAGGATTGGATTTATGTTGTTGGAATGTAGGTGAACAAAACCCGTGAGGTGCGAAGTCGAAGCCAGGGTCGGAAGGGGGGCCGGAATAGGCCCGAACCAGCCCACAGCACAGTAAAAGAATTGATTTGCTGCGAGCTGGCGCTGCAGCGCTAGCTCTCGGGTAACCAAGGGCTGCTTGGGCAGCAGCTTGGCGCCGCAGTACCAGAATGGGCGCCAGGTCTCTGCCCAGCATGCCCAAAACCCATTTTTACGCCAATCCGGGGTGTCCGAACCTCCTAGTTTCCATCCTAAACATCTTAGGACACCCCCAACCATGTTTTTAAGGATCAAAATCATTTCAAATGTCTTCTTGTTTCTCAAGAATAGAAACTTACGGAATAAGCTAAGTCCAACTTCTTGAATTTCTAAATTCCTTATACACCGTCATTAGGTAACTTTAAGAAGGATAGCTTAGAAGCACGTTGAGGTTTAGTAACTCAAATCCAAGGCCCCAAAAGCAACTGAAGGAGAACGATAGTTGTATGAAACCAAGTGCGATGCACTTGAGACTCTCATAGAAGAGAGGGAAGACGGATAAGACCAAGGACTCGGTTCTTGGCAACGTCTAGATGCATTTTAGGCACGAGCTTGTCGTATGCATATGAATTGCATATAGTTTCAGATGTTAACCACTTGAATGCATTCGTTAGGAAACCATGACTCGTCTGGAGCAGGAGTTACTCCAGGACAAGCACAAGGGAGTCGTCCAGGTGAGGGGTTTCCCATCCTTGCCCTATAGGGTTGATTGAGGATGTGGATATGTGGTTTGCCTAGTTGCCTATTTGTAAGAATTATTTAGTGGTTAACATGCTATTGCTATTCCTAAACTGCTATATATGAAAGTATTTATATATGTGTGTGTGACTACGGGTAAAGAGATACCGGAGGGTATCCATGTGATGACATGAGATATGCCGAACAGTACACGCAACGGGGTAAGTTGCTGCGGTTGACTCCAAGGTTTGGTTTACCTTATTAAATTAGAAACTCATTAAAGAAATCGTATAGAAGTTGTTAGTAAACGTCGACGTTTTATGGTAATTGAACTTAGGGAAGACCTTAGAACTAGGTTATGATCTAACCATGTAATATCCGAGATATTCAGATTTAATTATTTTCATTATTATTAAATTCATTTTTCTTTCAGAAAGAAAAATAAATTAAATTAAAAA
Source organism: Senna tora (assembly GCA_014851425.1). Classification (NCBI taxonomy): domain Eukaryota; kingdom Viridiplantae; phylum Streptophyta; class Magnoliopsida; order Fabales; family Fabaceae; genus Senna; species Senna tora. The sequence goes on from CM026264.1 coordinate 25,112,964, forward strand.
GTTAAAGAGTTAAAAGAAAAAAATAAAATAGAGGAAAAGAAATGAAATATTTATAATTTTTCAAGGACCTAAAAGAAAAAGAGGATATAACAAGTAAATAAATTTTTCAAAAAAAAAAAAAATATATATATATATATAGATAATATCTAATAAAATATGTATATACATTAAAAATAATGGGGGGGGCCAAACCGTGACCCCCCTTTACCAATTCATCAACACCCACTAAATAAAAAAAAAGAAAGTAGCATGCAGAAGCAAAAAAACGAAAAAGCAGAAGCAGCTCAAGACCCACGCACAAGAAGGAGAGGGAGAAGGGGCACGGTGGTTTGGGGACCGGATTTTTGCCGGAGAAGGTGACCAGACCTCATTTTTCATCACCACCAAGCTTTCTGTACGATTGAAATCAAGTAAGAAAGCCCAAATCTCTCAAACCCCAATTTCTCCAATTTTGGGTATTTTAGGAATTCTTCAATTTCTTTCAATCGAGGCATTCCGGGGTTAAATTTGAGCTTAGTGGGTGTTATTGAAAGCTTAGTGAGGTTCAAAATCGAAGTTAGACCGTAGGAATTTGACCGGGTATGGAAATTAGGAAAATTGGGTTAGGAAATTGCTATAAATTCGAAATTGATAATTCGATGCATGTTTAGGCTTGGATTGGAGTAGTATAAGTGTTGTAGTTGCTGGAAATATACAAGGGAATAAAGCCCGAGTATTTACCGTTTCAACCGGAACCCAATTCGGTGAAAAAGAGGCGAAATACTAAGCTACCGTACAGTAAGGAGCTGTGCGGTGGGTTGGACACCTTGGTCTAGTCCGTGGGGGACACCTAAGACCCACTAAATTAGTTCCAAGGCTCTAATTATACCCAATTATATTTTTATATATAATTAAGGAGGTAGTAATTAAGCTTTTACTTGGCGAATAAGGGAGACGGCGGAATGAGTAAGCTAGAGCCTCTTTTGAACCGTGAATTTAATTCTTTTATTAATTAAATACCCATATGAACACATGAAGGGAAATTTGGACAAGTGGAAATCTCTAACCTAAGCAATTAGAGGTTCTAAATGGCTCGAAAGTGTGAAAGTCGAATATGGGGCATTCTGGACTTTCAGAAAGAGCAAATAAGACGACGTAACAAACTAAATAATTAATTCTTGGAAAATAGCTAAAGGGTGCATAAGCATTAGCATGACACGTGCATGGTAGATGCTTAGTTACGCGTTCTAAATTTCTTAAATATAATGTGTATAGGGCACCACAGAATGATTGGAGCTGTAGGCACTCCGAGTACAGATCAGGAGGGCCAACGAGGTGAGGGGCTCTCCCATCCCTACCCCACAGGGTTGGATGACTACGTGGAAAATGTGGTTTGCTCTATTTTGTGCAAATTGATATATGGAATATATTTATATGAATAGATTTGTGTTACGCGTGTATGATTTGCAAGTAAGTAGTCAACGTGCAATAGTATATGTGCTTATATGATTAATCACAAGGTGTATATGTGCTATTGTGGCTCATCGAGCCTTATATGATACTGTGGGTAGGATTGAGTCGGAATTTCATATGTGAGAGTTTATTAATATTAGGAACCCACTTAAATTGATCATCGTGCAAAGGTTTTAACCGTATGGTACATTGAGGAAAATGAACATAGGTTGTTAAGTGTGAGTGAGAGTGATGCATAATTGAAAAGGGGGAAACTAGGCCTAGCTAATTCATACGTGTAATATTCAGTTAGTTATTAATAGGGCGTCTTTCAAGGTCGAATAGGTTATTTGAACATGTTTAGGTTAGTTAGGGTAGATCGAGTCGATTATCCTGGTCGGACAGACATGATTTAGTTAACAGTAAGTATGCCACATAGTGGCCATTACCTTGGTTTAACCGGGGTCAGACAAGTTGCCGGCTATTACTCTAAGCGTGCCTTGGAGTCAGAAAGTTCCTAGTTTGATCAACTAGGTTCGAATAAGACATTGCCTTCGGGCCAGTATTTCTCTTAGCGTAACGCGGGAGACAGAAAGTGAATGCCTTCGGGCCAGTATTTCTCTTAGCATAATGCAGGAGACAGAAAGTGAATGCTTACGAGCATAACTATGTATGACTTATGAAAAGATATGATATATGTTTATGATTGGTTTACATGCGGATTAATAAACATGTTAGGAGCATGAATTAGGATTCTTAATTATGAATATGATATATTGATTGTTTGATCATATTTAAGGTCACAATATAAATCTGTTTCATGCACATGTGGTTGTGGTTGCTGCCTTCCCCCAGCTGTAGTAGTACCCGCTGCTACGCCAGGGATGGGGGAGCTTGTCATTGAGTCTGTTCGACTCACCCCCCTGTTTACATGTTTCAGATACAGGTGGTTTAGGAGTCGGGAACGCGTCCACTTCTTCTCAAGTAGGCGGACAACTCTGAAGACCGCACGCTTTGTTCGTGTCGGTAGTTATTTTGATTATTTATACATGTTGTGATGTATATATATATATATATATGAATCTTTTTTGGGCGTGGCGTATGTACGTTTGCATCTGCTGTGTATATATATATATGTCACACTTGAATTCTAGCATTGTCGGCTTCATACAGATTAAAGTTAGGTCTTGGTGATGGGAATATAGGCTATGATATAATATATATCATGTATATACGTATATGACTTCTGCATGCGACTAGGATAGGTCACACGCATTGAGGCGTGTGATCAATACGTAAATTATATGTATGTGTGATTGAACACCTGTTTGTGTGAAAATATGGCTTCCGCATGTGAATAGGATAGATTATACGCATTGAGGCGTGTGATCAATATGTAAACTATATGTAAACGTGTGATTGAATATATGTATGACTGTATACAGGACTTCTGCATGTGAATAGGATAGATCACCCGCCCTGAAGCGCGTGATCAATATGTATATTATATGTACTTGTGAATGAATATGTGTATATGTATAGACTGAAGCGGCGTTGAGCGAGCCGTGGATTGCAAACTGCTTAGGTCACCGGAAAGGGATGACCATATATGTTATATATTGTTTGTATTAGAATAGGGTAGTTATAAACAGGTGGAAATCTCAATCAGGGGTTAGAGGCTTACGGGATAGGAGAAATCCTACTTCCCGTGCCGGTCACGGACGTCCGATAGGGGGTCGTGACAAACCAAGGGTTTGGGTACCATATGAGGACTAATAAGATCCCATAATTGATTAGTGAGTCGTAGGGATGTTCACACTACCTAGGTAAAGCCAGTTTAGGATAGTAATGGGTAGATAGAGTCAGGATCCCAGCTGAAAGCTTTGGGAAGAGAAAGAAGTTAAAACATTTGCCCGTTGAGGCCATTGCCCTAGCTTAGCACTAGGGTTAGTTAAAGATTTCAAACATTTTCCCGATGGGGCCATTGCCCTATCCTGGCACTAGGGTCATTTAAAGATTTCAAACATTTTCCCGATGAGGCCATTGCCCTAGCCTGGCACTAGGGTCAGTTAAAAATTTCAAACATTTACCCGATAAGGCCATTGCCCTAGCCTGGTACTAGGGTTAGTTAAAGATTAAAACATTTGCCCGTTGAGGCCATTGCCCTAGCCTGGCACTAGGGTCAGTTAAAGATTTAAAATAATTTGCCCGTTGAGGCCATTGCCCTAGCCTGGCACTAGGGTCAGTTAAGTGATTTACAGTTTTCGAATGATATGTTAAAAGTGTTTGCTTGATTATGAGAAGCATGATAGAAAAACATGATCCGTAGGCTTATCTTTGATTTTAATGTTATATTAGTATTGCCTTATCGTAATATAACATTTGAGAATATGGACTTTCATGCGCATGTGATTGTGGGTGTTTCCCTTTCCCCAGCTGTAGTGGTACCCGCCGCTATGCCGAGGATGGGAAGCTTCTCACTGAGTCTGTTTGAGTCACTCCCTCTGCTTCAATGTTTCAGATACAGGGATCGGGCAGGCATCGACGTCCGGACAGTGATACGGAAATCAGACCATCCTTACACACTTGTTCGCGTGGGTGGACACCTTTTGGTTATTTTGATTCATTTTGTTGTACATATTTTAAAGTTGTAAGTGTTGTAAATATTTACAGCTTTTGACGTACGTTCACTCAACACTTGTCAGCTTCACATGTATTTAAAGACAGGGTCCAGTTTGGGGAAAACTAGGATATATGTATGAGTATATAAACTTCTGCATGTGAATAGGATAAATCGTACGCATTGAGGCGTACGGTCAATATGATATGGACATATATATATATATATATATATATATATATATATATATATATATATATATATATATATTATGTGTGCTTGCTGCATGTGAATAGGATAGATCGTACGTATTGAGACGTACGGTCAAATATGATATGAATATTTACATTATGAGTGCTGATATATATATCTATACACTGAGTTGAGCTGAAGCGGTATTGAGCGAACCACGGATTACAGGTTAATTAGGCCACCAGTTAGTTGTGGCCACTATTATGATATATATATTGATTGTATAGCAGGGTAGTTATAGTTATGTTTACAGGGTAAGGCTTACGGGTTTAGAGGTAAAAGTCTATTCCTGTGCCGGTCACGTACTCCTGATTTGGGGTCGTGACAATACCCTCCAATTTCATCCCTCCTCAACACCATATAATTACATAACTCCAATCTCCGGCCACAACTCCTTTACGTGGCCCCAAACCCTCTATAAATACACATACACTCCACGTGTGCGGTCGCACACGGGGCTAGCATCACCTAACCTCTTCTAGCTGAGGCTTACAACTACGTGCGCATAGGGCAACAAATACAGTTGTAGCACCAGTGTTCCATAAAGAGTTCCTCCCACTAAAAACATATCAAAAATAATTTTCTCATCAACATAGCCAATTTAAATCCAATGAGCAACATAAATATACGTAAAAATAGATCCCAAAAATTTTAAATTCACATGTTGCAATAAACTTATAGAGTATTTAAACATACCTTCGAAGCATTATATTCATTATACAAAGAGCTAATAAGATACCAAATGAAAAATAATTCTCTTTTTGAAATGAAACAATCATTAGACAGCTTGTCCCAAGGCTAGGCATATATGATCAATTAAATAGAGGATAGCTAAAAGGGTTGGGTACGTAGAAAATATGAAAATGCCTCATAACGCGCATCGTCTACTCACAGTGAGGCCGAACAAGGGATTCAAGATGGATCTCTAGGAGTATATGACTCTTCCAAGGCACCTATATGCAGAACATTATGCTATCTATTAATAACACATCCCAAATAACAATTAAATTTAGTTCCATTGGCATATTTAAATTTCTTTACTCTCTCACTGAAGTATATATATATATATATATATATATATATATATTAACTAAATTTCTCACTTTATATACATAAGTTCTTTTTCTTTGAGTTCATAATCTAGAATGTGGTTCAAGGCTATAAAACAAATCGTGGTTTTGTGAAATAAACACTTTATTATTAGAAAAATAGATTAGCAAGAATTTATTGCACTTAGTTCTAACATTGGCTAATTTTTCCACAAGTTTTCAACCCTAAATCCATCTAATAGACTTCAAAACAAGTGATAAACATTGATATCTAAGTAAGAGAAGTATTACTTACCTAAATCTAACCAAAACCCCCAAATTTCTATCTAAGTTTGAAACTCAAACCCTAGCATTTGGAGCTGTGAATTTTTCCTCTGTTTTGAAGCAAGTAGATGTTATGTGTGAAAGTTTTCCAGTGACCGGAGGTGGTTGACGACGGCGGCCGGAGTTGATGGAGATGACCAAGTGAAATAGGCATTGGACGAAAGTTTGCTGGTGGAGGCAATGGAGCTTGGTTGAGAAGATGTGAAAGTGAATGAGGAGATGCAGGGCAAAGAAATCGACGCCTCCAGGGAAAAGTTTGGGTTCTTTTTTTTTTAGTTTGTGTTGGGGACTAAGGGTAGAATGGGTATTTGACATCTTTATAAACTGGAATTTTAAATAGATTTTCATGTCTAGGTTTTCTTGTGGGTAAAAATAGAAAGGTTTCGAAATATTTTTGTAGTCATAAGTCTACTAAAAATATTTGATAAAGGGGCTCCTAGTAGATAAAGAATTTCTACCGGGTAGAATTTTAATTTTGAAAAATTTCGAAATTTAAACTATGAACTTACCAAAATTTCTAGGACCACTTTTTAACTAACTTAATAATTTTCTACCTAATTTTCATATTTAATTTAATTCCTAAATTCTTACTTTTAGAATCCCATAAATAGCCCAAAAATCTTATTATTTCATTATATTATTATTATTATTATTATTATTATTATTATTATTATTATTATTATTATTATATTTTTTTCAGTTATTACATTCTCTCCCCCTTAAGAAATCCGATCCCCGAATTTATGCTTACTAACCTTGTTCCTCAAATAACTATGGGTATTGAGTGCGCATTTCACTCTCTACCTCCCACGTGGCTTCTTCCTGGGAGTGATTACGCCACAACACTTTTACCATCGCAATCTCTTTGAACGAAGCCTTTTAGTTTGCTTATCCAAAATGGCTGCTGGTTCCTCTTCATATGTCATCCCTTTGTCTAGGTACACTTCTTGAGTTCTAATTACATGTGATGGGTCAGGCAAATATTTCCTTAGCATAGAAACATGGAACACCGAGTGTATGTTTGATAGTTCTGGTGGTAATGCTAATCGATATGCCACGGCACCAATCTTCTGCAAAATTTCAAAAGGCCCTATGTATAGAGGACTGAGCTTCCCTTTCTTGCCAAATCTCATTACACCTTTCATGGGAGATACCCGCAGGAACACATGATCACCTATCGTAAACTCCAAATCTCGCCTTCTATGATCCGAGTATGCTTTTTGCCTACTCTGTGCTGCAAGTAAGCGTTCTCTAATTAATTTGACCTTTTCAATGGCATCATGTACCAGATCTGGCCCTCTTAACTTTACTTCACCAACCTCAAACCACCCTATTGGGGATCTACATCGTCTACCATACAAGGCTTCAAATGGGGCCATTTGAATACTTGCTTGGTAGCTATTATTATAAGCAAACTCCACAAGTGGTAGATAGTTCTTCCAAGTCCCACCAAAGTCAAGCACACAAGCCCTAAGCATATCCTCCAAAGTTTGTATCGTTCTCTCTGACTGCCCATCTATTTGAGGATGGAAAGTTGTACTGAGGTCTAAGCATGTGCCTAAGGCCTCTTGAAAAGCCTTCCAAAAATGAGAAGTGAACTGCGGGCCGCAATCAAATATAATGGATAAAGGAACTCCCTGCAATTTCACAATCTCTGCTACATATAACTGAGCATATTTAGCAACCTCATATTTTCCTCACTGGGAGGAAGTGGGCAGCCTTGGTCAACCTATCCACTATCACCCATATAGAGTCATAACCCTTCTGTGTGTGAGGTAAACTTGTCACAAAATCCATTGTAACCCTTTCCCACTTCCATTCTGGAATCTCTAATTGTTGTAGCAAACCAGCAGGTTTTTGATGTTCCGCTTTCACTTGTTGACATACTAAGCAACGAGATACATAATTTGCAATATCGTTCTTCATACCTTCCCACCAGTATAATTGCCTCAAATCATGTGTCACGACCCCCTATTGGACGTCCGTGGCCGGCATGGGAGGTAGGATTTCTCCTATCCCGTAAGCCTCTAATCCCTGATTAACATTTCCATATGTTCATAACTACCCATTTCTAATACAAACAATATATAATACATATGGTCATCCATTTCCGGTGACCTAAGTAGTTCACAATCCACGGCTCGCTCAACGCCGCTTCAATCTATATATATACACCTATTCACTCACACAAACATATAGTTTACATATTGATCACGCGCTTCAGTGCGGGTGATCTATCCTATTCACATGCAAAAGTCCTGTATTCAGCCATTCATATATTCAATCACACACATACAGATAGTTTACATATTGATCACACGCCTCAATGCGTGCGATCTATCCTAGTCACATGCGGAAGTTTTATTTACATAGAACATGTATTCAACCACACATATATACAATGTACATATTGATCACACGCCTCAATGCCTGTGATCTATCCTAATCACATGCGGAAGTCACAGATATATATATGATATATATACTATATCATAGCCTAAGTTCCCAATACCAAGACCTATCTTTAACCTGTATGAAGCCGACAATGCTAGAATTCGAGTATAATATATATATATATACACAGCAGTTGTATATGTACAAAAGCTACGCCTAAAAAGGATTTATATATATATATATACATCACGACATATGTACAAATCCAAAATAACTACCGACGCGGACTAAGCGTGTGGTCTTCAGTCTGTCCGCCTCCTTGAGAAGAAGTGGACGCGTTCCCGACGCCTGAACCACATGTATCTGAAACATATAAATAGGGGGTGAGTCGAACAGACTTAGTGAGGAGCTCCCCCATCCCTGGCATTGCAGCGGGTACCACTACAGCTGGGGGAAGGGAGCAACCACAGCCACATGCGCATGAAACAGATTTATATTGCGACCTTTAATATGATCAGGCAGTCAATATATCATATTCACAATTTAAAATACTAATTCATGCTCCTAGCATATTTATTATTCCGCACGTACATAAATCACAATATATATATATATATATATATATATCATATGTTTTCATAAGTCACACATATTTATACTCGTAGGCATTCACTTTTTGTCTCCCACATTATGCTAAGAGAACTACTGGCCCGAAGGCAATCTCTTGTTCGAACCTAGTTGATCACACTAGGAACTTTCTGACTCCAAGGCACGCTTAGAGTAATAGTCGGCAACATGTCTGACCTCAGTTAAACCAAGGTAATGGCCACTATGTGGCATACTTACTGTTAACAAAATCCTGTCTGTCCGACTAGGATGATCGACTTGATCTACCCGGACTAACCTAAACAAGTTCAACTAACATGTTTAACCTTGAAAGACGCTCTATGAGAAACTAAATGAATATTATACGTGTTTATTAGTTAGGCCTAGTTTCCCCCCTTTTCAATTATGCAACACTCTCACTCACACTAAACAACCTAGGTTCAGTTTCCTCAATGTACCATACGGTCAAGATCTTTACAACGATGATCGATTTAATTGGTTTCTAATATTAATGAACCCTCACATATGAAATTCCGACTCAGTCTTACCCACGGTAACATATAAGGCTCGGTGAGCCACAATATCACATATTCACTTGAGAATAAACATATAAACACATAAACAGTTTGCACGTCTACTGTTTACTTGCTAATCATATACGCTTAACGCAAATACATTCAGATACACATATTTCATATAACAATTTGCACAAAATAGAGCAAACCACATTTTCATGTAGTCATCCAACCCTGTGGGGCAGGGATGAGAGAGCCCCTCACCTCGATGGCCCTCCTGATCAGTCCTCGGAGTGCCTGAAGCTCCAATTACTCTGTGGTGCCCTATACACATGTACTTAAGCAATTTAGAAACGTGTAAAGAAACATCTAGCATGTACGTGTCATGCTAATGCTCATGCACCCTCTAACTATTTCCAAGAACTAGATATTTAGTTCGTTACGTCGTCTTATTTGCTCCTCTGAAAGTCTATCTTGTCTTATACTAGATTTTCACACATTCGAGCCACTTAGAACCTCTAAGAGCTTAGGTTAGAGATTCTCATTTATCTAAATTCCACTTCATGTGTTCATAAGTACTTCTAACTAATAAAGGAATAAATTCACGGCTTAAAAGAGGCCTTAGCTTACTCATTCAACCGTTTCCCCCCATTTGCTGCGTAAGAGCTTAACTACTACCTCTTTAATTATATATATAAAATATAATCCATATAAGTAGAGCCTTGGAACCAATTTAGTTGGTCTTAGGTGTCCACCACGGACTAGGCCGAGGTGTTTAGTCCACAGCACAGCTCCTTACTGTACGGTGACTTGGTATATCGCATCTTTTTCACCGGATTGGGTTCCGGTTGTTAAGATAATTACTCGGGGTTAATTCCCTTGTATTCTTCCAGCATTTATAACTCCTATACTACTCCAATCCAAGCCTATTCATGCATTAAACAAGAAAAAATCAATTTAGAGCAATTTTTCTAACCTAATTTCCATGATTTCCGTACCCAGTCAATTCCTACAATTTAACTTCGATTCTGAACCTCACTAGGCTTTCAATAACACCCACTAAGCTCGAATTTAACCCCAGAATGTCCCAATTGGAAGAAATTGAAGAATTCCTAAAATCCCTAAAATTGGAGAAATTGGGGTTTTGAGGGATTGGGGCTTTCTTACCTTAATCTAATCGGATAGAAGGCTTGGTGGTGTAGAAGGAGGACTCCGGTCAGCGTTTCCGGCATTGGCGCCGCCCCTCCAGCGTGTTTTTGACCCAAACCCACCGTGTGCCTTCCTCTTCTCTTTCTCGGATTCTCGTGCTCTCCGTTCGCTTGCTGCTCCGTTTCACGTTTGCTTCTGTTTCTTTGTTTTTTATTTGTGTGTTTAAATGAAAGGGGTAAGGACCGGTTTTAGCCCCCAATTATATATAAAGAAAAAATAAAAGCTGAAAATAGAATAGGTTGTTAAATCCAAAATTTTTCCATCCTTTTAGTTCCCCTTTTTCTTTTAGGTCCTCTTCTCAAAAGATAAAATTTCCTATTTTTCTCTTCTTTATTTTATTTCAAATTTTTAATTTAATTTATTTTTCTTTCCCAAAGAAAAATAAATTAATAATAATGATAATAATAAAAATTAATATCTCGGATATTACATCACGGTACATCTTAGTTGCACTTAGGTGGACAGTGTATGTAGTTCTGTGAGCTTCATCGAGAATCTCCCTTATTAACTCTTCTACCTTTGGGACACATAAACGTTGTTCATATCGTAGTACCCCATCTGCTCCCACCGAAAATTCATTAAGCCTTCCTTCCTCCACACCTTCAATCAACTTGCACAGTTGAGGGTCTTATTTTTGTGCCTCTTTCACCCTTTCAACTAATGAAGAACGAGCTTGTATGTGACTCAAAAGGACTCCTGTTTCTTTGATCTCAAATTGTACTTTACTCTCTTCCAACTTGTGCAACTCCATGCTCAATGGTCTCTTTACCTCAGCAATATGAGCTAAACTCCCCATAGGTTTTCTACTCAAAGCATCTATCACAACATTAGCCTTTCCTGGATGGTATAAGATAGTACAATCATAGTCTTCCAATAGTTCAATCCACCTTCATTGTCTAAGATTAAGATCTCTTTGCTGAAAAATATACTTGAGACTCTTGTGATCGGTATAGATCTCACAAGTTTCACCATACATATAATGTCGCCAAATCTTCAAAGCAAACACCACTGCCGCCATCTCTAAATCAAGGGTCGGATAATTTTGCTCATGCTTCTTAAGTAGCCTAGATGCATAAGAAATCACTCTTCCATTCTGCATAAGAACACATCCTAAACCCACTCTAGAGGAATCACAATATACTGTATAACCTCCAGTCCCTGAAGGGAAGGTGAGAATTGGTGCCGAAGTTAAGCACTCCTTCAACTTTTGAAAACTTTCCTCATAATCATCTGTCCATTGAAACTTCACATTCTTCTGTGTCAACTTAGTTAGAGGTGCAGCTATTCTTGAAAAATCCTTCACAAAGCGACGATAATAACCTGCCAAGCCCAAAAAGCTACGAATCTTTGTTACTGTGGTAGGTCGTGGCCACTTTCTTATAGCCTCCACTTTACCAGGGTCTACTTGAATACCATCCCTAGACACTATGTGACCCAAAAAGCCAACCTGATCCAGCCAGAATTCACATTTTGAGAACTTTGCATAAAGTTGGTGTTCCCTCAAAGTTTGGAGAACTAGCTTCAAGTGTTGCTCATGTTCTTCACGACTCTTAGAATATACTAAGATGTCATCAATAAACACAATCACAAATTTGTCCATAATCGGCTTAAACACTCGGTTCATCAAGTCCATAAATGCTGCTGGTGCATTTGTCAACCCAAAAGACATCACTAGGAACTCATAGTGCCCATATCGTGTACAAAAAGCCGTCTTAGGAATATCCTCTGTCTTAATCTTCAACTGATGGTATCCAGAACGCAAATCTATTTTGGAAAAATACTGAACGCCTTGCAACTGATCAAACAAATCTTCGATGCGAGGTAAAGGATATTTATTGCATATTGTTACCTTATTTAGTTGACGGTAGTCAACACATAACCTTAAAGACCCATCTTTCTTTTTCACAAACAATACTGGCGCACCCCATGGAGATGAACTCGGTCTAATGAAACCTTCATCTAGCGAATCTTGCAATTGGTTCTTCAACTCCTTTAACTTCGTTGGTGCCATTCTATATGGAGGAATAGACACTAGTTGAGTTCCAGGAATTACCTCAATATTGAATTCAACATCTCTATCAGGTGGTAACCCAGGCAACTCCTCAGGAAAAACATATGGGAAATCCCTCACTATTGGCACTTCCTTCCAATCCCAAACACCTTTCTCCACATCCTTTACCAATGCTAGATAACCTTGACAACCTTTCCTTAATAACCGCCAAGCTCCTAAAGCTAAAATCAAACTACTTGGCGCCGCATTCTGATCACCCTAGAAGGAAAAAGACGGTTCCCCAAGGAGGTGAAATATCACTTCTTTAAGATGGCAATCAAGGGTCGCATGACATGAAGCTAGCCAATCCATACCCAATATAACATCAAAATCCACCATATCAAGCAGCATCAAATTTGCTAGGGTCTCTCTACCGGCCACTAAAACCTCACAAGATTGGTACCCATATTCCACTAGAAAAGTTTCTCCTACTGGAGTTGCTACAGAGAATGATGTATCTAGCTTATTTGGAGTTCTACCAATATGCTTAGTAAAATTTGGGGAAACATATGAATGTGTGGAGCCAGGATGAAATAAAACATAAGCCTCATGAAAGCAAACTTGTATAATACCGGTCACCACTGCGTTCGAAGGCTGTGCATCTTGTTTGGTCAAGCCAAACACTCTCGCTTGTCCTCTTCCTGCTGACATTTGACTTCTTTCCCAAGATCCCCTTCCTACTCCACCTCTACCTGCTGATGTGAAAGTAGTTCTTATGGCATTGTCCTGAGTGAAGGGTGAGAAGGCTGGGTGGAATCTTGACCCGATCTGAATTGTTGTTGTGGGCAGTTCTTCTTTATATGATCCACTTGTCCACACTTGAAGAAAGTTTTAGTATCCCTATAGCATTGTCCTGAGTGAGGCTTTCCATAGGTAGAACAAAAAGGACTATTATTCCCTGGCTGAGTCGAACCTTGAAAACTAGATAACCCTACACCTCTTGCCTTTGATTTGGATCTAGTAACACTGGCTGCTAACTTTGTTGAAGATGTAGGTGCTTCAAGTAGAGTGTGTGCTCGATTTTGTAGCATAGAACCTCCGGTTGAGCCATCTTGTACTAAGGAATTCCCCTCATTACCCCACTTAAGCTTCTTCGAGAAAGAACCATCTTCTAGATTTCATGTTTCTATCCTTCTAGCACTATTTACAACCTCTGCATACGATGCCAAATCATTCATCCGAACTGCTACTGCCATAAACAACGGGCGAATGAGTCCATCCACAAACCTCTTAATCCTGTGTCGTTCAGTGGCCACTAGGTGTGGCGCATATTGTGACAACCGAGTAAAAAGGCAATCATATTTAGTAACAGTCATGCTCGGTACTTGTTTTAATGTTTCAAACTCTCTAGCCCTAGCATCTCTGACACTTTGAGGAAGGAATTGATCTATAAATGTACCCCTAATTTCCTCCCAGGTCATAGGAGGTAAACCTGTTGTCCTTTCCCTCACTAATGTCTTATACCATATGTTAGCGACACCTTGAAGTTGAAAAGCAGCTAACTCTACTATCCTCTGACTAGGGCAACCTAGTGCCTCACGAATCTTCTCAATAGTATCCACAAAATCTTGGGGATCTTCCTGACTGTCTGAACCTGAGAAGGTAGGTGGCTTCAATTTCAAGAACTGAGATAAAGATACGGCAATGTTTCTACCCTCATCCTGTACTGGTTGCACTAATGGCTCTGGTTGGTTTGGCGTAACCTTTGGTGTTACCTGAGGGGACCTTAGCTCTCTGTTCAGCTATTAGACCTGTTAGAGCCTCTACAACTCCTTACAATCCTACAACTGCTGCTTCAAGTGCTGAACTTCGTGGTGGGCAACGGTTTTCTATTTCTCTAGTGGTTTGAGAGGCTCTACCACCCCTCACCCGTGCTCCTCGGCCTCTACCTCGGCCTCGCACTCCTTGGCCTCTACCTCGGCCCCGACGTCTTATGTGTTGGTCAGCAGGCTGAGTAGAAGCCTCATCAGAATTCTGACCATCGCTTCCCACACTACGAAGTGTACGTCTTCGAGGCGGCATCTTCACTACAATAAGTTAGATACCGTATTTTTAGAATCAAATGCAATTTAGAAGTCCTAATACTAAATAGGAGTAAAGAAACGAAACAAATGGGAAACACATACCCTATAAGGCCTTTAATGTTACCTTACCTATAGTTACGCCCGGGTTTCATAACGATAGATAAGATACCACCAAAGGACACTTTGCTCTATAATCCATAGGAAAACCTGGCTCTGATACCATAAATGTCACACCCTACTTAAGTTAGATGTGACTGGCACAGGGTTCAAGATAACAAACTCTTCCCTGTAAGCCTAACTCCAAGGTTCACAAAATTTAAGTACATCCAATACTTATCCCTCCACATACAACTATACTTAGCAATTATTTAATTCATATGGTTCGATCTCTAATCATATTTTAGCCCTTACTATCACTAGTTTTCCATTTCATCAAAAATACTAACATTAACTGTGTGCAGAAATTTCGGCAGAGTTTCCCCTAAATTTTAGAGGTTCCCGAAATTTGTTCAAACAGCCAAACCACAATACAATTATATAGGAGAGCTCAGCTATTCATAGTACACCTTACAAAATACAAAAACAAGGAAAGGGATCCTGCCTATGGAATACAGAGCGACATCTAGAATTAAAATACAAGTAAAGATTTTCAAAATATTACGGCCCAATGGCACAATGTTGGGCTCACCACTGGAATCCTACTGCACTGCAACACTTGAAGGAGGCTCAGTATCTACCCTATTATCTGAAAGGAAATGAAGGAGTAGTGGGACGAGTGGAAAACCACCCAGTGAGTAAACAACACACGCTACAACTGAAATGGGACAAACCAGGCATGAGCATTTTACGATAATGAAAGTAGTGTTTATACCATTCACAATTAAGGGTAAGTTTAAAAATGATTCCAAGGATTACAAGAGAGCAGCTTTAAAAATTTAAAACCTTAAATAATTTAAATAGACTATGATTAACATATTTCAATGCATTTATCTCACAGAACTATCTCAAATACCCTCCAATTTCATCCCTCCTCAACACCATATAGTTACATAACTCCAATCTCCGGCCACAACTCCTTTACGTGGCCCCAAACCCTCAATAAATACACATACACTCCACGTGTGTGGCCGCACACAGGGCTAGCATCACCTAACCTTTGCTAGCTAAGGCTTACACCTACGCGCACATAGGGCTACAGATACAGCTGTAGCACCAGTGTTCCATAAAGAGTTCCTCCTACTAAAAACATATCAAAAATAATTTTCTCATCAACATAGCGAATTTAAATCCAATGAGCAACATACATATATGTATAAATAGATCCCAAGAATTTCAAATTCACATGTTGCAATAAACTCATAGAGTATTTAAACATACTTTCGAAGCATTATATTCAATATACAAAGAGCAAATAAGATACCAAATGAAAAATAATTCTCTTTCTGAAATGAAACAATCATTATACAGCTTGTCCCAAGGCTAGGCAGATATGATCAAATAAATAGAGGATAGCTAAAAGGGTTGGGTACGTAGAAAATAAGAAAATGCGTCATAACGCGCATCGTCTACTCACAGTGAGGCCGAACAAGGGATTCAAGATGGATCTCTAGGAGTATATGACTCTTCCAAGGCACCTATATGCAGAACATTATGCTATCACAATAAAACTGGACACTTTGCATCACACAAAATTATTAATTCAAGTGGTGCTTTGTTTTAATTACTTTTCTGTTTAATCTTCTTTAACTTGTCTTTAAAAAATGTATCATTTTCTCTTCAAATCTTGTCACTTACATTTTGTTTATAACAATTGAATGAGTTAAAGTTCAATTTTTCTTCACAAATTGGTCAATTTAATTTAATGGTAAATGGGAAGCCATTTTGTTACTCTGTAAGAAAAGAAAATCTTTTCCCCTTCTATTTTGAAATGAATTGCTTCTTTTCAAACACTACATTCTATTAATTAGTTAAAAATCTTTTAAGACTAGCTTTCACAAGTGAATTAATAAACACATATATTTTGCTATATTATTATTCACCTTTGCTATAGCTAGCTATCATCTTATTGCTTACGAAAAAAAATAGACTGTGTTAGTGGAACATACTTATTACAATATAGTATGACGCATTATATGCAGTGAATTTATGTTTATGTTGAAAAGGTGGTATTTGTTGAAGAATGACTTATGAGGACCCTTCGATCTTCTAAAAATATTTACTGATTACATTTAATACACATTTTTTGATATCTAAGGGTGGGTCTAGTGAAGACCAAAGTTCTTTAATGTCTTAAAATATTTATTTTCTTTATATGGATAGGATTAGGAATGATTGCATTAGAGATAAAAAGTTGGAGCATAACCTATTGTAGAAAAATTAGTTGAAACACGCCTTAGGTGGTTTGGTCATGTACAAACAAATAAGGCCGTTAAAGGCTCTTGTATGTACGTATAGTTGACCAGATAAAAGATTGTTCAATAACCAGAGGTAAGGGTAAACCAAACAAAACAATAGGAGAATAAGATGGATTTAATTGTTAATACCTTAATCATAGAAATGTGTAAAGACAGGATATGTTGGTGTCGCTTGATCTAGCCGAATTCACTTAGTGGGAACACGCTTTTTGATTGTTGTTATATAGTTTGGTCTAGTAAGGATCCTTTTATATCTCTAGAATTCATTGCCCATACTTATTATAAAGCCAATGAGAAAAGGACTTCCAATCTTATGCAAAATGATTGTGTTTGTTTTGAAGTTTTGCTTTTTGTGGAATTGAGGGGATAATTATAACATACCTAATCAAGCACTCTTTATTTTCAGTTGGCTGTATTAATATTTGTATATATGGATTGTATTAAAATTCGAAGGGTAGGTATTTGATATGAAAAAACCATCTCTTTCAACAACTTGAAATCATAAATGCACATAGCTAATGAAAGGTAAGAAGAACAAAACATATAGATGAAAAAGTTAAAGCAGGCATGTTAAATGTTTCTTGGGTATTACTAGGTGGCATGGTTAGTTTTTCTTTCTTCTTCCTTGTCCTTAAGGTATTGAAAAATAGAGAAAATGATAGTGAAAATTGCTAATATGATGAAGAAACAAAGTGATAGAGAGAGAGAGAGATAGAAATTTTCAATATCAGGGTTTTTATTTGGTAGCAAGAGATCTATGTGTGAAAGACTGGTTTATCAAGTTAAGGTTTTTTATGTTTTAGGAGATAATATTATGTCCCAAATGGAAGAAGAGGTCTTGTTTAACATAACATTGCCAGTCAATTATGTCAAGAAAACAAAAGTGTATTATTTATATATAATTTTAGTTATTTATTAGTAACACGCCACTACTAAAGATAATGCATCTAGCTTGATATAAAATACTTTTTGAATTTGTGAAGCCATTCCATCAAGAACGGATCATCTGCCTTTGAAAAGTTAAATACCTTCTCTATCGTTGCCTCATAAAAATTAAAGTTAAATACCCTATATCAATTGGGACCCACCATTGTCACGACCCCCTATCGGACGTCCGTGATCGGCACGAGAAGTAGGATTTCTCCTATCTCGTAAGCCTCTAATCCCTTATTGACATTTCCACATTATTATAACTACCCTTTTCTAATACAACCAATATATAGCATTTATGGCCATCCATATCCGGTGACCTAAGTAGCGTGCAATCCACGGCTCGCTCAACGCCGCTTCAGTCTATACATATACACATAATCACTCACACGTACATACATTATGCATATTGATCACGTGCTTCAGGGCGGGTGATCTATCCTATTCACATGCAGAAATCCTGTGTACAGTCATACATATATTCAATCACACGCTTGCATATAGTTTACATATTGATCACACGCCTCAATGCGTGTGATCTATCCTATTCACATGTGGAAGCCATATTTTCCTACAATCAGGTATTCAGTCACACATATATATAATTTACATATTGGTCACACGCCTCAAGGCGTGTAATCTATCCTAGTCGCATGCGGAAGTCATATAAATATATATACATGATATATGCTATATCATAGCCTAACGTCCCAATACCAAGACCTAACTTTAATTTGCATGAAGCCGACAATACTAGAGTTTGACATATATATACAACAGTTGTATATGTACAAAAGCTACATCCAAAAAGGAGTCATATATATACATATACATCCTGATTTCTTCACATAAACCAAAATACGCTACCCACGCGGACTATGCGTGGGGTCTTCAAAGTTATCCGCCTCCTTGAGAAGAAGTGGACGCGTTCCCGATGCCTGAACCACCTGTATCTGAAACATGTAAACAGGGGGGGGTGAGTCGAACAGACTCAGTGAGGAGCTCCCCCATCCCTGTGGTAGCAGCGGGTACCACTACAGTTGGGGGAAGGGAGCAACCACAATCACATGCGTATGAAATGGATTCGTATTATGATCTTTAACATGATCAGGCAATGAGTAAATCATATTCACAATTTAAAATCCTATTTCATGCTTCTAATAAGACTTTTACTCCGCACGTACATAAATCACAATATATATCTATATATCATATGCTTTCATAAGTTACACATAGTTATGCCCGTAGGCATTCACTTTCTCTCTCCAGCGTTACGCTAAGAGAAATACTGGCCCGAAGGCAATTTCATGTATGAACCTAGTTGATCACACCAGGAACTTTCTGACTCCAAGGCACACTTAGAGTAATAGCAGGCAACTTGTCTGACCTCAGTTTAAACCAAGGTAATGGCCACTATGTGGCATACTTACTGACGTCATAATCCTATTTGTCCGACCAGGATGACCGACTCGATCTACCCAGACAACCTAAACAAACTCAACTAACATATTTAACCTTGAAAGACGCCCTATTTGTAACTAACTAAATATCATACGTGTTCTTTAGTTAGGCCTAGATTTCCCCCGTTTCAATTATGCAACACTCTCACTCACATTTAACAACCTAGGTTCATTTTCCTCAATGTACCATACGGTCAAAACCTTTTTCACGATGATCAATTTAAATGGGTTTCTAATATTAATGAACCCTCACATATGAAATTCCGACTCAATCCTACCCACAGTATCATATAAGGCTCGGTGAGCCACAATATCACATATTCACTTGAGAATGAACATATAAACATATAAACAGTTTGCACGTCTATAGTTTACTCACTAATAATATACGCGTAACGTAAATACATTCAGATAGACATATTTCATATATCAATTTGCACAAAATAGAGCAAACCACATTTCCACGTAGTCATCCAACCCTGTGGGGCAGGGATGGGAGAGCCCCTCACCTCGTTGGCCGTCCTTATCAGTCCTCGGAGTGCCTGAAGCTCCAATTACCCTGTGGTGCCCTATACACAAATATATTTAAGAAATTTAGAACGTGTAACTAAGCATCTACCATGCACGTGTCATGCTAATGCTTATGCACCCTCTAGATATTTCCAAGAACTAATTATTTAGTTCGTTACGTCGTCCTATTTGCTCTTTCTGAAAGTCCAGAATGTCTCATATTCGACTTTCACACTTTCGAGCTATTTAGAACCTCTAAATGCTTAGGTTAGAGATTCCCATTTGTCTAAATTTCATTTTACATGTTCATAAGAGTATTTAGCTAATAAAAGAATTAAATTCATGGTTCAAAAGAGGCTTTAGTTTACTCATTCTACCGTCTCCCTTATTCGCCGAGTAAAAGCTTAATTACTACCTCTTTAATTATATATAAAAATATAATTGGGTATAATTAGAACCTTGGAACCAATTTAACGGGTCTTAGGTGTCCACCACGGACTAGACCGAGGTGTTCAACCCGCCGCACAGCTCCTTACTGTACGGTGGCTTAGTATTTCGCCTCTTTTTCATCGGATTGGGTTCTATTTGAGACGGTAAAAACTCAGGCTTTATTCCCTTGTTTATTTCCAGCAACCATAACACCTATACTACTCCAATCCAAGCCTAAACATGCATCAAACTATCAATTTCGAATTTTAGAGCAATTTCCTAACCCAATTTTCCTAATTTCCATACCCAGTCAATTCCTACGGTTTCACTTCGATTCTGAACCTCACTAAGCTTTCAATAACACCCACTAAGCTCAAATTTAACCCCGAAATGCCCCGATTGGAACAAATTGAAGAATTCCTAAAATACCCAAAATTGGAGAAATTGGGGTTCTGAAGGATTGGGGCTTTCATGCCTTGATTCAATCGGATGGGGAGCTTGGTGGTGTAGAAGGAGGACTCCGGTCAGCATTTCCGGTCACCGGCGTCGCCTCTCCGGCGTATTTCCGGCCAGAAACCGCCGTGCTCTTTCCTCCTCTCTTCCTCGGGTGCGTCGTCTGCTTCTGCTTGCTCTCTCAGGCGTTCTGCTCTTTTTCTTTTTCTTTTTTGTGTGTGTTTTGTTTTAGTGGAATGGGGGTCACGGTTTTGACCCCCATTTTAACATATTATATATTTATATATTTATTTTTTTGTTTTAGTGAAAGGGGGGTCACGGTTTGGCCCCCCTTTAAATTAATAATTAATAATAATAATAATAATAATAAATATTTTTTTATTTAGTTATTTTATCCTCTTTTCCCCCATCCTTTTTAATCTCCATTTCTTTTGAGTCCTACAATAAATTTTAAAAATCTCATTTCTTTCCCTTCTTTATTTTATTTTTAATTCTTTAATTTAATTTATTTTTCTTTCAAAAAGAAAAATAAATTAATAATAATGATAATAATAAAAACTAATATCTCGGATATTACAACCATGAATAGATTAGAAACCACCTTTTTTATTTCTATCTATCTTCTACTTTAGAGAATTTGTCATTTCTCTAATTTTGAAGATCCCGACTCCAAATTTGTAATTCATCACATATATAATTTGAGGCACCTAGAACTTTTGAATATAAACCTAAAAAAAATTGTTGAAAGGCATTGTTTTAAGCCAATGGTAAAGAATTATTGCTAAGTTTTAATCACATATATTTAGTCTTCCAAGCAATGTAGAATACCTTGGTGTCCAATGTTGTACTGTTCTACATATGCAAAATACTAAGCATATTCATTTTTTTTTCTAAATATTGTTCTTGCAATTGTAGCCTTATGTCATTTCTAAATATGGAGGTTATGATCACTGATCACTAAAAAATTTGGAGATTATGATAATAAGTTGTTACAACTTGCCTGATTCATAATTTTAAATGATTTTGTAATTCATTTCTTTATATTCCATCAAATATGCTCATAAAATGTAAGATTTTTGAGTTGTGGTTATGAAAGAATGATTTACTATGAATGAGATGTGATTGTTTTTAATATCAATAATAAGACAAATTACAAGTCCTTTACTCTCAAGTGTTATAAGACAAATTACAAGTGACCTTGGATAGTTGAAAGCCGGTGGGTCCGAGATTCGCAATCGGTGGCAGAGGCAGAGGAGAGAAGCAATTGGTGGCGTATATGCACAGTGACGCAAGTAGAGGAACCAAAACTTGTCATGAGAGTGCTTCAAAGAGAAGAAGGAGGAGGAGGAGATAGGGGACGAAGAAGCAAACATTGATGGGGAAAATTATGAGTATGAGTTTTAGGTGGAAAAAATTAAGTCCAATGAATTTTTTGGGCCACATAGGATGCCACATCAGCAAAAAAACGTTAAAAAATTGACAGTGCTAGCCAAAAGGGTGACATTAGCAGAAACACAAAACGTTAAGGGTACAATTGACAGCGAAAAAATGTTATGTGCGAATCTGATAGGACCCCAAACGTTAGGGGCAGGAAAGGTACTTTTGCCTTAAATATTTGATGGTGTTGGTGAAAAGGGTGACATTGGCAGAAATGTAAAACATTAGGGGTACAATTGACAGAAAAAAAATGTTAGGAAATCTAATGTGAAAAAAAAATATGTCCAGTCAGATATTTTTGCCACATAGGATGGCACTTCAGCAAAAACTGTTAAATATTTGACGGTGTTAGTGAAAAATGTGACCTTAGAAGAAACGTAAAACGTTAGGGATACAATTGACTGCGAAAAACGTTAGGGGCGAAACTGACAGGACCCCTAAACGTTAGGACAGGAAAGATACTTTTGCCTTCTTATATTTATTGATTCTCTAATAAAAATGAAATATATAATGAGATATAATGAGTTGTGCTATTTTCAAATTATAAAATTTAAGAATAATTAACAATGAGTGAGTATATATATGTTCATTTTTTTTACTATTTTTACATATTCATTTAAACCCTATATATATCCACACCCTAATCCAGTTTTATCTAAAAAATACTTAATTTCTAAGTTTTGCATCCAAAACCAAAACACTTGGAAAAATAATTAAGCAATATAGATGATAATGCATAATAAGAACTTTGTAATTCGATAACTTTTAATAAATCCAATGCTCAATATCAATCCAATAAAAATTTGGTTATAAATAAACCATTTTACAATTAAAATAAATCTCATATAATTAATTGGCATAAAGTTAAAACAATAATTCACATAAAAATAAATACAACTAAAAATTTCCATTTCTTATTAAAAAAAATTCCTATTAAGAAGCCAATTAAAATTATATATTTTTATTTACTATATATTATATTTAATCATATATATTATTCATACGGGACATATACAGGGTATTTAAAACTATTACCAACAATTATCCAATAAACATTTACTTTTTTATTATATATATTCTATTTGCTATTCATCTAGCTATATATCTATTAAAGAGATATCATCAAATAGATTTATTTTCATTTTTTTAAGAACGATTTATTATCCTATGTTAGAGAACATAATTATAATAAAGCTCTTATATACAATAGATCGCACATAATTTGCTTTTCAAAAAATGTTATAATTGACACTCCAATTAAAGATTAAGAAAAAGTATTTATTTTATAGAAAAAAAAGGACTTCTATTTTAGTTGATAAATAAAATTTTTAAAATTGATATATAAATTAAAGCATCTCAATGAATCCCGTCGAGAAAAAAACACACATGTTGGTCCCACCTTTATTATTTTTTTCTCTCTCTGTTCGATTTGATATTATACATCATAAGATCCAAAGGTGCATCTCTCTTTATCACACAAATTTCCCTTATATGAACAAAACAAGTGAAGCATTTTTACATTTTGAGGGTGAAGGTAGGTTCTAGAATTGCATTCTGATTGGGTAGTAGCAATGAGACCGCACTAGTCTGCGTAGTACATGATCCAAAGCGCCAGTACAAAAAAGAAACACAGAAACGATTATACATGCATACATAAATACATGGTCTTGAACTAACTCGGGAATCTAGCGTTACATTTTTTTACATCCAAAGAATTGTTTTATTTTTAGGACAATGGCTCAAAGTTTTATTTATTTATTTATTTCCACCTCCTCTAGGAATTTTACACATTTACTAATTGAACTATCTCTAATAACTTTCTTTTCTTTCCCTTCTTTCCATAACAAAAAAAAAATATTTTTCAAATTTTAATTACCGTGTCATTAATTAATACTTAATAAATTCATTCAATTACTAGTTCTTTACATATACTCTTTCAAAAAATGTATGTTGGTTCCTTAATTACTAGTATAAGAGTGTTAGATATAATTTCATAATTAATATTGTATTTAATTTTTCGTATATATACATATAAAATAAGAATTTGTCGTTTTTACATAATAGACAGCTGGCTTGGTTTGACTCGATCGGCTTGCAATTCGTTATTTTGCATGGCTTGCACTAGAAACTTTACGTTAGAACATCGTATTATACGTAATCTTTAACTTACGCACGTGCTTAATTAATTTTAACATAACGTACACTACAAAAAAATTAATTTTTAGCAACGGTTATGTTGACAGTCGTTAAAGTTAGCGTCGAGAATATATTTAACGACGCTTCACAAAAGCGTCGGCATTAACCGTCGGTAAGACTTGCGACGGTTAAAACCGTCGCTAAAAGCTGCTCAACACAATTGTCATTTTTAAATTTAGCGGCGGTTTTGACCGTCGCTGTTACTGTATGAAATTTGGCAACGGATTAACCGTCGCTAGATTACTGTTTTTTCTAATATTTATAATTTTAATTTTCCTGAATGAAATAAATACTTATTAAGCCAAAATAGATTCATTTGTACTCAAGATATAATTAAAGTTTTACAACAAAAACATATACATAATTACCAAGTCAACATTCAATAAGTGTTAGTACTCAAAAGTTCTACAATATAATTACTAATACATATAGCAATAATAGTCATATTTTTACACAAGTTCAATCACCAAAATAGAACAAATGTTAAAGACAATGGAATGCTTCAAGGATCATGACTTGTTTTTGATGAGTGATGATGTTCGACATGTTGGAGGTGATGACTCTGTGCTTCCCATATCATATGGCTGTAAGAAATGTGAAAAATATAAAAATAACTACTACATAATAAATAGCCGAAAAATCACTAATTCTTTCCAAACAGTCCCAATTTCCCAAATTTCCATTAAAAGCAACACAGGTAGTAAATTCATGTAAAATAGTGTTCAATCTTCCTAAACAGAGTTTTGCACTAAAATTTTTCCAAAAAATTTTCTAATCAGTAGAACATCACAAAAATAGGAACTTTGAACTTTAGCCCCTAAAATGCCATTTCAAAATAAAGAGGTAAACTTGGCCCTAAAATGCAACTAACCACATGTATCCTTAGCTAAATTCATGCCTTCACCCTTCAAGGTTTTTATTATTTATATGGATAATAAAAAAATAATAATAAAGGCCAAAGGGGATTTGCTTCCAATTAATCTACATTCTTATTCTCTTATATATATGGTTGATATATAGTTTGAAGATTGAATAGAGTATAACAAGCAAGGACTCAAAACAGGGGAATTGAAGTAGACTAAATTAAAAGGCTTTGATTGGATCAAATTAAAGCAAAGAATTATAATGTCACGACCCCCTACGGGAGGTAGGATTTCTCCTATCTCGTAAGCCTCTAATTCCTGATTGACATTCTTATATATGCATAACTACCCATTTCTAATACAAACAATATAGTATTTATATGGCCATCCCTATCCGATGACCTAAGTAGCACACAATCCACGGCTCGCTCAACGCCGCTTCAGTCTATACATATACACATAATCAATCACACGTACGTATAATATACATATTGATCACGCGCTTAAAGGCAGGTGATCTATCCTATTCACATGCAGAATCCCTGTGTACAATCAAGTATATATATTCAATCACACACCTGCATAAAATATACATATTGATCACACGCCTCAATGCGTGTGACCTATCCTATTCACATGCGGAAGCCGTATTTTCACACAATCAAGTATTCAGTCACACATATATATAATTTACATATTGACTACACGCTCAGTGCGAGTGGTCTATCCTATTCACATGCGGAAGTCACATCCATATATATATATATATATATATATATATATATATATATATATACGCATGATATTCATCATATCATAACCTATGATCCCAACAACCAGACCAATCTTTAATTTGTATGAAGCCGACAATTCTAGAGTGTGACGTATACATATATGCATATAGCAGCTGTACGAAACAATGCTATACCAAAAGAATCATATACATATACATCCTGTCAAAAATACATATAACAGTACTACCCACGCGGACAATGCGTGCGGTCTCTAAGTCTGTCCGCCTCCCTGAGATGAAGTGGAAGCGCTCCCGATGCCTATACCACCTGTGTCTGTAACATGTAATATTGGGGTGAGTCAAACAGACTAATTGAGAGGCTTTTCCATCCCTGGTGTAGTAGTGGGTACCACTACAACTGGGGAAGAGGAGCCAATCACAAATACATACGCATATAACTGATTAAATTTCCATATATTAAGTGGTCAGGCAATTAGCTTATATCATATTCACAATAAAGAATTTAAAGCATGGATTTACATACATTTAAATTCACACATACATCATATCGTGATTTGACATATAATTCCATGTAGTCCTCTGTATTCAAGTAATCATAATCATAAACTGGCCCGAAGGCAATATCTCCGTTAGGAGAGAATCTGGCCCGAAGGCAATATCTCACGTGAGCAATATGGGAACCTAGTTGATCATTCTAGGAACCCCTGGCCCCAAGACTATACTTGGAACAATAGTCTGACCCCAAGACTTCACTTGGAGCAATAGCCGGCGACTCACCTGACCTCGGTTTACCCAAGGCAATAGCCATAATGTGGTGTACTCAAATACTTGTATTCCTGTGGTTTGACTCAAGACAAGAGACTCAATCTACCCGGACTAGCCGTGATAGACTCGGTTCCAGCGTTGCACAATAAATGACCCCTATGGACCACTACTTGTTCATTTTACTTCTTCTTAGGCAAATTTAGATTTCCAAGTGGTTTCTAATTTGGACTCTTGGTTCAGAACAAAGTCACCTAGGTTTATTCTCTTTAAGGACTTACTTACAAAACCACACCCTTCAGATAATAATTACTCGATCCTACCCCTAGTGTCGTATAGGTCCCGAGGACCTTCTGTTCGTATAGGGCTCCTTGAGCCACCGTTGCTTTTACAATTCACATACACACATATAGCACATTTTCACATATACTGTAATTTAGGAACAACAATAGCATGTTATCTAACATGTAATTCCTACAAATAGGCAAGAAGGCAAACCATATATCCATATCCGCAGTCAACCCTATAGGGCAAGGATAGGAAAGCCCCTCACCAGGTGAGCACTGAACTTCTATCAAATATCTCTAATATCAGATCTGGATCCTTGAAAGGGGCTGGCCCTGCTTTTCTAACACACGTATTTGACACAAAAAATTATAGGAGAACAAAAATAATTAAATATTCAAGTCTATGGGCTATATGAATATAAATAATGGTATCCACTTGTTGCGAAATGAGAAAAAGAGAGAATTCTGATTCTCTATTTTTTTTCTTTATATTTTGTAATTAAATTTTAATTTGCCAGAAATTAAAATTCTCTGTATAACTAAGAATTTGTTAAAAGTTAGGCTTTTCAAAGAATAGTTTTTGTATTGAATCAGGATTTAAAAGGAGATACTTGTAAATTGAATTACCAAAGTTAAGTCAGTATTGTTCTACAAGAAGACAATATATATATATATATATATATATTCAGAAACCAAGACTCAATATATATTCAGAGAGAATAGGGAAACACAGCACTTTCCTTGAAAGTAAAAACCAAGAAAAAATGTGTCAATTGAAAAAGAAATGTCTAATTATATCAATAATATGGCATTTGCTTTTACTACAATGAAAACTCATATACAAATTAAAGGCCAATATCGTAGGCCAACCTCAAGTACATGTTTTTTAGTTTCCTTTTGAGGCCCACCAGGAAGATACTTGTATTCTGCTTTCACACTAACCGTTGCTAGATGAAAAATACAAAGTCATCATATTCTGATTTTTTTAGATATACACAAAACTTTAGGAAAATAATGACTAGAGTAGATAATTAGATACACTCGCCAGTAGACTCCAAAAGCATGGCCGTCTCCTGTAATTTGAAAGAAAAAAATAGAATTAGAGTTTTGATTGTACTTGAGTTGTGTATGAATTTGTTGTATATATATAGGTACCTGTTTCAGTATGGTTTCCTTTTTCCATGTCTCCACAGTCCACACCTTTGAAAAATGCCTTGATTGAAGTACCTGTAGTAGTAGTAGTAGGTACCCAATGCCAGAAAGCAAATAAACAATAATGTGAAGTAAATTAAATCAATGGGTATTTTAACATTGATTAGTGATTACCGCAATTTTCTTCCATGACCATAGGGTCCACTAATACAGAAACATAATCTTGAAGCTCGCTACCAGAAAAATCAGGCAATAAAAACCGATCATCACTAAATAAGAAACACTATCATTGGTTGGGTCATAAATGGGTCAAATTTTAAATGGGTTATAATGGGTCATGACCTATTAATTATAGGTCAAACCCACACAACCCACCAACCCATTAATTTTCCTTTTGCTGTTTTATTTGATTTATTTTAATTAATTTAGCCTACTAATCATTCTACTTTATATTTATATCAATAAAGATAATAAAAATTAAAACCACTAGATAAAGAGTGTAAAGTTCAACACTGATACAATTCTCCACCAGACATATGAAACAATAGAAATCAAATCCTACAACTACTTGTCAAAAATTACTGATTTCTCTTGGAAATCTAACTCCAACAAAGTTAGCATGAAAACATGCTTTAAAAAAATTAGCCAATACTTTTGTTATGTAATTAAAATTGGGTTTTTCTAACCAAGAGCACTAGTTAAGGAGGCATCTAATGAGGTTGGATAGTGGAAAATTGCCTAGAAATCACAATTTGTAATAAATGTGTTTTTTGTTTTTGCTTAAAAACATAAATGTCCTTCACTTACTTTTTAATAAACACTTATATAAATTACATCTCTATCTCTTAATTTTTAATTATTATAGTAATTATTTTTATATTTCTATTCATATTTATCACTCTAATTTATTATTTATTTATATTTTTTATTTTTAATTTATTATTACTGCAGTTATCCTATTTTTTTAAAAGTTTTTATATGTAACTTAAATGCCTAAATGATATTATTATGTGATTTTAAAATTTATACGAAAAAATAAAATGTCACAAATGAAAAAATTTATTATGTGATTTATAAATTGAATAGATTTAAGATAAGTGCAGTAATATAAATTAAAAATAAAATAATATAGTTCCTCAAAAAAAAATTTGGGCCGAAATGCAATTATTATAAAAGTTGTGGTCAAAATGTAATTTCTAAAAATTTGAAATTGAGGTCAGAATGCAATTTTGAAAAGTTTCTATGACTTAAATTGAAATGGAATAACTAAAATGCAATTTGAGCCAAAAATGTGATTATGACAAAAATTAGGGTCAAACTGTAATTTTGGAAATTTTAGAATAAGGGAGAAAATATGAATATGAAAATTTTCTAGGTCAAAAATCAAAGAAAGAATGAAAATTGGGACTAAAATGCAACTTGGGGCAAAACTATAATTTTGAAAAGTTGAAACCAAGAGAAAAATGAAAATACAAAATGCATTAAATGGGTTATTGAGTTAACCATGGGTTTTACCCAACCCAACCCATATTTGCATGAGTCAATTCTGACCCGACCCACATGACCCATTTATTAATTGAGTTGGGTTGGGTTGGGTCAAAATACAGTTGGGTTGAGTTGGGTTAATGGGTTTAGGTCAAAATTGCCACCCCTACCTAGTGGTAAGTATGATGGAAACAAGTTAGAGAGAAGGTACTCAAGAATTGCTGATAATTACAATTCCTTAGAGGAGGTAAGAAATGCATTTTATATCTAGGGAGCTCTTGATTCTTTGTAATGATTTTGATTCTAATTTCTAAGTATATATTTCATTTCAGGTGACTGAGGCTCTTCCACGTGCAGGACTTGAGTCTTCTAATCTTATTGTTGGTATTGATTTTACTAAGAGCAATGATTGGACAGGTTAACCCTTTATTTCTTTTACTAAACAGAATTTGCAGTGTGACAGTTATCAGCACTTTTAAGACATAATAATGGAGCAGGTATACATTCATGTATGAATTGCAGTTAAAAATATTCGTTGAAAAATAGCCAAGTGACTGCGATCACTATAGTATAACAAAACACTATCAATAAATTTATGAGTTCTACTATTAATATTATTATAATGGAGCAGTTAAAATTACACAGCAACTGCAATTTCACTTACCCACGCCTCTT
Source organism: Senna tora (assembly GCA_014851425.1). Taxonomy (NCBI): domain Eukaryota; kingdom Viridiplantae; phylum Streptophyta; class Magnoliopsida; order Fabales; family Fabaceae; genus Senna; species Senna tora. Next base: position 25,143,245 of record CM026264.1, read on the forward strand.
TTATTTCAATCTATACTTCTACATCCATTTCGTTATTTTGAAAGTAACAAGATAATATATATATTAGATCAAGCACTTAGCAGAAATTTAAATTATTGGTGATGATGCAATTCTTCAATTTAGTTGTACTTAATTTAAGTATCTCAGCAGGTTAACCCATTCCCCCGAAGTGGAACTAGACTTACCAATTTCAGGTGAAGGATCATATTGGAAGCTTTTTCTACTTTCCTTCACTGAATCTCCAGAGAGCAGCTAGCTAGCTACTATAAAATATTTTCAGTTTCAATTTCATTATATTCTCTTTTATTTCTTTATTGCGTCCTTATCTTTTAATTATTGTCTTATTATCATTATATGCATGGATGCATATAATGATAATAAGAAGACAAACATATATATGTTACGTTCATGAAATATTATTCTCATTTGACCATCTATCCATATGCTCATCATCTTTATTGCGTCCTTATCTTTGTGACATTCTTGTTCTTCCCCGAGAATCATGGTTGAGGTTGAGGACCTTCAGGTTAAAGAAAACATTAATTACGCATTGTTTTTGAATTTGCTTCACAAAGTTATGGTTGGTTCCTTGCTCAAATTTGTCATAGTTATTCTTATTCATACATTCCCTTCTTTGTGGGATGAAGATTGGAATACGACATTCAATTTTATAGGAAAATTGGATTTCTTGACTGCTTGTATCCAACTCATCAAAGGTATGACTATGAGATCTTTTTTAGAAATTTTAGTTTCATTTATACTAACTCTTTGATGCTCTTCAAGTTTTAGAGTATTTACTAATAGGTTGTACCCTCTCCTTCCAAGAATTTAAATAAGTTATTTATAAGTGTAGAAATTTCAAACTGAAACTCACCTACTCTAATAATAGCGAATGCACTTCACTGTATGTTTAGAGGTAAACAGATAAATTGTCTAATCATCAAGTTGACTGAACCAAAAGTGCTATAGTAATCTATGGTAGCTCTGTTAGAATACAAAGACATGGTGAATTGTGTTTATCTAATAAGTTATTTATCTGTTTAGCTTTGGACCACAATCCAATGAATTGTCTTAAAATACATGGTGAGGCTTAGCTACTTCAATTGTTCTTCTTTAATGGATTTTGACTTAATAATTTTTACAAACTGTGAATGCATTTTGTACTTTTCTCTGTTAAACATTTTGGGTGTTACAAGCTACATATAATAGTACAAAGTATATTGTAAATTTAAAAAAATTTAAAGTATTTATTATGTAGTTAGTTATATATTTTCACATTCTTACAGTCATATAATAGGGAAAGCGCAGAGGTATCACCTTCAACATGTCGAAGATCATCAGAAGGAAGTCATGATCCTTGAAGCTGAATATTTGTTTTATTTTGGTTATTGAACTTATATACATATATAACTATTGTTATATTTTAAATTTTTTTAGTACTAACACTTGTTGAATGTTGATTTGGTGATTATGTATGTATTTTGAATGTAAAACTTTTAGTACATCTTGAATATAAATATAAAACTATTTTGGTTAAATAAGTATTTATTTTTTAGGGAAATTAAAAGTATCAATAAAATTTTTTTTGATAAAAAAATATCAATAAATTGAAATAAAAAATAAAAAATAAAAAATCAAAAGGTAATCTAGCGACGGTTTAAACCGCTGCCAAATTTCGGATAGTAAACCTCAGTTAATGTAACGATGGTTTCAACCGTTGTTAAATATAAAAAAGACTAGTGTCTATTTAAAAGACTTTAGCGACGGTTTTAACCGTCGCAAGGTTCTAGCGACGGTCAGTGCCGACAGTTCTGTCAAGCGTTGCTAGAGATATTCCCGACGCTAACTTTAACGACGGTTATTTTAATCGTCGTTAAAACTTTAGCGACAGTTTTAACCGTCGCTAAAAATGTAATTTTTTGTAGTGAGTGGCCCTCAAACAAATAAATAGTTAATTAACTCCACAAATTTGATTTTATAAATTTATATCAAGATTATTCTATATATATATATATATATCACAAAGGAGATATTAATTTCATCATATAAGGAAGCTAAACAAAACATTATACTTCATTTCTCTCTCTCTCTCTCTCTCTCTCTCTCTCTGTGTACGCGAGCACGCGGGTGAAGGCTAAAGAGGACACAACAATGGCTTCTACTGCAGCAGCTGGTGGCGACCAAAACAACAACGATAACAACGATGACCAAAAGGAGAAACAGAAGAATGGTGACTGCAATAACTTCGCCAGTCTCGCTGGCGACTATTGTGATCATCTCCAAACGCCACAAACCGAATACAATTATTTTCAATGGAGAAATATGTGAGGGATAAATTTATTTGGTTAATGGAGAAACATTCAAATTTTACAGTTTGATAAAAAAATTTGGCGATTGCAGATTCCTCCCAAAGTGCAAATTTTACAGTTTGATCTAATTTTCCAGAGATGGAAGGGAAAGAAATGAAAAAGATGGAAGAAGTGTCAAATTCCCACTGAAGAGAGGAAAGTACACTAGGTAGAAGTTTTCTTTCGAGTTGAAGGAAAATTCCACAAACCTAATACAATTATTTTCATGCTTTCAATCTCTATCAAGCTTACATTTGTTATAAGCATCCTCTAAGAGTCTAACTAACATAACCTTCTTAGCTAACTAAAATAAAAGCTGCACAACAAAATATAACTTCCTAAAGTAACCACTTTATTATGCTAATCACCTCTTGATGCTCATTGTGTATCAATTGGTCTATTTATGCACATAGAAATTTACTTTTGTTTAATCACAAGCTAACCAAACCTGAAGATGCTGCTATGTATTGTTGTTTTTAATTGTATTATGCTACAGAATATCAATCTCAATTCCATGAAATTAACCAGAAACCATGTTTTATTGATATGAGTACAAGTCCTTGGCCTTGGGAGAACCATATCTCAAAAGTTAGCTGCTGGAGTTTGAGAGTCCAAGGCCTTATAAAGCCCTTCCTTAAACTTAACTTCCCCAATGTGGGACTTGTATCATTTATCCCCTATTCCTTCTTGGAGTCCTCTTACTCCTGCTCATTTTAAGGTGAATTGAATGTGGATGTTGCAAAATTGGCTTCTGACAGAATGAAGTATTGCTGCAGTGTTTCGAGTTCATGCCCCTAAAGATGCTTTATTTGCTTAAGCTTTAGCAGTCCAGTGGAGTATTTTGGCCCAGCTATTAGAGATACAAGTTAAGTCCCACATCTGATAGAGTAAGGTACTCAATGAAGTACTTAAGAATTTTGTTTGTTTCTTTCCCCTCATGAGCTAGCTTTTGAGGTGACTTCCCCAAGTTACTTGAGTTTCAACACCAGTAATGCAGTATTAATAAATTAGAGCTTCCTGTGGAAAATCAACATTAGTGCATCAGATCATGCAAAAGCAAGACTATACTTTTTTTTTGTTTCCCACTATCTTCCTATTATTGGAGGCAATCCTGTTCGAGGTAGTTGAGGTCCAATAACAAGGGTAGAGCTCTCCCAGCAAAGGTTTTTCTATAAACAAGACTCGAACCTGAGACCTTACTTAAAGGAAATGAAATACCTACCACTACGACTAACCACCTGTTAGTATACTGTACTTATTTGAGTGATCCTTTTCTCCATTATATTTCAGTCTGCGTCATATATCAAGAGACACTAACCAATTAGCTCACTATGTTGCCAAACATATGTCCCATATTAGCTCACACAAATTTCCCTTATATGAACAAAACATGTAAAGCAATTTCACATTTTTAGGGTGAAGGTAGGTTCTAGAATTGCATTTTGATTGGGTAGTAGCAATGGGACCGCACTGGTCTGCGTAGTACATGAGCCAAAGCTCCAGTCCAGAAAAGAAACACAGAAACGGTTATACATGCATATATAAATACAGGGTATTGAACTAACTCGGGAATCTAGCGTTACATTTTTTTACACCCAAATAATTATTTTATTTTTAGGACAAGGGCTCAAACTTTTATTTATTTATTTATTTGCACCTCCTCTAGGAATTTTACACATTTACTAATAGAACTATCTCTAATAATTTTCTTTTCTTTCCCATCCTTCCATAACAAAACAATCTTTTTCAAATTTTAATTACCGTGTCATTAATTAATACTTAATAATTTCATTCAATTACTAGTTCTTTACATATACTCTTTGAGAAAATGTATCTTGGTTCCTTAATTACTACTATAAGAGTGTTAGATACAACAACAACAATCAAAGCCTTTTCCCACTAGGTGGGGTAAGCTATATGGATCAAGCGACGCCAACATGTTCTGTCTTTGCACATTTCTATGGTTAGGTTGTTTACGGCTAGATCCCTCTTAATCGTTTCTCCTACTATTTTCTTTGGTCTTCCTCTACCTCTAGTTATTAGGCTATCTTCCAGTTGGTCAACTCTACGTATAGGAGCCTTTACCGACCATCTTTGTACATGACCAAACCACCTAAGGCATGTTTCAACTAATTTTTCGACAATAGGTGCTACCCCCACTTTCTCTCTAATATAATCATTCCTAATACTATCCATTCTAGTGTGACCACTCATCCAACGCAACATTCTCATTTCTGCCACGTTGAATTTGTGCTCATGCTGGCTTTTTATCGCCCAACATTCAGTACCATACAGTAAAGCTGGTCTTATCGCTGTGCAATAAAGTTTCCCCTTAAGCTTAAGCGGTACTTTTCTATCTCAAATAACACCTAATGCCTTCCTCCATTTCATCCATCCTGCTTGGATCCTATGGTTTACATCTTCTATTTCTCCATTATTTTGTATTATCGTTCCCAAATACTTAAAACTTGGGACTTCCCGCATGGGGTGATCTCCAAGTTTCACCTCATTCCTAGAATCAACGTCCCTACCACTAAATTTACATTTCATATACTTCGTTTTGCTTCGACTTATGCGAAATCCATATGTCTCCAAAGCTTGTCTCCATCTCTAAAATTTTTCATTTGCATGTTCTTTTGAATCTCCAACCAAGACTATATCGTCAGCAAAAAGCATACACCTTGGTACTGCCTCTTGTATATGTTCAGTGTGCACATCCAATACCAAATTAAAGAGGTAAGAGCTCAAAGCTAATGTTTTTTTTTGAAACCTTCTCTTTTAATGTTTAATTAATGTATTGGATTGTTACTTAAAAAAAATAAACTTCAAAATGACTTAAAGATTAAACGCAGACATTCCTTTTTCCTACAAAAGCTTGTTATATCAAAATTTAAGTATGTAAAACATGCAGCGAAGAAATAGTTCAATGTAAGTCCACATTTGGTACAAATATTAGGTAATGGAATGGGAAATAGAATGGGTGGGACTCGCTTTTAAAATGGTGGATCCTACCATCACGTAGGTGTACATGTGTTTCTTTTTGGGAAACGTGCACATTATAAAAAAATCGAGGGCTGCCCATCTTTAATCCTCAAAAACACATACTGTTCAAAGGAAATAGGGGTTATTTCGATCTAAAAGGGTAGAGTCATAAGAACCCTAACCCTACCAGTGAAATTTCGCATATTCCCAGAATCACAATCCGCTTGTTTCCTCTGTATATCCTTGCTTCTACACTTGCCGTTTCTTATTCCTGCACGCCTCGATTATTAATTGGTAGTGATATACCTAGTGAGATTGATGATATTATTACCACTATAATTTATCACACCATAATTCACTTATCCTTGTAAGAATCTGTGCTCCACTTCATGATTACAATTAATGGGGGTTTTGGCTGAAGGACATTAATTGCACCGTTTATTTCACCCAATCGCATCCTCCGATTTCCCTTGGCCTCTCTCACAGCCCAAATCTTTTCCCACCCTCTTATCTCACCGGAAACGGTTGCAGCTGGCTAATCGTAGCTAAAGATAGGGATCCATCATCATTGCCTCTCAATACTACCCCCACGCCTTCTGTAACTTGTAGACTATTTGAAAATTAAGCTAGTAGGCTATGGGACATTTGGGATTCCCCAACACTCCTATCTCGCTATATAATGAGAAGAACTCCAAGAAGAGACCGTACACTACACAATCTTCAGAAATCTCATCTGAATCACCTTACAAAAAAAGGAAAGTCTCAACAATGGCAGAAAACCCAAGAGAGATAGGCTGGCTTGATTCCAGTGATTCAGACGACGGAGAGGATGTGGAGGAAGTGCAAGAGAACTTAACTCTCCAAGGCACCCCAACTCTTGACCCTCGTCCTGCTCATGCGCCAGTAGTCTCGTTGGAACCAGAATTTGTCCAAGCTAATCGAACCTTCTGGGAAAAATGCCTGGTGGGATTACTCATAGATAGTAGAAAGTTCAAAGTGTCCAGGATGCAGAGTATCATACACCATTACTGGTACCTGCGAGGACCTGCCAGAGTGGTAGGCAGAGTCAGATGGTACTACGTCATTCACTTCGAAGTAGATGAAGATCGCCAACAAATTCTCAATGAAGGACCATGGGCGATGCAAGGACGACTGCTAACAATGTTCCCATGGGAGCTCAACTTGGTTCTACCCAACTTGCTTGTCACGGAGGTTGTAGTGTGGGTTCAACTATGGAACTTACCTCTAGAATACCAAACCCCTTTAATGGCGGAAAAATAGGCTCTTTGCTGGGGGAGGTGAGAGAAATAGACTGGGCCCCAACATTTCCGAGAAATATCCGATTCTTGAGAGTTAAGGATTCGCATTCCCATCCATACCCCCCTTTTGATGGGGGTCATCTTGATAACTGATGCAGACAACTTCTTCTGGATACAATGTCGTTTTGAACGAATTTTCAAAATCTGTAAAGGATGTGGGCGCATTGGGTACCTTCCACATGACTGTGACCGCTCTAGAGAACAAGTGGATGCCTCTTTAGATGCCCAGTGGTAGTGGATACAAGACCAATATGGCAACGCATATGGGACAATGGTGGACCAGGCTTATTGTCCCAGAGGCAAGAAGATTCAAGTTCCAACCAAGTAGAAGGACCACATACATTCGTGCTCTATACACCAGGAACAGATTCCATTACAGACCTCGACGGGCCGACTCGGTGGACTTCTATTTTGACCCTTGGGTCCCGATGGATGTTCATGGGAACATAGACCCTCCAACCCAGATAGAAGTTGAAAATGAGGATAGCCAAGAGCCTGAGGATTCCCTCCCAGAGCAAGCGATGGAGACTCAACCCAATTTTGCATATCATCAGCAGGAACAAGCAGAAATACCAACCATACAGGAAATGCTCAATCAAGAGGACCCCAATAGTCTAGATCCTGAATGGCAGCGATTAGTTGAGCACTTTTGCCCTTTGGAGAATCCAGTGCACCTTCCTCTGCCAGGCATTAAGATCAATGAAACCAGGGATTCAGGAAACAACGATCGAACAGCTCTGAATTGGGTTGAATTCTCACCCGGGGAGTTTGGTATTGCTACAGGATGGCCACTGGAAGGAGAGGTTTTGCCGGCCTTCGATGCTTTGAGTCCTATCCAACATGTCCCTTCCCTGGCAGAAATCGAGGAAGTCTAGAAGGAGATCTTAGAAGCACAAGAGGCGCCAATAGCCAATGGAGGCACCTTTGAGATAGGAGAATCAAGCAATGCAAGGGACAATGATAACACACAGACGGAAGATGGCATGCGAGAGAGTATGACAGGAGGAACCATTACCTTTCTACCTCCTAGGGGGCAACTAACCCCTCATCGGTTAGCAGATACTGAGGATCGACACACCCTGCCAGCAACTACAGTTCAAGAGGATCAACAAGTACCACATGACGGGGAAAACAATGAGGTCCTTCAATTAGACATGCAAGTGACCTGGAATGGTTCTAACCTGGTGGTTCTGGAACCAAACCTGGAGGAGACACAACATATCACTCAGGGGGAAGTCTCCCCCTGGTCAAAATGACTATCTAATTATCACTTGGGAAGATGAAGGGATAGTGGACACACCACAACACACTAACTCAGAGGTAATTGTTCTGATAGGGAGGGATTCTGGTCCGAGCGATGACAGGAACACCCTACAAAAATAGGTTCAACCGCAATGGGAAAGGCCGGAGGAAGCTTCTGAAGCCCCTAACCGAAAAAGAAAACGGCCCTTTGAAATTGAACTGATAGAGCAATTCGTAAGAAAGAAGGGGAAGATAGGACCTATCACTTTCACCTTGACGCTCAAGGCACCACAAAGAATGAAAAGAAAGGCAGTGGCCATTGAAGAAATTGAAGAGAAGCAGGAAACAAAGGCTAAGAGGCTCAAGGCTCTTACAGGAGAGACGCTTGAAGAGCAAGCCACAAGTACTCCTGGCCCAGAAGTTGAGCAAGTAACGAAAATGCTGGAAGCATGCTTTAAGGGTTTCGGTGAGGTTGTCCCACAACAACCCCCCGAATGGCCATCAATATATTAAGCTGGAACTATATGAGTATTGGGAGAACTCCTACAGTAAAACGCCTGAAAGGGCTTTGCCTAAAGCATCACCCTGATTTACTATTCTTGCAAGAAACAAAATGTACCCCCGCCAAAATGACTAAATGGAATAGACTTGGACTTTTTGACTATTCTTTCTGTGTGGACCCTATTGGGAGCAAAGGAGGGTTAGGGGTGTGGTGGAACAATAATATTGATGTCACTATTCTAAATGCCTCAAAAAATTGGATTCACCTTAAAATAAAGCTTGCTAATAACCAACAAATCTTCTTCACCGGAGTCTATGGTGCGCCTGTGACAAGTGAAAGGGATGTACTCTGGCAATTCTTAACAAACTTAAACTTCCAAAACGAACCGTGGATCCTCACAGGAGATTAACCAAGTTGCTTCAGCTCAGGAAAAATTGAGCCAATGCCAAAACATCCCAGGTAGTGAGGACATGAATAACACCATCAATAACCTGAGACTAGTGGACTTGCAAATTGTGGACAACTGGTTCACTTGGACCAATGGCCGACAAGGAGAAGCTGTAGTTTGGGAACGACTGGATAAAACCTTTGCTAACACAGAATGGATGCAAATGTTCCCTGATTCGTGGGTCAATGTCTTGCCAGTCGTCACTTCAGATCATTCGCCCTTATTAGTGCAAACCCAAAGAAACACCGAGAGACCCCGAAGGAGACAATTCCAATTTGAGGCCATGTGGCTGCAACATCCGCAGCTAAAGGACCTAGTTCATTCATCTTGGCAACATTAGGGCACAGGCTCTTTGGCAGCTCAGGTACAGGATAAAATTCAGAATGTTAGCAAACAACTATCGTGTTAGCACAAGGAGAATTTTGGGAACCTCAATCACCAAATTAGTCAGACATATCACCAGGTGGAAAAGCTTCAACAATCCCTTCCTCACCATTCAAGAAGCAATGAAGAACTGATCGCTCGCAAGAAACTTGAATTCCTACTCAACTGTGAGGAGATAAAGTGGGCTCAGAGAGCTAAACAATTGTGGCTTGTCAAAGGTGACAGGAACACCAATACTTCCATAGCATGGTCAAATTTCAGCATATGAAATCTCGGATTAACAGTATTTCCCTTCCGGACGGACAATGTGTGGAAAGCCAAGAAGAGATCAAGGAGGCTGCCATGACCTACTTCAAGCAATTATATGAAAACCAATGTTGTGAATGAAGATAGAGCCAAGAAAGATTTCATTAGTACCTCAGGGTTTCCACAACTCACACAAGAACACATCGCCCATCTATCTCAACCGTTTACCAAATTGGAAATTGAAACAGCCCTCTTCCAAATGAATGGCAACAAAGCTCCTGGTCCAGATGGTATGAGCCCAATGTTCTTCCAACACTGTTGGGCAACAGTCCACGACGATGTCATTCGGATGGCTAGCTCTTTTCTCTCAAGAGGACATATTCTGAGAACCATGAACCAGACTCACATAGCCTTGATACCGAAAAATGAAGCTCCTCGAGGTTTTCAGGACTACAGACCTATCAGCCTTTGTAATACCACCTATAAGATTATAACAAAAGTCCTAACCAACAGATTACAAAAAGTCATGCCTGATGTCATATCTCCCTTCCAGAATGCATTTGTTAAGGGACGTCTCATCCAAGACAACATCCTTATCGCTAGTGAAATTCTTCACTATATAAGGGGCAGCAAAAAGACCAAAGGAGGATGGGTTGCTCTAAAGGTGGATCTCCACAAAGCGTATGACAAAATCTCTTGGTCTTTTCTGGAGGAAGTACTTAGCTATATGAATTTCCCACAGCATTGGCAAAACATGTTAATGCAGTGTGTGACCACGACTTCAATGAGAGTTAAAATCAATGGGTAGCTTACAGAGTGGTTTACGACAGCAGCTGGGTTGAGACAGGGAGACCCTTTATCTCCCTATCTTTATGTGTTGTGCGCCAATGTCTTATCCAATTACCTGATCAGGGCACAAGATGAGAAAAGCATAAGAGGGCTCAAAATCTCTCGCAATGCCCCTAGTGTTAACCATTTGATGTATACTGATGATATTCTTTTATTCTTTCGGGCAGATAGGAAGAATCTGGAATCAGTTAGCAAGCTTCTTCCTCAATTCGAAGACATGTCAGGCCTCTCCATGAAAAAACAAAAATCGGAAATCAGATTCAGTCCTAATTTTCTCCTCAAGGGGCTCAAGCTCTCACCAGAATCATCAATTGCAGGAAGGTAGATTATTTGGGGAAGTACCTAGGAGGCTTTGTGGATGGAGATAACACAGCAAAGAGGAATGCCTCCTTAATATTAGATAATCTTATTCAAAAGTTGTCTGGATGGAAAGCCAAAATGCTATCCCAGGCGGCTCGGACAACTTTAATCAAAGCAGTAGTTAGTGCTACCCTGTTGTACCATATGCAACACACATGGCTATCACACTCAGAGGCAGCTAAGTGTGACGCGACCATGAGGGATTTCTTCTGGGGAAGGTGGATTGATTCCAAATCCCCTATCATGATCTCTTGGAAGAAACTGTGTAAGGATCAACGTGATGGGGGTATGGGATTTAGAGAGATGCTCAAAATTAATGAAGCGTTGCTTGCAAAACAACTCTGGCGAATTCTGACCTTGGAAGAAAGTCTGGTTAGTAAAGTTTTCTTAGGAAAATACCGAAACTCTATACACAACTACACTTTTGTCCCGAAGCCAAATTCCTCCTCTCTTTGGAAGAAACTTTGCAAAGTCTCCAAGGTCGTCACTGAACATATAGGTTGGAGGGTGGGTAATGGTGAACAAATTGAGTTATACGACCAGAAGTGGATTACCCCAAACTATCACAATCACCACTATAAGCAATTATGTGAACTCATACACCAAGGAGGCTACTGGAAGACAGACAAAGTAGCCCAAGTTTACAATCCCATCAACAAAGCCCTAGTCATGGACACAGTCATCTCTCACACAAACGTCAAAGATAAAAGAGTCTGGCTCCTTACACCTAATGGCGAATTCAGTGTCAAGCAGGCATACAAAAACATCACTAATGATACACAACATCAGGGCAACTCTGGTATCAAGTGGAAGAAACTATGGAAAATCCCTCTACCACAAAAAATTTTACACTTCTGGTGGAAGACTCTCAACAAGGGTCTTCCTCTAAGAGAGAACCTTCTCAAAAAAGGATTTCATATCCCCACGGGCTGCCCTCATCGTTGTGCTGACTTGGAATCTGAAAACCATATTTTCAAAGACTGCCCCTTTGCAAAACGAGTTTGGTTCGCATCCCGCTTGAACCTAAGAGTGGAAGATATTGGTGACCAACCCATAACAGAATGGATCAATAGTTTTCTAGATAATAGGGTGGCTGGAGACCAGAATCAACAGTGAGAGATCTTAAAGAATTTGATTACCATATGCTGGAGTCTATACACGCAGAGGAACAATATTCTCTTCCAACAAGGGAAAAGTGATGTTATGGAATGTCTCCAGAGAGCCTATCAAGTAATGGATGAGCTTAATGGGATGCAAAGCCTGCAAAGACAAGATCCTTTCTTTCACCTGCACATTCTGACAAGAACTAATAGGAGAGGAGGAAGAGCTAATGACATTGAAGGAGAATTGGTGTATATTACCTGTGGTAGAATCAAGGTCCCTTGATCGAATCGTCAAGCTTTCTCGCTTTCTATCCAACATGAACAAAGTTCAAGGCTCCTAAGCTATTTGGTTACCAACTATGATCAAAATCCTCGACTAGCTATGCTTCAAAGCATCCGTCTATCCTTGGAAGATTATGTCTTTGAACAGAGGAGGCCGATGATGTTTCACATTCCGGACTCAACCATTGTGAACCAACTGCTTAACCTCTCCAGCTCAAAGATTAGATTCCAAACTATTATTAATGACATTTTAAATATTTGTACTAACAGTAGCATTTCTGTTTCCTTTCAGATTAGTAAAAACCACTATAATTGGACTAGGGACGTGACTTCCTGGCCTATAGGGTGGTATCCCCTCCATCCCCTGTAACTGTTTCACATTTATCAAAAAAAAATAGTGTAAAATGTCCATTATGTCTTTTAATTTGACATAATCATAAACCTTTTTAAATATTTTAATATAAGAAGTAAAGTGATAATTTTAATCTATTCCCAATCCCACTCTCAAATTTTAATACCAAATACAATAAACTCATTTCCATTCTCATTCCCTTTCTACGTACCAAACACATTTTCAAAATTTGGTTGGCTAGTTGGGTGCTAAATAAAAAATAAATAGGATATTTTGAGTGACGCAAATATTTTTTTGGGCTAAAATATAGAAAATCATACAATATATATATATATATATTAGATGCTTCACATGTATGTTCATGCATTTTTATATTTTTTTTATAATTGTTAAAATATGTAGGTCTCACCTCTATTGTATTTTTCTCTTTGTTCCATTTGATATTATATATCACCAATCCGAAGGTGCATCTCTTGATCACACAAAATTTTCTTATATGAACAAAACATGTGAAGCATTTTCACATTTTGAAGGTGAAGGTAGGTTCTAGAATCGCATTCTGATTGGGTAGTAGCAGTGGGGCCGCACTGGTCTGCATAGTACATGATCCAAAGTTCCAGTTCAGAAAAGAAACATAGAAACGGTTATAAATGCATGCATAAATACAGGGTGTTGAACTAACTCGGAAATCTAACGTTACATTTTATTTTTACACCCAAATTATTTTATTTTTAGAACAAGGGCACGAACTTTTATTTATTTATTACAAGCTCCTCTAGAAATTTTACATATTTACTAGAACTATCTCTAATAATTTTCTTTTCTTTCCCATCCTTCCATAAAAAAACAATATTTTTCAAATGTTAATTACCGTGTCATTAATTATTAGTTAATAATTTCATTCAATTACTAATTATTTACATATACTCTTTGAGAAAATGTATTTTGGTTCCTTCAATACTAATATAAGAGTGTTAGAAATAATTTCATAATTAATATTGTATTTAATTTGTTGTATATATACATACAAAATAAGAATATGTCGTTTTTACAGAATAGGCGGCCGACTTGGGTTGGCTTAGCTAGCAATAGAAATTTCACAATAAAACATCATATTATTCGTAATCTTTAACTTACGCATTTCCTTAATTAATTTTAACATAACGTACATAATTAATGCATAACCTAAAATTCTAAAGCTCCAAACCTAATTATAAACACATGAAAATTAAAGTAATTTGAAAATTTTCTTTTGCATGACAAAAATTAACATACTATAGTATATATGGAAAAAGATTTAAGTGTAGCTTTTATATTTTTGCCATAAATTTTTTTAATAAATAATCGACACGTGTATATTTATACAAATCTGGTTCTGTTAAACCAAAAATTTCATATATTTTATTTTGATTACAGAATCTTATAACAAAAAGATAAAGAATTGCGTGTATATAAGTCTTGTCCATGTATAAATTTAACTTCAAATAAAGGCAAAGTAGAAAACAATATTTCATGGAGTGGCCCTCAAGCAAATAAATAATGAATTAACTCCACAAATTTGATTTATGTAAATGTAAATATATTGTGCTTTTGTGGATGTCTTTAGCACTCCCAAAACCTCCATAAATCAATGAGTCCATAACCCCAAATTCAATATGATTTATGCCAATATTGATTGTGCATTATATGCATACCTTAATGCTTTGTAACTTATGAAGTGAATGTTACCCTAGTAGCCCTATAAATAGAGGGTGTGTATGCAATGATTTGACACCAAAAAGTTGATTATTGAGCACTGCACTTCTTCTATTGTCTTCTTCTTTTCTCCTTTACTCTTATCATATAGTTTTACAATACGTTATCTGCACGAAAGCTCGAAGGTAGTTCTTCTAAATCCATTTGATAGTTCTACAAATTCAAGTTTCAATTTATGATTTCTTGTTTGTATGGCTATCAAAATTTTCCTTCTTGTTTTATATATCTAGTTATTTTATTTATACAATGGACATATTTCTTTAATCATAGTTTATTTCATATATTTTTATGCTTTAATTTATTTATTGCTTCTTTGATCATAGTTATTTTATTATTCTATGCTTTAGTTTATTGTTATATTTTATTTTATACTATGTTATCAATTTATCGTAATATTTTTCTTGTTGCTAATTAATCAATAATTTATTTGATTTATACTAACTTATTATTATAAATTGTATTAGTTTTGTTAATTTGTTATGAGTTCTTAATTTGATTATTATTGTTAACTATCTTAATTTCATATTATTTAAATTGTTCATTTACTTGTTAATATGTTTTATGAATTATATATTATATATACTAATAGTTTATTGTTTCACTTAATTTTATCTTATTTTGTATTTTAAGATTGTAACGTCATATCTCTAATTATTACTATTATTGTTTTTCATTAGCTTGCATCATGTCAAATCTTACCAAACTCGAGTTTGTAGCCCTTGACATATCTGGCAAGAATTATTTGTCATGGGTACTAGATGCTGAAATTCACTTAGACGCTAAGGGTCTAGGTGAAACAATAAAAACTGGAAATGAGGCATCTAATCAAGATAAGGCAAAAGCAATGATATTTTTGCGTCATCATCTGCATGAAGGGCTAAAAGCAGAATATTTGACTATTAAGGATCCACTTGAATTTTGGAAAAATCTTAAAGAAAGGTATGACCATCAGAAAACGGTAATACTCCCCAAAGCTCGTTATGACTGGATGCATTTACGCCTCCAAGATTTTAAGACAGTGAGTGAATATAACTCGGCAGTTTTCAAAATAAGTTCTCAATTAAAATTGTGTGGAGAAAAAATCACTGATGAGGACTTATTAGAAAAAACCTTTTCAACTTGTCATGCTTCTAATATTTTATTACAACAACAATATCGTGAAAAAGATTTTAAAAAATATGCCGAATTGATTTCCTGTCTTCTTGTGGCTGAACAAAATAACGAGCTGTTAATGAAAAATCATGAAGCCCGTCCAACTGGATCTGCTCCATTCCCTGAAGCGAATGCAGCAAAATATGAAAATTCTGGAAGAGGAAATAATAACTCCCGTGGTCGTGGTCGTGGCCGCGGGCGTGGACGTGGGCGTGGTAAGGGAAAAAATAATTACCATAATCATGATGGTCATAAACAAGAGAACAACAATAAGGGTTCTCAAAATAGCTCTTCTAAGGGTAAAGACAATATATGCTATCGTTGTGGCATGAAAGGCCATTGGTCACGTGTCTGCCGCACACCTGAGCATTTTGTTAAGCTCTATCAAGCTTCAATAAAGAAGGGGAAAAATGCTGAAGTTAATTTAACCCTTCAAAATGATGATGATGATGAAGCAAAAATGCAAAATAATGTGGAAGCCAATTTTGCCTACAAAGAAATGACTATGAAGGCCTCATTGACATAACACATCTAGATTGAAAAATGAAATGCAGCAAATTTTATGCTTTTCACCTATGTTTTATTTTCCCTCTTATGTTTTAGTTGTGTTTCTTTCTTCATTGTAATTTTAATTTTCTAAGTTTCTTATAATGTATTTTTGTTTTCAATGAAGAATATGGATATTCCTCAGTCTTCTGATGGATTTAAAATCAAAGAATATATATGCCTTGTGGATTGTGCTACAACACACACTATATTAAAGGATAAGAAGTATTTTTCTTCTTTGGTTATGAAAGAGGCAAACGTTAGCACAATATCTGGTAGTACAAAATTAATTGAAGGATATGGAAAAGCTAACTTATTATTACCCAGAGGAACAAAATTGAATATAAATGAAGCATTATTTTGCAGTAAGTCTCAAAGAAATTTACTAAGTTTCAAAGACATTCGACAAAATGGTTATCACATTGAGACCACAATTGATGGTGATATGGAATGTCTTTGCATCACTGCAATTATTGGGGGTAAGAAATGTATCTTGGAAAAATTACCCACTTTTTCCTCTGATTTGTACTACACAAATATTAGCATGATTGAGACGCATGCTATAGTAAACCAGAAGTTTGCTAATCCAAATACTTTTAGTATTTGGCATGACCGGTTAGGCCATCCCGGTTCAATAATGATGCGAAGAATAATAGAGAACTCAAATGGACATCCATTAAAGAACCAGAAGATTCTTTTATCTAATGAGTTTTCTTGTGCTGCTTGTTCTCAAGTGAAATTAATTATAAGGCCATCACCAGCAAAAGTTGGGATTGAATGCCCTACATTTCTGGAACGCATTCATGGAGACATATGTGGACATGTAGCTCCACCTTGTGGACCATTTCGGTATTTTATGGTATTAGTAGATGCCTCTAGTAGATGGTCACATGTTTGTCTATTGTCAACGCGTAATGTGGCTTTTGCAAGATTACTTGCTCAAATAATTAGATTGCGAGCCCAATTTCTGGATTATTCTATCAAGACAATTCGTCTTGATAATGCTGGTGAATTTACATCCCAAGCTTTTAAAGATTACTGTATGTCAATTGGGATAAGTGTGGAGCATCCTGTTGCTCATGTACATACACAAAATGGTCTTGCAGAATCATTCATTAAACACCTTCAGTTAATTGCTAGACCATTACTCATGAGAACAAAACTCCCTATTAATGCATGGGGACATGCTATTCTGCATGCTGCAGCACTCATACGGATTAGACCAACAACATATAATAAGTTCTCCCCTATGCAAATGGCTTTGGGTCAGGAGCCAAATATTTCTCATTTAAGGACCTTTGGGTGCGCAGTCTATGTTCCAATTGCTCCATCACAACGCACCAAAATGGGTCCTCAAAGAAGGTCGGGGATATACGTCGGGTATGAATCCACTTCCATTATTAAATATTTAGAACCCCAGACGGGTGATCTATTCACGGCGCAATTTGCCGATTGTCATTTTGATGAAAATAATTTCCCAGCATTAGGGGGAGAAAAGGAACAGCTGGAAAAACAAATTACATGGAATGCACAATTATTGCATCAATTATTACAAAGCAATGTGAACTTTAAGTTCAAAGAATAATTCATTTGCAAAATATTGCAAATCAGTTGCCAGATGCATTCACTAACCCTAAAAAAAGTGACAAAGTCACATATTCCAGCTGAAAATGCTCCAATTCGTATTGTGGTTCCTGAAGGGCAACCAAATACTATTGCAAATGAACATATAGCACGCCTGAAGCGTGGTAGACCAATTGGTTCCAAAGATAAGAATCCTTGAAAAAGAAAAGGAGCAAATAAAGAAAATGACCAAGACGAGGAAATAGGTATTTTGAATGATAAGGAAGACATAACTGATAAAAAATCTCCAGAAGAGATTCAGGTACCTGAAAGTAAAGAAAATAATGAGATCTCAATCAGTTATGTTGATACTGGAAAAATATGGAACCGATTTGAAACAATTGTCCACAATGTTTTTTCATATAATATAGCGCTAGAACTTGGAAATGAAAAAGAGGATCATGAACCAAAATCCGTCGAAGAATGTCAACGTAGAAAAGATTGGCCAAATTGGAAAGATGCTATCCAAGCTGAGTTAAACTCACTTGCGAAACGTGAAGTTTTCGGACCTGTCGTTCGAACACCTGATGGTGTAAAACCAGTCGGGTACAAATGGGTCTTTGTGCGAAAAAGAATTGAGAAAAATGAAATTGTGCGATATAAAGCCCGACTTGTAGCACAAGGTTTTACGCAAAGACCTGGAATTGATTATGAGAAGACTTACTCTCCTGTGGTGGATGCAATTACTTTTAGATATTTAATTGGTTTGGCTGTTTGTAAAAGGCTTGACATGCGCCTAATGGATGTTGTTATAGCCTACTTATATGGATCACTGGATAATGATATATATATGAAAATCCCTGAAGGATTTAAGATATCTGAAAGAAATAATTTGAGTGATCGAGGAATATATTCAATTAAGTTGCAAAGATCATTATACGTATTAAAACAATCCGGGCGCATGTGGTATAATCGTCTTAGTGAGTATCTGCTACAAAAACAATACAAAAATGATTCTATTAGTCCATGTGTATTTATAAAAAGATCAGGATCTGATTTTGTTATCATCGCAGTATATGTTGATGATTTGAACATAGTTGGAACTCCTAAAGGTATTTCAGAAGCAGCAAAGCTCTTAAAAGAAGAGTTTGAGATGAAAGATCTTGGAAAGACAAAATATTGTCTTGGGCTGCAAATTGAACATTTAGAAGGAGGAATACTTGTTCATCAATCAACATATATTAAAAAGATCCTTGAACGGTTTTACATGGATAAGGCACATCCATTAAGTACCCCTATGGTGGTTAGATCACTTGAAGTGAAAATGATCCTTTTCGTCCTCGTGAGAATGATGAAGAACTTCTTGGTCCAGAAGTACCATATCTTAGTGCTATATGAGCACTAATGTATCTTGCTAATAACACTCGACCTGATATAGCATTCGCTGTAAGTTTATTAGCAAGATTTAGTTCTTCTCCAACTAAGAGACATTGGAACGGAGTTAAACATATATTCAGATATCTCCGAGGGACACTTGACATGGGATTATTTTATTCAAATGAGTCCAAGTCTCCATTAGTTGGATATGCAGATGCTGGATACTTATCAGATCCTCATAAAGGCCGATCTCAAACTGGCTATTTGTTTACATTTGGTGATACTGCTATATCTTGGCGCTCAACAAAACAAACTATAGAAGCTATTTCATCAAATCATGCAGAGTTGCTTGCAACTCATGAAGCCAGTAGAGAATGTGTATGGTTGAGATCCATGACTCAACATATTCAGGAATCATGTGGTTTATTACTAAATGAAAAGGCCCCAACTACATTGTATGAAGACAATGCTGCTTGCATTGCCCAACTAAAAGGAGGATACATTAAAGGAGACCGGACTAAGCATATTTCACCAAAGTTCTTCTTTACTCATGATCTTCACAAAGATGATGAAATTGATATTCAACAAATTCGCTCAAGTGATAATTTAGCAGATCTGTTCACTAAGGCATTACCAACTGCAACATTTGAGAAGCTAATTTACAAAATTGGAATGCGCCGATTAAGAGACCTTCAATAATGCTACAATGAGGGGGAGATAGCGCTGCACTCTTTTTCCCTTTGCCATGGTTTTGTCCCACTGGGTTTTCCTGGTAAAGGTTTTTAATGAGGCAGTTTATAATGGATGTATTATTATAATTGGTGTACTCTTTTTCCTTCACTAGGTTTTTTGTCCCACAGGGTTTTTCTTAGTAAGGTTTTAATGAGGCACAATTTTAGACATCCAAGGGGGAGTGTTGTAAATATATTGTGCTTTTGTGGATGTCTTTAGCACTCCCAAAACCTCCATAAATCAATGAGTCCATAACCCCAAATTCAATATGATTTATGCCAATATTGATTGTGCATTATATGCATACCTTAATGCTTTGTAACTTATGAAGTGAAGGTTACCCTAGTAGCCCTATAAATAGAGAGTGTGTATGCAATGATTTGACACCAAAAAGTTGATTATTGAGCACTACACTTCTTCTTCTATTGTCTTCTTCTTTTCTCCTTTACTCTTATCATATAGTTTTACAATAATATGAAGATATTCTATATATATAAATATAAAAGAGGAGACATTAATTCCATTATATAAGGAAGCTAAACATAATGTAACTACGGAATATTTTACCTTGGGACACGTGGCACCACTCATCTACCAGTTACGTCCCGTACCCACGTCACCTCACGGAGCATCACCTCAACTGGACGTGGGAACTCCACAAGCCTCGTGGGACAACCCACGTCCCACGAGGTCGTGGGTCGAGCACGATCTCCCCACACTCGAGTATAAATAGGCCCTCACTCGGGGGACTAAAGGACAAGACCTGAAGGATTACAGCACCTAATCTACGATATCTCACACATACTCTCGGTAACCTGAGTACCCTCGGATACCTCACGCAATCACTCTGCATATCACGAGTTCCGCCGTGAGCACCGTCTAGGTCGGCCTCCGGCAAGCTCACCTCCATCTCAGAATACACCATTCACGGGGCTTCCAACAGCCCTCAGAGACCAGAGCTCTCTCCCACTAAGGCAACCTCTTAAGAGCGGCTCACCCGCCCAGAGTACCTTAGACACGTTTTAGCCGCACACAGCCCAATACAGGTAACCACCTTGCCTAACGGCTCCTATAGACGTCAGCATGAGGAACTACGTGGACTTTGATCCCTCCCAAAGGGTACGTAGGCACCTATGTGTATCATCTAAGGACAAGTCCCCCAAGGTTAAGACCCCTTGCGGTCCTAATTGCGAATTACAATTGTCTGAGCCAAAAACGACAGTTACACATAACATTATACTTCATTTCTCTCTCTCTCTCTCTCTCTCTCTCTATCTATCTCTTTCTTTGTCTCTCTCTCTCTCTGTGAAGACTAAAGAGAACTCAACAATGGTGTCTACTGCAGCAGCTGGTGGCGACCAAAACAACAACGATAACAACGATGACCAAAGGAGAAACAAAAGGACGGTGACTGCGATAACTTCGCCGGTCTCATCAGCGACTCTTGCGATCATCTCCAAACGCTCTTGCTCGTGTATCCACCCAAGCTTCATCTCGTATTTTCATGACCTTCATGGCCCCAGCCATAGCTGGTTGCTCCCTGGTTGGATCGCCGAGGAACGCATTATCGAACATGAAAGAGTCTACATGGTAGGCTTTTTTTATATACCAATCTCGAGAAAATAATTATCTGATGATTAAAAAACTGATTTTGTATAGAGAGGTCGAGCTCTAATTAAAGATCGATTTGTCCTTTGATTGATTGGATTTTGTTTTTCTATTTTTTTGGATAAACTAATTTGACTACTTGCCCTTAATTTTTTGCTTGATCTGCCAACCTAGGGTTTGATGATTGAATTCATGGAAAATTAAATTTCTACATGGTTTTGCAGTACTACTATGACCCAGAAGGAAAAATGTATTCTATATACCAAGCTAGAAGTTATAGTTGCATGGGAGAAAACTGGGTTGATTGTTCTCGATAAGTAATAGCATGGTAAGAAAATAAAATTAATTTGTTTTTTCTTTCCGGTTTAACTATATATTATTCATAAAAGAATCATTAATTATATTGCTATTGTAAAAATAGAGAGAATAGACACAAAATTAAATAAGCTTACATATATATTCGCATGTGGCTGATGCATGCAGGAGAAGAGAGGAGAGAGCTTTGGTATAGAATATAACATTTTACCATCCTGTTGTTTGGCTTAAAATTAATGTGTCCCCTATGGTTATAAGTGTGACATTTGACCCCTTTGTGTTTTTTTATGTTATCACTTAACTACCATGTATTATTTTTCATCCAAAGTTTAATATAAATAATAAAAATTTTAATAAAATAATTAAATTAATTTGTTATTTGTTTTATTAAATTACTAATAATCAATCATATTTATTGGAACACTATTACCACATTATATAATTGAATGAATTTGATAGTTTTATAAAAAAATGATCAAATATCCATTTTCGTCTTTTATCTTTTCAAAAATTATAATTTCATCCCTTCTTCAACATCAAAATTTTCATTTCAATCTCCAAAATCACCACTTCTCTAATTGAAGCTGCCACTAAATTCTCACTAAATTCTTTTTTTATTAATCAATTAATAAGGGTAGATGGTTCAATGACGGTGTAGATTAGTGGTCGACAGAGGATGATCGTTTATGATGACACGGTGGCTGAATGACGACGATAGTGTAGAGCTACGATGGTTATAGGGAAAGGAAAATGAAGAAGGGGATTATTGAATAATGTGTAAAATTAAAAAAATTGAACAAGATTATCTATTTAGTCAACTTTATTTCTATATTTATACTCTCCAATTATAATTGTTTGATCATATATACGGAATGACAATTAAATTACTTTTTAAATCATTTAAATAACATTAATGATTAAAAATTATAGTTTGAAAAGTTTAAACTCCCATTAAAAAAAAGGTTATAAAAAAATTTAAAATAGAAAAAAAATTAAAGGGTTAGATATAGGGACAATTTCTTATATTTATCTTATTCTCTTATAAAAATGAAATATATATATATATATATATAGCAAAATTTTTAAAAAGAATAATATAATTATGAGATTTAATGAGTTGTGCTATTTTCAAATCATAAAATTTAAGAATAATTAACAATGAGTGAGTATATATATGTTCATTTTTTTTACTATTTTTACATATTCATTTAAACCCTATATATATACACACCCTAATTGAGTTTTTTCTAAAAAAAAACTTAATTTCTAAGATTTGCATCCAAAACCAAAACACTTCGAAAAAAATTAGGCGATATAGATAATAATGCATAATAGGAATGTTGTGATTGGATAACTTATAATAAGTCCAATGCTTAATATCAATCCAATAAAAATTTGGTTATAAATAAATCAGTTTACAATTAAAATAAATCTCATATAATTAATTGGCATAAAGTTAAAACATTAATTCACATAAAAATAAATACAACTAAAAATTTCCATTTCTTATTAAAAAATTTTCCTATTGAAAAGCCAATGAAAATTATACATTTTTATTTACTATATATTACATTTAATCATATATATTATTTATACGGATATTTAAAACTAGGCTAAATTATTCTTTTGGTCCTCAACGTTTGCACGAAGTTTAATATTCATCCCAAACATTTTAAAAGGTTATTTTAGATCCTCAACGTTTTTTTCTGGTCAAAATTGGGTCCTTTAGCGTAACATTCGTCTTGTTTTGCCATTAAATGCTGACATGGAAGGCTTATGTGGCACACCCTCTTTCCTATGTGTCATATTTAAATGACATGGCACCCTCTCACTCCAACTCAGCAAAACAACGTCATTTTTTATCAAAACAAAACATTTAAATGAATCAAAACGGCGTCGTTTTGCGGAGTTTTAGTGAGAGAGGATGCCATGTCATTTAAATATGACACGTAGGAGATAGGGTGTGCCACATAAGCCTTCCACGTCAGCATTTAATGGCAAAACAAGACGGATGTTACGCTAGAGGACTAATTTTGACCAGAAAAAAAACGTTGAGGACCTAAAATAACCTTTTGAAACGTTGAGGACCAATATTAAACTCTGTGCAAACGTTGAGGACCAAAAAAGTAATTTGGCCTTAAAACTATTACCAACATTTATCCAATCAACATTTACTTTTTTATTATATATAATCTATTAGTTATTCATCTAGCTATATATCTATTAAAGAGATATCACCAAATACATTTATTTTCATTTTTTTAAGAATGATTTATTATCACATCATAGAAAACCAAATCATAATAAAGGTCTTATATACAATAGAACTCATATAATTTGCTTTTCAAAAAATGGTTAATATTGACACTCTAATTAAAGATTAAGAAAAAAAGTACTTCTATTTTAGTTAATAAATAAAATTTTTAAAATTGATATATGAAGCATCTCAATGAATTCAACCGAGAAAAAAACACACATGGTGGATCCCACATGTAGGTTCCACCTTTATTATTATTTTCTCTCTCTATTCGATTTGATATTATATACATCATAAGATCCGAAGGTGCATCTCTCTTGATCACACAAATTTCCCTTATATGAACAAAAAATGTGAAGCATTTTCACATTTTGAGGGTGAAGGTAGGTTCTAGAATCGCATTCTGATTGGGTAGTAGCAATGGGACCGCACTGGTCTGCGTAGTACATGATCCAAAGCTCCAGTACAGAAAAGAAACACAGAAACGGTTATACATGATACATAAATACAGGGTCTTAAACTAACTCGGGAATCTAGCGTTACATTTTTTTGTCAAAACCCCAAATTGGTCCCTTATGTTTGCACGAAGTTTCATATTGGTCCTTTATGTTTCGAAAAGTTTAAATTGGTCCTTTATGTTTGCAAGAAGTTCCAAATTGGTCCTTCCGTCCACTTCCGTCAATTTCTTAAGTTTAGTGTTGACATGTCATGCCACATTAGCGCCACATCAGCGCCACGTCATCACATATGATAGTGGATGATGACATGGCGATGACGTGGCAAGACACGTCGGCTTAAATGGACACGTAGGAGATAGGGGTGTACACCAAACCCGTGGCCTGGCCAACCCGACCCGGCCTAGTCACATTTTGGGGCCATCGGGTAGGGCCTGGGTTGGGCTGCCCAAAACCCGGCCCGACCCGGGGTAGGCCAATTTTCTTTTCTTTTCTTTTTTTTAATTTGTGTTATTTTTATTATTTAAGTATTTTTATATGTAAAAAAGATTAAAATTGATGGCTGAAAATAAGATATCATATCTATTATTTAATATCTTATTATTCTATTCATAAAAACTAGGTAATAAATCAATTTAAACTTTAAAAAATCTATTCAAATATCAACATGTATTAATTACTCGTCATTTTTTATGCCCACTCTCCATTTTCTATGCCTACTCTCTATTTCTCATGTCTACTCTCTATTTCCCATGTCCATTTTCTATTTCTCATGACTCAAATTTAAATATTCAAAAAAAAAACCTGGCTGACCCGGTGGACCCAACCCGGATGACCCGGCCACTACCAGGGTCGGGCCTCAGGTCCAGCCAAAACCCGGCCCGGCCCATGTACACCCCTAGTAAGAGAGATGATATGTCCACGTCAGCACTTAACGGACTTGGACGGAAGGACCAATTTGGAACTTCTAGCAAACATAAAGGACCAATTTAAACTTTTTGAAACATAAAGGACCAATATGAAACTTCATGCAAACATAAGGGACCAATTTGGAGTTTTAACCTACGTTTTTTTACACCCAAATAATTATTTTATTTTTAGGACAAGGGCTCAAATTTTTATTTATTTATTTCCACCTCTTCTAGGAATTTTACACATTTACTAATAAAACTATCTCTAATAATTTTCTTTTCTTTCCCATCCTTCCATAACAAAACAATATTTTTCAAATTTTAATTACCGTGTCATTAATTAATACTTAATAATTTTATTCAATTACTAGTTCTTTACATATACTCTTTGAGAAAATGTATCTTGGTTCCTTAATTACTAGTATAAGAGTGTTAGATATAATTTGATAATTAATTTTGTATTTAATTTGTCGTATAGATACATATAAATTAAGATTTTGTCGTTTTTACAGAATAGACGGCCAGCTTGGCTTGGCTCGATCGACTTGCAATTTGTTATTTTGCATGGGTTGCACTAGAAACTTTATGTTAAAACATCGTATTATACGTAATCTTTAACTTACGCACGTGTTTAATTAATTTTAACATAATGTACATAATTAATGCATAAA
Organism: Senna tora; assembly: GCA_014851425.1. Classification (NCBI taxonomy): domain Eukaryota; kingdom Viridiplantae; phylum Streptophyta; class Magnoliopsida; order Fabales; family Fabaceae; genus Senna; species Senna tora. Next base: position 25,169,004 of record CM026264.1, read on the forward strand.
CCAAAAATCTAAAGCTTCAAACCTTATTATAAATACATGAAAATTTAAGTAATTTGAAAATTTTCTTTTGCATGACAAAAATTAACATACTATAATATATATGAAAAAAGATTTAAGTGCAGTTTTTATATTTTTGTCATAAATTTTTTTAATAAAAAATCAACACGTGTATATTTATACAAGTCTGGTTCTTTATTAAACAAAAAATTTCACATATTATTTTGATTAGAGAATCTGATATAAAAAGATACAGAATTGTGTGCATACAAGTCTTGTCTTTGTTTATAGGCAAAAGTACCTTTCTTGCCCTCAACGTTTAGGGGTCCTGTCACTTTCGCCCTTTTGCCCTTAATGTTTTTTCGCTATCAATTGTACCTTCAATGTTTTGAGTTTCTCCCAATGTCAAGCTTTTGGCTAACACCGTCAATTTTTGGACGGTTTTTTATGACGTGGCATCCTATATGGCCAACAAGTCTAACTGGACTTTATTTTTTCACATCAGCAATATATTTTACGGGTACAAAGGACCAAAAACTCAGTACATCAGTAAATCCAGTACACCATAATACTCATTACATCAATAAAATAGACCACAAAAACTCAATACTATTGACTGCTGATGTGGAAAAAATTAAGTCCAATCATAATTGTTGGCCACATAGGATGTCACCTCATAAAAAACCGTTCAAAAATTGACGGTGTTAGCCAAAAGCGTGACATTGGAAGAAACACAAAACGTTATGGGTACAATTGACAACGAAAATACGTTAGGGGCGAAAGTGACAGAACCCCCAAACGTTGGGGGCAGGAAAGGTACTTTTGCCTTGTTTATATTTAACTTCGAATAAGGGCAAAGTAGAAAACAATTTTTTAGGGAGTTGCCCTTAAACAAATAAATAATGAATTAACTCCACAAATTTGATTTGTATAAATATATATATCAAGATATTCTATATATATATATATCACAAAGGAGACATTAATTTCATCATATAAAGAAGTTAAATATAATATTATACTTCATTTCCTTCTCTCTCTCTCTCTCTCTCACTCTCTCTCCCTGTGTGAAGACTAAAGAGAACTCAAGAATGGCTTTTACTACAGCAGCTGGTGGCGAGCAAAACAACAATGACAACAACGATGACCAAAGGAGAAACAGAAGGATGGTGACTGTGATAACTTCACCGGTCTCATTGGCGACTCTTGCGATCATCTCCAAACACCCTCACACGCGCATCCACCCAGGCACCATCTCGTATTTTAACGACCTTCATTCCCCCGACCATAGCTGGTTGCTCCCTGGTTGGATCACCGAGGAATGCATCATGGAACATGGAAGAGTCTACATGGTAGGGGTTTTTCATATACAAATCTAAAAAAAAAAATTGATGATTAAAAGAATGATTTGGAACAGAGAGGTCGAGCTCTAATTAAAAGATCGATTTGTCCTTTGATTGATTTGATTTTGTTTTTCTATTTTTTTGGATTAATTAATTTGATGATTAATTTCACTAATTGCCCTTAATTTTTTGCTTGATCTGCCAACCTAGGGCTTGATGATCGAATTCATGGAAAATTAACTTTCTAGATGATTTTGCAGTACTACTATGACCCAGAAGGAAAAATGTATTCTACCCGGCTGGAAGTTATAGCTGCTTGGGAGAAAACTGGGTTGATTGTTCTCAATAAGTAATAACATGGTAAAGAAATAAAATCAATATGTTTTTTTTTCTTTTCGGTTTAACAATATATTATTCATAAAAGAATAATTAATTATATTGCTATTGTAAAAATAGAGAGAATAGACACAAAATTAAATGAGCTTATTGTTAGAAAAATATTTTATATTTGGGCTAAGATTAATTGTTTAAAATATTTTATTTAGTTTTCTAAATAAATTGGGTTGATATGTGGTCCAATATAAAGGAAGCCCAAAGTATAAATTAATCAGCGGTGGGCTAATAGCACACATTATAGTAAAGTCTGGTAGGCGGCTATGTGTAGGTCTTTTAGGGTTTTACTGAAGCCCGGAGGGCCCAGTAAGACACAATTATATATTGGCTAGGTCCCCTCTCTAACCCTAACACAGTGAGCCTCCCCATTGTAGCCGTTGCACGACCAGGGTAATAGAGAGGAAGACCTAACCTCCGACCATGTAAGCGCGATTATCCGGCAATGGCTAAATCAGGTATGACTCATTCATTCTATTCAATGGTTCCAGAATTTTAACATTTGGCATCAGAGCCTTCTTTTGTGGTGCTGGAACTTGAGTATATTGTTGGATTTTTGCAATGTTTTTTTTTCTGAAATTCGAGTGCATTTTGGCTCTAGATCTGGGATGCTTGTATGAATCTGATTTAAGGGTTTTGTTGTTCTTTATTCAAGCTTCGTTCTGATATATTGTAAGCGTGAAACCGTTCTGTATCTATAGAGAAATTCGAGGTTAAAGTGTCTGCCATGAATATGTTTATTTTGGGTTTGAATGCTCATAGATCGAGTTTTCTAGCCATTTTTAATCGAATTAATCTTATGGGTAGCATATTTATATGAATCTCATCCCACTAGAGTAGTTTAATTCGATCAAAACAACATCAAATCAGAAATTAGTTGAACATAAAGCTTAGAAATATCATTTTGAACAAAACCCCTACAAATTAAAATTGTGCCTCCAAACCACCTAAAATTTGTGGAATCTGACGGAAAACACAAACGGGTTGCGTGACCCGTTTTGTGGAAACGGGTCGACCTGGCTGAAGGTAGGGGATGACCAGCCGGGTCCCCTTCGACGCCCACTCGCGGGAAATAATGGGGGTGGCCGTTTTGATTCAAAACAGAACATTTAAATGAATCAAAACGACGTCGTTTTGCTGAGTTTGAGTGAGAGAGGGTGACATGTCATTTAAATATGACACGTAGGAGAGAGGGTGTGGCACATAAGCCTTCCACGTCATCATTTAATGGCAAAACCAAATGGATGTTACGCCGAGGACCAAATTTGACAAAAAAAAAAACGTTGAGGACCTAAAATAACTTTTTGAAATGTTGAGGACCAATATTAAACTTCGTGCAAACGTTGAGGACCAAAAGAATAATTTGGTCCCTTTTTTTGTAAGAACCAAACATGACCTAAAAGGGATCAAAACATAGACAGAAAACTCAAAGGCTACAACAAAATATTTAAAAGGGTAATGTGCTATGATTGTGTATGATTGATTTTGATTTTCCTAATATGATAAAATTACTTCGTAAAATTGTTGAGTATGTTATTATCAAAGTGATTCATACATCAAAGTTTTACAAGATATTTAATTCTCTTTGTTAATAGGAAATCATAAATTTATCATTCCTAGTATGGGGTTTCTACGCTTCTTAGATTGTTGAGAATGTTTATCACTAAAGTGATTCATTCATCAAAATTCATAAAATTGTTTAAATTTCTATGTTGATAGGAAGTAGAGCAATTTCATACATAAATTCTACTATGAAAAATTTTTCTTTTTTGGTGAAGTGTTGGGGCTTTATCGCTATTTAGCCATCAAAATTCTCAAATTGTACAAATTCCTTGTTGATAGAATTTGATTGAATTAATGCATATGATTACCTTCCCAAAGGGGGTCGTTATGTGTATTAATTTTGGGATTACATGAAGCATGTCAATGAGTATTGAAATATGAAATTTAAAAGATTTTATCTGCCCAAAGGTGATTTAATGCTTTAATATTTTGTATTGTCATCATTAGCTTCATGGAAGAAGGAGACCAATAGCATGTTATTGTAATACCCGAGGGGTATTTTTAGAATCAGGTCAATTGTATATAGTAAGACTTAGCATGGTCATCATTTTGGAGTTGGAATGTAAGGATAAAATAAATAAATAAATAAATGAACAATAAAAATAAATAATAATTTTGTGTATACATATAGATAAAAAAAAGTAAATAGGAATTGATGGGATAATATGAAATTGATAAAATTGTGAAGTTGAAGTTAAGCATTTTGACTAAAGAAAATAAAAATAAATTTTTTAGAGTGAAATAAATTTTTTTGGGATATAATTAAGATTTTAATAGTTTTAGAGTTGAGAATTTAAGAAATTAAAATAAATATGAAAATTAGGTAGAAAATTATAATTTTGTTTAAAACTGGTCATATGAATTATTCAAAGCTTATAGTTTAAATTTGAGAATTTTTTGAAAATAAAAATTATACTATGTAGGAAATTTTCATCTGCAAGACAGTCAATGACAAATATTTTTAATAGGCTTATGATTAGCCAAAAATTTCAAAATTTTTCTATTCTTACCAACAAATAAATATAGTTCAGAGAATCCAATCAAAACTCTATTTAACCCTACTCCAAAAGTTGTCAATTTCCCAAAATTACCCTTAAATGTCATACCCAATTTATGAAACACTTTTGTTTCACTTCCAGCACCCAGGAGCACGCACCAAGCCACAAAGCCATTTTCTCTCTTCTCTTCATCTTCTTCTCTTCACTTCTTCTTTCTTATGTGCTAGGGCAAGGAAGAAAGTGATGAATCCTCCACTTCTCCCTCATTTTCTTGCTTCCTCCTACCAAGTCAAGACTCCTACAAGCCTCCACCACCATTGTTGAGCCTCAAGGAGCTTGGGCAACTTCCCCAAACTTCCATTTTCGAATTTCCTTAAGGTAAGCCCCAAAAATCATGCCTCCACCTCTTAAATCATGATTTTCTTGTTGGAATGAGTTGCTAATGGATAGTATATCAACCTAGGACTCTTTTAGAACATAGAAAACACCCCAATAAGGAGTTCTTTGGAGGATTTAAACCTAGGGTTCATGTTGGACGAATTTTTGGGAAAATTTTTGGAATTTTTTATTTCTTTGAAATTGTTGATATGTATGAACTCTAAATTATATGTTTATGCATTTTAGATGATTTGGAAGAATGCCCAATGATTGGGATGGTGATTTATGAATTTTGTAGAAATGAGTAAAATTTCTATATTTGGCAAAAACTCTTCATTGATGGAGCTAGATGGTGTGCAAACTTTTGAATATGATTTCTTAAAGTAAAATTTATTTTTGAACTAAAACCAACTCCCAAATGATGACCATAGCTTAGGTAGTGGAATTTAGTCATTGATATGTGTAGAAGTGGAAAATTGGTTAATATGGAGTTCATGGAAAATTAGCTACACACATGTGTAGATAAGTAGTTTAATTGGTGTGGTTCTATTTGTTAGGACTCAAGTACTTCCTTGGAGACAAGAGTGCTCAAGGGTTACTAAGTAAACCGGCCCAGGTGAGGGACCCTTCCATCCTAGCCCCAAGGGTTGTATAATAACCTTGATTGTGGGCTTGTTTATACGTGAATGTTTGTAAATACTTAATTTTACGTTTGCTAGTAATACTCTATCATTATATTGGTGATTTCTGGAATTTTGTACAATGAATTGTTTGTGATTGTTAAAGTGGAAATATGGTGGATCAAGTACGCATGGGTGATGATGAAGAATTCCGCACACATATGTGCTTGACCCGAGAATTATGGCAATAATATGTATGGTACCAAGGGTAAGGGCTTTCCGTCGGGCCAGGTTCAGAAAGTGCCTTCATGTTGGCATTTTGTCGGGTAAGGTTCGAAATCGCCTTCATGTATATATACACTTATGGATACTCTATTGAGCCGGTCTGGAGTATGCCACCATTGCTAGTTGGTTAATCCGTTGAGTTGGTCCGGATTGAACCAAGCGGGCTTCCCGAGACGATGGTCTCGAAAGTGCCGATGTAGATGGACACCTCAGTGGGTTGGTGTCGCGGTGCGCCACCGAACACAACATTCCGTGGAGACGGTCCCGGAATGGGTCGTGTGCCTATGCGTATCGATGTAAGATACCGAGCGTATAGGCACTCAACACTAGTGTAAACCCTCAATGTCCTTGGTATGCACTATGACTAGATTTCCCTTTTTTCGAACATGCCATGACAATGACCGGTATCCTCACGTGATGTCAAGACAAAGTTATTTTCTTAAAAAGGTCATGACATCGATTGTTGTCTTGACGTGGCGTTGAGGAAACCTTGTTTTTAAATTACTATATTTCAAATCCAACCGACCATGACGATGGGTTAAGTCTTATAGTGCATCGGGATAGATAGGGAGGATCGACACGTCACGGCGGCAACAAGGTAAGCAAAGGTACGTAAGTTTGGTGGGTGAACCGCAATTGGATGTTAATCTATGTTTGGTGTTTCTCGGTACACGCATGTCAGTATGCATGATTAATGTATGTTGTACATGTTCTATTGCTTGAGAACAATTATATAATTATCAAAGATGAATTGAAGTACATGCATATGTGAATGTGGTTTCTCCCCTTCCTGGTCGTAGTGGTACCCGCTACTATGCCTAGGATGGGAGAGTCACTCACTGAGTCGTTGACTCACCCTCTAGTGGTTTACTTTTTCAGATACAGGTACCGGTCAGACTTCCACGTCGGCTCAGTGAAGGCGACGTTTTGTTAGCACTCATATTCTATCTCCGTGGGTGACTTTAATTTTATTTTGGGTATTGTAATGAATTGATTACACTTTGTAGTTATTATACTCTAGACTTGTCAGCTCCACATACTTAAAGACAGGATTATTTTGGGGGACTTATTATTATTATGTATATGAATTTGCATGTGAATAGGATATGTCACACGCCGGAGTGTGTGGCAACGTATATGACGGATATATATTATGTGTGTTTGAGTATACATATAAATTGAAGCAGCACTTGGCTGTGGATTGCAAGTGTAAGATAGGCCACACAGGATATGTGAGCCATATATATTGATAATGTGTGTATGCGAATGTGAATGATAGTTAAATGAAATAGGTGTTAAGGCTAACAGACTCTGGGTTAGGCCCTCTGTCTGTGCCAGTCACATGCCTCCGGGTGGGGGTCGTGACAGTTATATTCTCTGCCTATAGGGGAGTTTATAATGATGCACCCAGTGCTCCTTCAAGGTATGACTTGCTCAATTCTTTAAGAATTTATGTAATTTCCCGTTTCAAGAAACATTATAAAGTCATATAGTTATACACAATCATATAGAGCCTTTTAGGTTATATTGGTATTTTAAATTTTGAAAGTTTTGCCTGCCCAAAGGTGACAAACCTTTCAAATTCGATATACTGTTAATGATCATTTTATCCCCTAAGAAAAGGTAAAGACCCATACAGTTAGAAGAACACACACAGGTTTATGGGTGTTTGGAGGTCTTTTGATTTCTTAAGTTAGTGGGAGATTTGTGTACTTAAAGTTCAAGTCCCATGATCGTTTGAATTAGTGGGAGTTTTGTGCATATAAAGATTAAGAGTCTCATGATCTTTCGAATTAGTGGAAGCTCTGTGCACTTAAGGTTTGGAGAATGTCTCCACATATGTTATTATCGATATATTAATACTTTGCTTAATGAAAATAAAGATGGATATTGTAACATCCGCTCTTTCTAAGTGATATAATGATTGTTTGCTAGAAGAATTAAATGTTTGTAATTGTGTGACATTACTTGTTGCATTTAGAAAGCAAGGAAATATGCCATTCGAGGAGTTCATTGCCAAGTATGAGGAGTTGTCCAAATTCTCTTCGTACTTGAGACACAGTCCAAATGAAGCATGGAAGGCTATGCATGTGACATCGGCCTTGAATACCGCCATGCGAAATGTAGTTGCTCCACTTGCGATTAAGAGTTATACGGAACTGGTAGACAGATGCCGCATAGTTGCTTTAAACATTCAGGGAGCTGAGAAGAATAAACAGAAAGTTAATTTCAACAACAAGAGACCGATGAACTTCTCTAAAGGCGGAAACGACAAAGGCAAGAAGCATATGTTAGGAAATAATGTACCAAATGCTTGCTCCAAGTGTGAAAGAAGTCATGGAGGCAGACCGTGTTTGTTTGGACAAAGTGTTTGCTATAATTGTGGGAAATCCGGACACTTTGCTAAGGATTGTTCCCAGCCGAAGAAGACAGGTGATAGAGCAAAACCTCCCACTAAAGGGAGAGTCTTCACTCTCAAGGACAGTGAGGCAGATGAATCTGATGATCTTATCGCAGGTATAGGTTTGATAAATGGTAAATCTTTGAGTGTACTGTTTGATTCGGGTGCTACGCACTCTATTATTAATTCTAAATGTGTGAAGGAATTGAAATTGCCAGTAACTACTCTTCCTTTTGATTTAGCAATTTTTAGTCCTATGGGAGAATGTGTTGTGACTTCTTTAATTTGTTTGAATTGCCCAATCATTGTGGAGAATAGATCTTTGAATGTTGATTTAATATGCATGAATTTGACAGGTATTGATGTAATCTTAAGAATGAATTGGTTGTCTGAAAATCACGTGGTCCTAAATTGTTGTGATAAGTCTGTGACTTTTATAGATGCCAATACCATCAGTAAAAGAAATGAGGAGAAAGTTCAAAGAATGAACTTCTTATATTCCTCTGAAGTTGAAATTCAACATAAACTCAATGATATTCCTGTAGTTACAGATTTCCCAGATGTCTTTCCAGAGGAGATACCTAGTCTTCCTCCTGAGAGAGAAGTTGAGTTCTCTATAGAGTTAGTCACAGGGACGGGACCCATCTCTATAGCACCATATAGAATGGCCCCTCCAAAATTGAGTGAGTTGAAAAATCAGATAGAGGATTTGTTAAGCAAGCAATTTATCTGACTCAGTGCATCACCATGGGGTGCACCGGTATTATTTGTAAAAAAGAAAGACGGGACTTTTAGGATGTGTATAGATTATAGACAACTCAACTAGGTAATTGTGAAGAACAAGTACCCACTCCCTAGGATAGATGATCTTCTCGATCAATTAAGAGGTGCCACAGTGTTTTCAAAGATTGATTTGAGGTCAGGGTACCATCAAATCAGAGTCAAGGTAGAGGACATCCCTAAGACTACCTTTAGGACAATGTATGGGCATTATGAATTTCTTGTAATGCCTTTTGGTCTGACCAATGCCCCAGCTGTCTTTATGGATTACATGAATCGCATCTTTAGACCCTACCTCGATCAGTTCGTAGTAGTGTTTATTGATGACATTCTAGTGTACTCTAGGAATAGGGAAGAACATGAAGTTCATCTTAGAATTGCGCTGCAAGTGCTTAGGGAGAAGCAATTGTACGCAAAACTATCTAAGTGTGAGTTTTGGTTAGATGAAGTCAAATTCCTAGGTCATGTGATTTCTAAGGATGGAGTAGCGGTAGATCCCAGTAAGATGGATGCAGTAGCTAAATGGGAAAGACCAAAAACAATGACTGAAAATCGTAGTTTTCTCGAATTAGCCGGTTACTATAGGAGGTTCATTCAAGGGTTCTCACAAATTGCGTTACCCACGACGAGGTTGACACGGAAGGGAGTGCCTTTTGTTTGGACCTTAGAGTGTGAGAGTAGTTTTCAAACACTGAAGGAAAGGTTAACTATCACACCGGTATTAGCCATTCCCGATCCTTTAGGTCAGTTTGAGTTGTATACTGACACGTCTAAAAAGGGATTAGGTTGTGTCCTAATGCAAGCAAGAGGGTAGTAGCCTATGCATCTAGACAGTTGCGTCCGCATGAGGAGAATTATCCGACTCATGATCTAGAGTTAGCAGCCATTGTTTGTGCCCTGAAGATATGGAGGCATTATCTTTATGGGATCAAGTTTGAGATATTTAGTGACCACAAAAGTCTCAAATATCTCTTTGACCAAAAAGAATTAAACATGAGACAGAGGAGATGGATGGAGTTCTTAAAGGACTATGATTTCGAGTTGAAGTACCATCCAGGTAAGGCAAATGTGGTTTCCGATGCCTTGAGTAGAAAATATCTTCATATGTCTCATTTGATGATCAATGAAATGAAGCTAATAGAGAAGTTTAGAGATTTGAATTTATCCACTCTAATTTTTCCTGATCAGTTGTGCTTGAGTCAACTGAAGATAGAATGTGACCTTAGGGCTCAAATATTAGATGCTCAAAAAGAGGATGAATTCTTAAAGTCTCTAAAGGACCCAAGAGAACTCGTTGAGTCATTTGATGGAGTCTTAACCTTTCAGGGTAGAGTTTATGTCCTAAGTCATGGAGGACTAAGGGATAAAGACTTAGAGGAAGCACAAAAGAGTAACTATACTATGCATCCAGGTTCCACTAAGATGTACCAAGACCTCAAGAAGAGATTTTGGTGGCCAAGTCTGAAAAGAGACATAGCAGAGTATGTCTCTAAATGTCTTACGTGTCAGCAGGTGAAGATTGAACATCAGAAACCTGTGGGGTTGTTACAACCCTTAGACATTCCTGAATGGAAATGGGATCAAATTTCCATGGATTTTGTCATAGGTTTGCCTAGAACTCAGTCAGGAAATGACGCTATCTGGGTGATAGTAGACAAATTAAGTAAATCTGCACATTTCCTACCAATCAAGATCAGTTTCTCACTAGATAGGTTAGCTCATTTGTACATCCAAGAGATAGTGAGGTTGCATGGAGTCCCCTAGTATTGTCTCAGATAGAGACCCTAGATTTACTTCTAGATTTTGGAAAGCCTTGTAGGAAGCATTCGGCACAAAGCTGAATTTTAGTACTGCATATCATCCTCAAACCGATGGACAGACTGAGCGAACCATTCAGACTCTAGAGGACATGTTGAGGGCATGTGCTCTAGAACAAAAGGGAAGTTGGGATAGAAACATTCCTTTAGTGGAATTTGCTTACAACAATAGTTTTCACTCCATTATAGGAATGGCTCTATACGAGACATTGTATGGAAGAAAGTGTAGGTCGCCAATCTGTTGGTTTGAGACCGGGGAGAGGCAACTGTTAGGTCCTGAACTAGTCCAAGAAACCACTGATCAAATAAAAATGATCAGAGAGAAAATGAGAAAGGCTTAGGATAGGCAAAAGAGTTATGCTGATAAGAGGAGGAAATCACTAGAATTTGAGGAAGGGGATCACGTCTTCCTCAAAGTCTCTCCAATTACAAGTATTGGTAGGGCTATAAAGTCAAGAAAGTTAAACCCAAGATACATAGGACCCTATCAAATTTTGAAAAGAATCGGTTCATTTGCTTATCAGATTGCATTACCTACTTTCTTGTCAAATCTTCACAATGTGTTTCATGTGTCACAACTTAGAAAGTATATTCCAGATCTTTCACATGTTTTAGATGTTAGAACAGTACAAATAAAAGAGAATATGACTTACTATCCTAGACCGATAAGGATCATTGGTTCGAATGTCAAGCAATTGAGAAACTGGACTATTGCTTTAAAGAAAGTTTTATGGGATGAATCGTCTCCGTAAGAAGCAACTTGGGAGAAAGAAGAGCTTATGAAACAATCGCATCCCGAACTATTTGTATGAATAGGTAACTTTTCAAATTTCAAGGACGAAATTTTTAATAAGGAGGAGGGATTGTAACATCTGTTCTTTCTAAGTGATATATTGATTGTCTGCTAGAAGAATTAAGTGTTTGTAATTGTGTGACATTGCTTGTTGCATTTAGAAAGCATATAGAAATGCATTATTCTAAGAAAAGAGGGTGGGAAGGACCTAAAAGATAGAGACTAAAGTGAAAGGAAAAAGTAGTGTGTGAGGGTGAGAAGTGAATTTTCTCCCTAAGAGGTTGGTGATACCTCTTATATGCTAGAGCAACCAGCACACACACACACTCACCAATTTTCCCACCAACCTAGAGAGAGAGAGAGAGTTAGAGAGAAGGGATAGGCGGCTGTTTTTAAACACTCCTAAATCTTAATGCCCAAGCCCTCTCATGGTGACCCACAGGCCACTCTTTTTTATTAATTTTTTAAATATTCTTAAAATTAATTTTAATAAAATAAAAGTGATGTTACTTTTTAAAATAAAATTAAAAATAATTATAAGAAGTCAACAGTAACAAATTTTGTTTTTTATGCTTAAAGAACTATTATTTTGATGACGTTGGTCAAAGTAAATATTCAGTTCATTTTTTTAAGTTATTTGGCGCCATCGATCTATCCAAATAAAGAATTTAATTACGTTCTTTAATATCATCATTTAAATCAACTTTAATACTTTCATAATTATTTAATTATCATAGAAATAAATGCAAGTGACAACTATTATTATAAATTAGGGTCACCCAACAATGGAGAACTCGAGTGAGAAGAAGAAGCAGGGCATGATTCAAGATGACATCGAAGCTAGAAACGTCGCGTTCTTAAAGCTGAAGTCTGAAATTTTCGAAAAAGCTATCGAGCTGTCTATTCTGTGTGGAGCAGAGTTAGCCATTTTCCTCGCTTCCCCTTCCGGTGAAATTCATTGCTTCGCTAACCCTTCTGATAATGCCATAATTAAACGATATACTTCTACAAACGTCGATACCATCATAAAAAAAGAAGGTGACTCTCCTTCTTGTTCAAGCATGTCTCATTCGCAGACTCTGACTGATTGTGATAAGCATAAGCAACGTGATTTGGATGCTCAAGTGGAAGCAGAGAAAAGTAAGAAGGTTGAATAATAATTGTAGGGGTAAAGTACTTACAGTCGCTAAATTTTGCCGTAATGTTCATTTATGCTCCCAAATTTTTAATTTTGTTCATACCTGCTCTTTTTGCTAACACTGTTAACTTGTTTGACGAATTTGCTGACATTGACGATAATGTGTATAATTTTGTCACCTTATTTTTCACCTCACATTTAAATTTTTATTTTTATTAAAAAAATTAACCTAATCCAAATAAAAATACCATATTTTTAATTTGGATTGGGTTAATTTTTTTAATAAGAAAAAAGTTAAATGTGAGATGAAGAATGAGGTGACAATATTATACACATTCATCGTTCTCATGTCAGTAAATTTTGTCAAGTAAGTTAACGGTATTAACAAAAAGGGCAAGTATAAATAAAACTGAAAGTTTGGGTAGGCATGAACAAAAAAAAAAGGTTGAAAATAAGAATGAATATTACAACAAAGTTTATGACTGCAAGGTACCCCTACTTATAGTGATATATGTAATATCCGAGATATTTAGATTTAATTATTTTCATTTTTATTAAATTTATTTTTCTTTCAAAAAGAAAAATAAATTAAAAAAGAATTATAGGGTTAAAAATAGAATAAAGAAGAAAGTAATTATAAATTTTCTAGGACCTAAAAGAAAAGAGGATTAAAAAGCCTGAGAGAAAAAGAGGATATGACAAGTAAATTATTTTTTCAAAAAATAAAAAAATAATAATAATAAAAAAATAAATATAATATATATATATAAAAATAAAAATATATATATATTAAAATAATGGTGGGTCATCCCTTTTTAATTAAGACGTAAAACAAATATATATATATATATATATATATATTAGAAACACACAAACAAAATAAGGGGCAGGCACGCACACCCATTAACTGAAAACACACACACTCATAAAAAAAAACTAAAACGCACAAGCATTCAGCAAAACGCACACGAGAGGCAGCAAACGCACACGAGAAGCTGGACGCACACGAGCAAACCGAGAGAGAGGGGAACGCTACGGGAATGGAGCAACCGGCCGGAAATGCACCGGTGAAGCCACGCCGGTGATAGAGACGGTGGTCGGAGGTCATCCTCAACACCCAACAACCTTCTATCCGATTGAAATCAAGTAAGAAAGCCCCAATCCTTCAAAACCCCAATTTCTCCAATTTTGGGTATTTTAGGAATGCTTCAATTTCTTCCAATCGGGGCATTCTGGGGTTCAAGTTGAGCTTAGTGGATGTTATTGAAAGCTTAGTGAGGTTCAGAATGAAGTTAAACCGTAGGATTTGACCGGGTATGGAAACTAGGAAAAAATGGGTTAGGAAATTGCTCTAAAATTCGAAATTGATAGTTTGATGCATGTTTAGGCTTGGATTGGAGTAGTATAAGTGTTGTAATTGCTGGAAATAGACAAGGGAATATGTGATACCCGAGACTATTCTAATTAGCACCATTAGTTAAATTAAATTAATTAATTTAAAAGTGAAAAGTGAGATAAAAATACACACTAGCTTATCGCTTATTATGTGGTAAATATAAATTTTTGTAAAATCCTAATACTTATATATATATATATATTTATTAAATCAGATTTCTCTTTTTGTTTTTTTAGTGATATATATATATATATATATATATATTAAATTATTATTATATATATAGATATATGTGTGTGTGTGTGTGTGTGTGTGTGTGTGTGTGTGTGTGTAATAGAATTAAGAAAAACCAAGCAGATGAGAAAAGAAAAGAAAGAGAAGGCGTGAGAGAGAGCCCAGCAAGAGAAGACGCACGAGAGAGGGGAAGAGCTTGGGGCAACGTCTTGGCTGGAGGAGCTCACGGACGGCGTGCGAGAGTGGCCGGACACACGCGTGGTGGCCGGAGTCGCCATCCACCAGAGCCGAAAATCGCCACTGTGTGCTAGAGAGAGAGAGAGTTCGAGTTAGAGAGAGAAACAAGAAGAAGAAAGCTTTCTCGCCGGAAAACGTCGTTTCTTCACCGGGGAAGGTAGCCGGGAGTCTCCTCTACTTCGTATCGTCCTTCTAACCGGTTGAATCGAGGTGAGAAGTCCCGAAACTCTCAAACCCCAATTTTATCAATTTTAGGGATTTTTGGAAAGACCCCAATTCATTCAATCTGAGTATTCTGGGTCCTAAATTGAAGTATTTGCATGCTAGGAAGTGAGTTGGAAGCTTAGGAACCGGAACCAAATTGATAGAATTTATCCGGGTTGGAAAAAGTGTAGGAAAATGTGGTTGTTAAGGTTTAAGGGTGTTGTGGAATGATTTAGGGTGAATTGAAAGGCTGAATGATAATTATATAATTATTAAAAAATTATTGGAATGTACGAGGGATTAAAACCCGAGTAATTCCCGTCTCACCCGGAACCCCGTTCGAGAAAAAAGAGACAACTTTCTAATTTTACGCGTATCCGGATATGTGTATTTGTGTGTAGGTAAAGTATTGAAAGTTAATTCGGTAAATGGAAATTTTAGACAAGTAGAATTTATGACTCTCTTGAGTCATAAATTCAAGACTTGGGTAATGGGAATTTCATATGGACACATAGAGATGAAATTGGGTAACCTTGCATCCCCAACTCAAGGCTTCCGAATAGTGTGATTTAGCAAGGGTTGGACATGATTAGAAGCATGCTAGGTGTCCTAAAACTAGTTGAGGGCATTTCCAAGCCAACAACTAGCCTATGGAATTAATTAGAAAGAACATGAGCACTAGCGTTGCATGTACACGATAGTGGTTGAATTTTCAAGCTTCTGAATCTTTCAAATAAATGTTTATAGGGCACCATACAGTAAGCGGACCTTCGGGCACACTGAGAGCCGATACGAGGGGCCAACCAGGTGAGGGGCTTTCCTATCCTTGCCCTATAGGGTTGACTGCGGATATGGATATATGGTTTGCCTTCTTGCCTATTTGTAGGAATTACATGTTAGATAACATGCTATTGTTATTCCTAAATTACAGTATATGTGAAAACGTGCTATATGTGTGTATGTGAATTGTAAAAGCAATGGTGGCTCAAGGAGCCTTATATGGAAAGAAGGTCCTCGGGACCTAAATGATATCGGGGGTAGGATCGAGTCAACTTTATTTGTGAGAGTCTTATGATATTATAAACCAACCTCATTGTTGATCACCTGAAAAGGGTGGTTGTGTATGTAACTTCTTAAAGGAGATGAACATAGGTGACTTGTTTTAAACCGAGAGTTTCCGAATTAGAAAACCACTTGGGAACTTAGAGTTGCCTAAGAAGAAGTGAAATGAGTAAGCAGTGGTCCATAGGGGTCATTATGGTACAACCTGGAAACCGAGTCGATCATGGATAGTCCGGGTAGATTGAGTCTGTTTGTCTTGAGTCAACCCACAGAAATACCAAGTATATGAGTACACCACATTGTGGCTATTGCCTTGGGTAAACCGAGGTCAGATGAGTCGCCGGCTATTGCTCCAAGTGAAGTCTTGGGGTCAGACTATTGTTCCAAGTGAAATCTTGGGACCAGGGGTTCCTAGAATGATCAACTAGGTTCCCATATTGCTCACGTGAGATACTGCCTTCGGGCCAGATTCTCTCCTAACGGAGATATTGCCTTCGGGCCAGTTTATGATTACGGTTAATTGAATACGGGTGACCACATGGAATTATATGTTAAATCATGATATGATGTATGTGTGAATTTAAATGTATGTAAATCCATGCTTTAAATTCTTTATTGTGAATATGATATATGTTAATTGCCTGACCACCTAATATATAAAAATTTAAACCCGTTATATGCGTATGTGTTTGTGATTGGCTCCTCTTCCACAGTTGTAGTGGTACCCGCTACTACACCAGGGATGGGAAAGCCTTTCACTGAGTCTGTTTGACTCACCCCAATGTTACATGTTACAGACACAGGTGGTATAGGCATCAGGAGCGCTTCCACTTCATCTCAGGGAGGCGGACAGGCTTAGAGACCGCACGCATTGTTCGCGTAGGTAGTACTGTTATATGTATTTTGTCAGTATATATATGTATATGATTCATTTTGGTATAGCATTGTTTTGTACAGTTGCTATATGCTATATGTATATGTCACACTCTAGAATTGTCGGCTTCATACAGGTTAAAGATTGGTCTGGTTGTTGGGATCATAGGTTATGATATGATGAATATCATGTGTATATATGTATATATGAATGTGACTTCCGCATGTGAATAGGATAGATCACACGCACTGAGCATGTGGTCAATATGTAAATTTATATATATGTGTGATTGAATACTTGATTGTGTGAAAATACGGCTTCCGCATGTGAATAGGATAGGTCACACGCATTGAGGCGTGTGATGAATATGTATATTTATGCAGGTGTGTGGTTGAATATATATGCTTGACTGTACACAGGAATCCTGCATGTGAATAGGATAGATCACCCGCCCGGAAGCGCGTGATCAATATGTATATTATATGTACGTGTGATTGATTATGTGTATATGTATAGACTGAAGCGGTGTTGAGCGAGCCGTGGATTGCGTGCTACTTAGGTCACCGGATAGGGATGACCATATATACTATATATTGTTTGTAATAGAAATGGGTAGTTATGCATATATAAGAATGTCAAGCAGGAATTAGAGGCTTACGGGAGAGGAGAAATCATACCTCCCGTGCCGGTCACGGACGTCCGATGGGGGGTCGTGACAGAATAAAGCCCGAGTATTTACCGTCTCAACCGGAACCCAATCCGGTGAAAAAGAGGCGAAATACTAAGCCACAGTGCCGTAAGGAGCTGTGCGGTGGGTTGGACACCTCGTTCTAGTCCGTGCTGAACACCTAAGACCCGCTAAATTGGTTCCAAGGCTCTAATTATACCCAATTATATTTTTATATATAATTAAAAAGGTAATAATTAAGCTTTTACTCGGCGAATAAGCGAGACAATGGAATGAGTAAGCTAAAGTCCCATTTAAACCGTGAATTTAATTCTTTTATTAGTTAAATACCCATATGAACACATGAAGGGAAATTTAGACAAGTGGAAATCTCTAACCTAAGCAATTAGAGGTTCTAAATGGCTAGAAAGTGTGAAAGTCAAATATGGGGCATTCTAGACTTTCAGAAAGAGCAAATAATACGACGTAACGAACTAAATAATTAGTTCTTGGAAAATAGCTAGAGGGTGCATAAACATTAGCATGACACGTGCATGGTAGATGCTTAGTTACACGTTCTAAATTTCTTAAATATAATGTGTATAGGGCACCACAGAGTGATTGGAGCTTCAGGCACTCCGAGTACTGATCAGGAGGGCCAACGAGGTGAGGGGCTCTCCCATCCCTGCCCCACAGGGTTGGATGACTACGTGGAAAATGTGGTTTGCTCTATTTTGTGCAAATTGATATATGGAATATATTTATATGAATAAATTTGTGTTACGCGTGTATGATTTGCAAGTAAGTAGTCAACGTGCAATAGTATATGTGCTTATATGATTAATCACAAGGTGTATATGTGCTATTGTGGCTCACTAAGCCTTATATTATATCGTGGGTAGGATTGAGTTGAAATTTCATATGTGAGGGTTCATTAATATTAGAAACCCATTTAAATTGATCATCGTGCAAAGGTTTTGACCGTATGGGATATTGAGGAAAATGAACCTAGGTTGTTAAGTGTGAGTGAGAGTGATGCATAATTAAAAAGGGGGAAACTAGGCCTAACTAGTAATCACGTATAATATTCAACTAGTTCTCATGGGGCATCTTCCAAGGTTAAATATGATAGTTGAGTTTGTTTAGGTTGTCCAGGTAGATCGAGTCAGTCATCCTGATCGGATAGACATGATTATAATGTCAGCAAGTATGCCACATAGTGGCCATTACCTTGGTTAAAACTGAGGTCAGACAAGTTGCCGGCTATTACTCTAAGCATGACTTGGAATCAGAAAGTTCCTAGTGTGATCAACCAGGTTCGTACATGATATTGCCTTCGGGCAGTATTTCTCTTAGCGTAATGCGGGAGACAAAAAGTGAGTGCCTACGTGCACAAGTATGTGTTAATTGTGAAACCAAATGAGATATGCTGAGATTAATTTACATGTGGATTAATAAATATATTAGGAGCATGAATTAGGATTTTAATTGTGAATAGGATTTATTGATTGCCTGATCATGTTAAAGATCACAATGTAAATCCATTTCATGCGCATGTGGTTGTGGTTGCTCCCTTCCCCCAGTTGTAGTGGTACCTGCTGCTACGCCAGGGATGGGGGAGCTTCTCACTGAGTCTGTTCGACTCACCCCCCCTGTTTACATGTTTCAGATACAGGTGGTTCAGGAGTCGGGAACGCGTCCACTTCTTCTCAAGGAGGTGGACAACTCTGAAGACCGCACGCTTTGTTCGCGCCAGTAGTTATTTTGATTTTGTATATATATTGTGATGTATATGTATATATGAATCCTTTTTGGGCGTAGCGTTGTACGTTTACATCTGCTGTGTATATATACATATCACACTTGAATTCTAGCATTGTCGACTTCATACAGATTAAAGTTAGGTCTTCGTATTAGGACTTTAGGCTATGATACAGCGTATATCATGTATATGTATATATGACTTCCGCATGCGACTAGGATAGGTCACACGCCTTGAGGGGTGTGATCAATATGTAAATTATATATATGTGTGACTGAATACCTGATTGTATGAAAATATGGCTTCCGCATGTGAATAGGATAGATCACACGCATTGAGGCGTGTGATCAATATGAAAACTATATGCAGGTGTGTGATTGAATATATACTTGACTGTATACAGGAATTCTGCATGTGAATAGGATAGATCACCCGCCCTGAAGCGTGTGATCAATATGTATAATATATGTACGTGTGAGTGATTATGTGTATATGTATAGACTGAAGCGGCGTTGAGTGAGCCGTGGATTGCACGCTACTTAGGTCACCGGATATGGATGACCATAAATACTATATATTGTTTGTATTAGAAATGGGTAGTTATAAACATGTGAAAATGTCAATCAGGGATTAGAGGCTTACGGGATAAGAGAAATCCTACTCCCCGTGCCGGTCACGGACGTCCGATTGGGGGTCATGACAATATATATGTAAAATTTGAATGGATGAGTTATTGAATAATTAGGTATGATCCATCATCCATATATGGTTATGCTATATTATAATCTTCTTTAGTTGTTTGGTGTATTTTCTATGTAGTTTTTAGTCACCTCTTGTTCCAATATATGATGGATAAGAGTTTAGAAATCTATAAATAATTCTCAATTTTAATGCTTTATGAGTGATCAAATTAATATTCATGCTTCAACTCGCTTGGACCTAACCATATCGGTATTTGTATAAGTAAAAAATTTTAAATAACTAACGTGGCGATAGCACCCGTTGATGTAGCACTGACAACGTGGTACTCACTAACCCACCAGTGCTTACTCGACTACCACCTACCTCTGATGAAGTGGCACTCCCTTCTTTTGCTAGTTCATTCCTCTCCCTTCTTCCTTCATAGGCCAGAATCACAACTCTAATACCATTTGTTGGGCCCTATTAAAAAATAAAAAGGAAAGAGAAATGAGGAACACAAAAAAAAAATTTAACGTATCCACGGTCCACTAGGACAAACTTATTGCTTACAATTTTTGCACAGATAAATAAAAAACCCTCCTTAATATAATTTTTTAACGGAAAAATTAAAAATCATCTCTCTTGCCACACATTTACCTAAACCCCAATAACACAACCATCAAGTTAGGCTTGTGGTCTGCATGTGCTTTTGAAAGCCCATTAATTTCTCCTTTGTTTATATGCATTTTAAGTGAACGGATAAAATACAATGTTCATATTAATCTTTGTTTAATTTGCTTTGGTCGTTTGATGTATTTTCTATGTACCTTGCGTCCATCTTTTGTTCCCATGTATGATGGGTAAGAACTTGGAAATATATAAATAAATTCCTTTAAATTGCATATATGCAATTTTAATTTTTTATGAGCAATTAATTTTTTATGGGTCCAAAGCCATATATAGATATAGATATAAATATATAGATATATTTTTTAATAGTATTACTTTATTTAAATAAAAAAAATCCATAGAATTACTTTATTGTTATTACAATCGGCAAGTTGCTCGAGCTTTATCCAAAAAGCACTAGTCACTAGACCACGTCAATTAGGTCTTTGTCAAATTTTCCGAGTCCAAAATAAAGTTCAAGTTGGATCAGGGTTAAGAGTTAGGATATCAAGAGATTTACTGATAAATCTTCTTTTTAATGACCCGAATTTCGGCAACCCGAAGCAATCCATGGTGAGAGGAGGCTCTCGCGGTAGGATTTTAACGCTCAAATAAGGTCCTGGAAGTAAATAGTATGGTGATAGTATATTAGATTTTGTGAGCATATTTGAGAGGCCTATTGGATATATATAGGCTCCGTTGTAGGTACGATCTCATTTGGGGTCATGGCAGCTGGCATGTAGCGGGAGCCACGTCAACGTAAGTAACCCCATAAAGTGCGGTGACATGGATAACACCGTGATAGTGACAAGTGGGTTGGAACGAGCAAATGAGCTAGCTCGGCCCGATATGAGCATACCGTATCATTTACCATAACCTTTTTAAAAAAAAAATGGTAATCTACTAAAGTAAAACAGCAACAACAACGGTGTTTGTATTGTGGTATGTATTCAGATTAGTTATTGTAGGATAGGAAACAATCTAGTTTAGAATGATATATATTTTAATTTTTATCTTTTTAATTTAAGTTTATCATTTTATCAAAAAAACAACAAAAGTCCAACAAAAAAAATCTATCTCATCAATTTGGTTTTAGCAAAAGTACTTTTATATGTCTTCAAATTTTATATCAATTTTCAACTTTATCCTTAAACATTTTTTTTGGACAAGTTTCGTCTCAAAAAGTTTAAAGTGCAATCGATTTCGTCCCAAAAAGTTTAAATGTCGTAATAACATCTAACATCGTTGAAATTATTAGCAGCAAATCATATATGTAATATTAACAATGGTTTATCACTCGAAACAACATGTCTTCGTATTAATGTTAATCTATCACTTAAAATAATATCACTTCTTCGTATTAAGAAGAATAAAAAAAATAAACATCGTTGTTTTTATATTTGTCAAAACCATCAATATCCAAATGCTCACTGACCACTCTCTAAGAGTTCATGTTAGCTAAGGTCCCATAATAAGATAAAGATATCATAGTAAGGATTTTTTTATACATAAGACTCAAACACGAAACATAATTTACATAAGGGGAATAGAGTACCAACAAGACCCACCAACCACATGTAGTATGTACTTGATATTATGAGAGATATTGTGATGTGATCCCAAGCATGAATAAAATATGCAAAAACGTCATTTGGTCATTGTGGGCTGAAAATGGAGCAATTATCATATTTTGGGCTTAGCAACATCAATTTGAAGATTTTGGACCAAGCACTACACATGAAAGGACTCATTTGGGCCTTAATAATCATATTTTAAGCTCATTATGATGATTGTAATTAGGGTTTTTATTTAGTGCGCATTTTTCAAAATTATTAGTTTCTTATTTTGACTTTCAAGTTGGCTTTTATATCTTAGAATCTCTAGGACTAGGTTTCCTATTTCATTTAATTAAATTAGGTTTTTTTTTTTTTTTAAAAAAAGCATTGTACCCAACACTTTGAAATAAGATTATGAGATTTGAATTATTCAGAGAGCATGTGTCTTTACACATTCTTTTTTAGAGTGGATTCTCTCATGGATTCATTTTTGGACTAACAGACTTATCAAAGAATGATCAACCTTATAGCATCTTCCAACACTTCGAGTCCTTGTTCATTCGAGTTCAAGGGTTCAAGCGGATCACCAATCAACCTATCATTTGCATTTCCATTTGTATTTGTCATTTGAGAATTCAATAGATTGAAAATTTTCTCCGGTGTTTGTTCCTTCCATATTATGTACTTCGGGACCTTCCGTCCGCATCATTAACAGTGTACATATCTTTTTGTACATATATAATACAAAAGATTGAATTTGAACGTCATGCAAATTACATGAAATCATAGTTGGTGACTTGCTTATATTTGTCCAAGCATAAATTAGTTGTTAACATCTTTTTTTTGGTACTTCAAAAGAAAATAAATATTTTTTTAGAAAAGTAAACAAACAAGATGCGATGATATTCACATTTATTTCTGTTTATATGCATTTTAAGTAATATTATCAAATGGGCCGGGCCGAAGCTAGGCGGCTGTTTTTAAATAATCCTAAATCTTAATGCCCAAGCCCTCTCATGGTGACCCACAGGCCACTCTTTTTTATTAACTTTTTAAATATTCTTAAAATTAATTTTAATAAAATAAAAGTGATGTTACTTTTTAAAATAAAATTAAAAATAATTATACGAAGTCAACAGTAACAAATTTTGTTTTTTATGCTTAAAGAACCATTATTTTGATGACGTTAGGCAAAGTAAATATTCAGTTCATTTTTTTAAGTTAATTGGCGCCATCGACCTATCCAAATAAAGAATTTAATTGCATTCTTTAATGTCATCCTTTAAATCAACTTTAATACTTTCATAATTATTTAATTATCATAGAAATAAATGCAAGTGACAACTATTATTCTAAATTAGGGTCATCCTTCCCAAAATTTCTCAATCCAACCTAACAATGGAGAACTCAAGTGAGAAGAAGAAGAAGAAGCAGGGGATGATTCAAGACGACATCGAAGCTAGAAACGGCGCGTTCTTAAAGCTGAAGTCTTAAATTTTCGAAGAAGCTATCAAGCTTTCTATTCTGTGTGGAGCAGATGTTAGCCATTTTCCTCGCTTCTCCTTCCGGTGAAATTCATTGCTTCGCTAACCCTTCTGCTGATGCCATTATTAACCGATATTGTAATACCCGAGAATATTTTAACTAGCATCATTAATTAAAGTAAATTAAATTAATTAATTTAAAAGTTGGAAATGGATAGAAGCACACACTGTCCTACTGCATATTTTTTTTAATACAAATTTGTTTAAATCCTAATTATATTTTTTATATATATTTCTTTTTCTTATTTATTATTATTATACCAGATTTTAATTATGTGATAGGTGTCACGACCCCAATTACAGGGATCCGTGACCGGCACGGGGATAGAATTTAGCCTCCAAACCCGTAAGCCTTATCTATAATCATAAATTATCTTCCCTTATACACAATCATCATACAATATTCACATAGTGTATATAGTGGCCACACCATCATTGGTGGCCTAGATAACCTGCAATCCACGGCGCTCAATGCCGCTTCAGCCCATTTCACGTATATATATATATACATCCATACACTCAAGACATTCACACATAAATATATATATACATAGTGATCAAACCCCAAGGGAATGATCTATCCTATTCACACACAATATATATATAACCTGTCAAAATCACACATGTACACTCACACGTACAGTTAAGTATACATAGGTAAATTTCGGGTTTGAGAGATTCGGGACTTTTTACCTCGATTCAATCGGATAGGATGATGGAATGGGGTTGAAAGAACTCCCGGTCACCTTCCCCGGCTTCAAAACGGCGGATTCCGGCGACTTTTCCGGCGAAAAACACTATTCCCGTCACTTCTCCCTACTCTCTCTCTCTCCTCCGTGAAGACCGCCTTCCTCCGGCGTCGGAGCCGCCGTCGATGGCTTCAATCCCGGCGAAACGACAGCGTAGCAGCTCGGCCCTTCCCCGCGCGGGTCACGTCTTCTTCTCCTTCCAGCCGAAGCTCCCGTCGAGTGTGTGTGTGGTCCTCAATTGCTTTCCAAATGCACGGGCTCCCTCTCTCTTTGCAAAAAGAAATTTGGGGACCATGTTAAATTATGAGGGGGGTCACGTGCGTGACCCCCCTTCCAGCCACATACCCATATTTACTTTATTTTTTTTTTCTTTTCAAAAGAAAACTGTATGTATGTATATATTTATATATATATATATATATAATATATTATTTATTATTAAAATCAACTTTGGGGTTAAAGACTTACACCCAGAATTTCCCGTTAGGTCCTAATTTTGGTCCAAATTGAATTTCTTTTATTTTTAAATTTTATCCCTTTTCCTTCCAAATTAAAATAAACATTAAATTAGGACCTTAACGTTGATTGGAAAATTTCCGGGTATTACAATAGGTATATGTATAAATTAATTATATATATATGTATATATAAAAGTAAAGAAAAAGAAGAATTAAAGAGAGGGAAGGAAATCAGATTGTTTTTTTTCTTTTTGTAATATATATGTATATTAATTTATTATATATATATATATATATATAAAAGAAGAGGCATGGAGCCTCATCATGCCACATAAGCTTTTTCAACATTTGCAATCTTAACATGTGTATCCTAGTGGCAGCCAACTAGACAATAATGTGACAAATCGCATCCAAATTAAATTGTTTTAAATTTTAAATCATAAATTATTATTTTATCATTAATATATATATATATATATATAATAAGTCAACTGTTTTCATTAATTTTAAATTCCTTAATTCATGTTAAATGCACATAAATATATCCATAATCTTTATCATCTACAAATTTTAAAATTCAAAATCTGATTTCAAATATATTACTCCTATCTTTATATCATTTCATTTAGCCATTTGAATAATAATGCATTCCTTGAGTTTACATTAAAAAATTCAAATAGATATTCAATGAAATGAAATCAAAACCATCAATTCAAATTTTTTCAAATCTCTTTCATTTACTTGATCGCATAAACCACGTCTCATTCCATCTTAATATTTCCATAACCTGTACTATAAATATCTCGGATCAAGTTCTATTCACCATCATATTCATTCAGACGATTCCATATATTCAAACACATTATTTCGAATCAAGTGCGCCTAGGAATCAGCTACTTGCTTCCATGAATCCATTGCATCACAAAAGATTCCATGAGGTGTTTCAATTCAAATGGTACTATGTGACCGAGAGGTAACAAGGATTGCGTAAAATGTCCTCTTAATTTATTCTATATCACATGCTCTGTTTTATATCATAAGGTCTGTGTCTAAGATATTGTGATGAGATAAATAAATCCGCTGCATATTTTTTTAGTATCATGTCTACCCTTCAATACGACTTGTGATTAATTTTGTTTCACACGTTTCAATAAATATTTTTTGATTTATGTTGTCAACGTATTTCTTATCGCAACATGACGATTGGTGCAAGTGTTCCCAACATGTACCTTAATAACTTCAAGGGTGCTTTGGTTGAAGGTGGAGTGTAATTTATTTATCAGTGATATATATCATCACTCTTTCTTCTACTGATGCTAACATTTTTCTTTATTTGATCGTGATGCCGCAAATTTTTTGGGAGTATTCGCGGAATTTATGAAGAACAAAGCAAGCAAGTTATTTTTTCAACCCTTTTAAAATTTAGTATTATAACTATATAACTATATGAATTACAAATAATTGAAACGACTAACAAATTTCTATTATCAATCGTTTTAGGTCGGTCGATGACGTTTATTTGGTGAAGAGAAAGCTCAAGAAAGTAAAATAGGAGAAGATTGAAAGATGTTTGTGACGTATAAAATTCGAGATTTTGGATTTAGATGATGTTTCTTTTGTTTAAGATTTCATAAGCATCGTTTAAGCTTTTGTTTTATTTAGTTACTCAAGTGATTGCAGACAACTGGTGACAGTGATTTTAGTTTTGATCATTGAGGAATTTTATTGTTGTTTGATTTCCATATACGTCTATGGCATTTCGTTTTGGCGAACAAATACATGTTTAAACTTACATTTGAATTTCGAAATTTCTCTTTACAAATTGCTATATCCTTTGAATGAATAAACAAATTTTAATCAGTTATCAAGATTATCAATTTGCATAATTGACTCTGAATGAGCAGAGCAACTGTTATTTAATTAGTGACATAGAGTAGGTATTGAATATTTGTCATGAAGATATTGAATATTTGTATATACTATTAACAAATTCAACTAACAAATTGGATTATTTTCTACTAAATTAAATTAGCTTAAATTGAACAAATTAACCCCAAAATTATTCGTTACTTTCTTTTGATAAGTTACTTTATCAAAAAAAATTATTCGTCACTTCAATTGTTTGCAACGAGAAATTGATTTTGTATTGGCTAAAATTCAATCATGTTTAATTTAGTGAGAAAAATATTAATATTAATACAATTGTTACCTTATTTTATGATTGATACAGACGTTCTTCTTCTTAAAAAGTATATATATATATATATATATATATATATATATATATATATATATTGATATATCTTCTTAAAAAGTATATAAAAAATAAAATATGATAAAATTATTGAAAACATATTATTTCAAATACATTTTTTTTTAAAAAAAAATAGGGAAATCAATTATATCTATTTCACATGTGATTTTTATATATAAACAAAATTACATGTAATTAAAATAAAATTAGATTATAGGTAGTTTTAGTTTTTGTGAGCAACAAACTGATTTGATTAAAATCCGTTTTAATAATTTTTTGAACTAAAATCAGTTAATATTTAAAAATATTTGATTCCTTATATTTTAAAAATTAGTTACAAAAAATTATATTAATTGGAAAATGATCTAAAATTTTGGAAACAAACTATTTTATAATAGATTGGACACTAACTAATTTATTATATTATTATGTTAAAATGTATGTTGTTGAATATATTCCACAAATAATGTGATTTGATAAGATTTTCAATAATGAAATTAATATTGGAAAAGATTTTTAATAAGGAAATTTCGAGTGACAAGGTGTCCATTTTTTGTGAGTATAATTAGGCTAAATTGATGTTTGATAAATCTTAAGTAACATAATCAATTTTAATGAATAAATTAAAATACTATAACACAATGTTATTAAAAATATTTGTTACTAAACGTTGACTTTGTATTTTTTTTTATTTACCTTTTTATAAGTTTAGTGTCAAAATGATCTTTTTATTATATAGATAGCTAATTAATGTTAGGATTGACAAATACATTTATTTTTTACATTTAAATACAATATTGATAATGTTAATTTAGTACGTTAGGCCTGTTAAAATAATTAGGGTTGGGCTAGAAAATTTGTGGCCTGAATAAAAAATAGTCTGGCCCTATAAAAAACAGAGCCAAAGCGGGCTAGGGTCGGGCTGGGTTAGGACTAACCCATTTTAATTTTTTTTTAATTTTTTTATGATTATAGAATATAATAAAGAGAAAATAATTATGGTAAATAAAAATTTTAATTTATGCATTGTACCATAATTTAGTTTTATTATTATAAAACAAACTTTATATGTGTTAAATAGAGATTTATGTGTACTGCTTCTTTTCTTACTGTGAGAAAAGAACATTAATAACACTAACTATCAAGAAAATAATTATGTGTACTGCTTCTTATGAAGTTTAATTTATGCATTGTACCATAATTTAGTTTTTTTACTATTACGCGTTTTGTCATTTAAATAGTACCATGAGTGTATATTCAATTTAACAATAGGCTAATAAAAATGATGGAATAGATATTTGTGCATTTTGTTATTTATAAAAGGCTATATTTGGTTTGTGGAATAGATATTTATGTGTTTTGTTATTTATAAAAGGCTATGTTTGGTTTGTGGAAATAGATGAGGAAATGGGAATGAAAATGATAGCGGGAATGAAATATGATTACCACGTTTGGTTTGATAAAAAATTGAGTGTAGGAAAGAAATAGAGGATGATGAAAAAGACATTTATACCCTTGATTATAATAAGTTATTAAATTGAGTGTGTGAATGGAACAGAGGATAATTAGGATTTTTCACAAAAAAAGAAAAATTGAATGGAAACCGTCCAATCCCTCCCTCCAATTTCTGAAAAATATAATTGCCCACTTTTTTCCTCCAACCTTTCCATTGCAATCTATCTCCATTTGAATTTTTACAAACCAAATAAAATTGATGGAACCCACCTAACCCCATTCCTTTTCCATCACTTCAAATCCAAAAAACCAAACATGGCCTATATATTTGAAAGAACTGAAACTCAGTATCTCTTATCTTATAAAGATATTATGATGGAATATATAAGTCAGTAACATACCAAACAAATCAATGTCCATCCGGTATATTTTCTTCAATATTGTCATTATAAAGTCTTTTTCTAAATATTTTTTAAATATAAATATGAATATATTTTAATTTAAATTATTTATTAAAAAAATTAAATAGGGTTAGCACGGCCCGGCCCTTGGCATAAGGCCAGGCCGAGCTAGGAAAAATCAACCCGTATTGAGAATGGGTCCCGGTCCAGTCCTAAATTAATTGGAGCCAAAACACAATATTCTTAATTATATTTACATATCTGTAGACATAACCCGTGCAGGGCACGGGTACAAATGCTAGTATATATATATATATATATTATATAAAAAGGAATAAGATAAGAGAATAAAGAAAAGAAATCAAAGTGTGAGCAAGGAAAGGAAAGACGCACGAGAGGGGAAGAGCAACGCGTGAGAGAGGCACCACGAACGGAAACGCACGGAGGAGCTCACGGACGGAGGAGCACGCGTGGTGGCTGGACGTGCGATCCGGTGCCGGAGTGAGTCACCGTTCGCTGGAAACCACCTCCATTGTGCTAGAGAGAGAGAGAGCTACGGGCTAGAGAGAGAAAGCAAAGGGAGAGAGTTTCTCGCCGGAAAACACATCGAAAAATGTCGTCTCTTCACCGGGGAAGGTAGTTGGGAGTCTCCTCTACTGCATATCGTCCTTCTAACCGGTTGAATCGAGGTGAGAAGTCCCGAAACTCTCAAACCCCAATTTTATCAATTTTAGGGATTTTTGGAAAGACCACAATTGATTCAATCTGAGTGTTCTGGGTCCTAAATTGAAGTATATGCATGTTAGGAAGTGAGTCGGAAGCTTAGGAACCGGAACCAAATTGATGGAATTTATCCGGGTTGGAAAAAGTGTAGGAAAATGTGGTTGTTAAGGTTTAAGGGTGTTGTGGAATGATTTGGGGTGCATTGAAAGGTTGAATGATAATTATATAATTGTTAAAAATTATTGGAATGTAAGAGGGATTAAAACCCGAGTAATTCCCGTCTCACCCGGAACCCCGTTCGGGGAAAAAGAGACAATTTTCTAATTTTACGCGTATTCGGGTATGTGTATTCATGTGTAGGTGAAGTGTTCAAGGTTAGTTTGATAAATGCAAAGCTTGGACAAGTAGGATTTATGATTCTCTTGAGCCGTAAATTCAAGACTTGGGTAATGGATGTTCATATGGACACATAGAGGTGGAATTGGGTAACCTTGCATTCCCAAGTCAAAGTTTCCGAATAGTGTGATTAAGAAAGGGCTGAACACGAATAGGAGCATGCTAGGTGTTCCGAAAACTAGTTGAGTGCATTCCAAGCCAACAACTAGTCTATGGAATTAATTAAAAAGAACATGAGCATTAGCGTTACATGTACACGACAGTGGTTGAAATTGCAAGTTTCTGAATCTCTCAAGTATATGTCTATAGGGCACCATACTGTGAGTGGACTTTCGGGCGCACCGAGAGCCGATCAGAGGGGCCAACCAGGTGAGGGGCTTTCTTATCCTTGTCTTATAGGGTTGACTGCGGATATGGATATATGGTTTGCCTTCTTGCCTATTTGTAGAAATTATATATTAGATAATATGCTATTGTTGTTCCTAAATTACAATATATGTGAAAACGTTCTATATGTGTGTATGTGAATTGTAAAAGCGATGGTGGCTCATGGAGCCTTATATGAAAAGAAGGTCCTCGGGACCTATATGATATCGGGGGTAGGATCGAGTCAATTTTATATGTGAGGGTTTTGTGGTAATAGAAACAAACCTCATTGATTTTTATCTGAAAGGTGTGGTTTTGTATGTAAATCCTTAAAGAGAATAAACCTAGGTGTAATACCCGGATATTTTCCAGTCAACGTTAAGGTCTTAAATTAATTTTTATTTTAATTTGGAAGGAAAGGGAGAAAATTTTAAATAAATGAAATTTTATTTGGATTAAAATTTGGACTTAACGGGAAATATTGGGTGTAAGCTATTAACCCCAAAGTCGATTTTTGAATAAATAAATGATATATAAAATAATTATATATATGGATATATGTGACAAGTGAGGTAAATATATACATATAATATATACATATTAATTCTTGGCAGAAAAAGGGGGGAGGGGACACATTTTTAAAAAAAATTAAATATGTATGTTGGCAAAGGGGGAGGGGGGGTCACGCACGTGACCCCCATTTAAAAAAATTTTTGATCCTCATACACCTTCTCCAGCAGCACCCGAGAAGCAGAAAAGGAGAAGAGGAGGACCACCATTTACGTTGGAACCGAGAGGAAGAAGAAGACGACGCCGGGCACAAGGGAGCTGGAGGCTGAGGGGCTCGACATCGTCACCGTGAAGAGCTGTAGACGGCGGTGCTGTGGAGGCTGAAGGTGGCCGGTGGCGGGTCCGTTTGGGAGGGGACGAAAATCTTGGAAAGGAGCCAAGTTGGCCGGAATCTCGCCGGAATCCGCCGTTCCGAGCTCGGGGAAGGTGACCGGAGGCTTACTCTACCCCGTAGCATCACTCAATCCGATCGAATCGAGGTAAGGAGTCCCCAATCATTCAAACCCCAAATTTATCAATTTAGGGATTTTTGGAAAAATTCCAAATTGATACATTTGGTCATTCTAAGCTTCAATTGGATGTTGTTGGGTTGATTGGTAGTATGTGGAAGTAATCATATTGATAAATTGATGTTGGAAGTTATTAATGTGGAAAAACCTAGACTAATGAGTTTCCAATAGGATTTAAAGTGATTTGAAATGTTGGATGGATAGTATTAGAGCCGATTGGAGTGTTGAATTATTATTTTATAATGGTATAAATTATTAGAATAGACAAGGGGTTGAAGAATGAATAATTTGGCTTTAATTGGAAACTAGATGATTGATGAAGGAGATAAATTCTAGTTCATATAACCAATTTGGGATTAGGAGGTGAATTAGGAAGTTGGTTAGCCCGTGATAGACGCCGGAGAATTATTTAGTTAGTGAAATTCCTTAGTTGGGGCAAATTTCAACTTTTGAGTATATTGACCCACATGTGTGTATATGTGATAATAAGTTATAAGTGGAGTTGGAAATTGGTAAGTATGGGCCATTGGAAATTATGATTTTCATAGGTTATTAAATTAATAAAGGAATGAGAAAAGTCACATATGCACATTTGTTGGTAAATGGATAACTTGGGAAATATAAGTTGAAGGGAAGTTGGAAATTTAAATATAAATTTCAATGAATGTTCAAAGAAGGGGTAAAAAGGTAATGAGAACAAGTGTGAGACACTTGAAAAATGGCATAAAGAGAAAAAGAGAAATTTAGACCAAGAATGTGATTCTTGGCAAAGTTAAACACATTCATATGGCATAAGCATTTCATATGCATACATGTTGCATAGAATATAAATGTTAATGACGTACGTATATTCGATAGGTAACCGCGAGTCATCTGGAGCGGGAGTGACTCCAGAATTGGAGCCGGGAAGCCGTCCAGGTGAGGGGTTTTCCCATCCTTGCCCCAGGGTTGGATGTGGACGTGTAAAGGTGGTTTGATTGATTTCTTGATTGTAGAAATTATTAGAAATTGACATGCTATTGTTGATCCTAAAAAGGATTTATTTGAATATACTTGTGTTTGCGAATATTACTCGTGATAGTATAGTACTGAATGGTGTTCACGTGATGACACGGGACACGCCTAATAGTACGGATAAAAGGGGTAGGATATTGATATGAATTGAGTTCTGGCTGTCTTAATAACTAGAAACACACTCAAGAAACTAAACTCGTTTTCTCAAAACGTCGACGTATCTTGTTTTAAATGAATTTAGGATCTCCTTAGAATTAGGGATTTACGAAACAAGGGCTGGGTACTAATTAAAGAATAGGCAAATTTCATAATGAGTTAGAAAGTCTTAGTGAGTTTTCACTAGTTAAGAGCAATAGAAAATTTTATACAGGGTAGATAGAGTCAAAACTCCAAGGTATGGCTTGGAAAGTGAATAGAGTCAAACAAAAGATAATCGCCCGTTGAGGCCATTGCCCTAGCCTGGCACTAGGGCCAGTTAAAACTAAAGATAATCGCCCGTTGAGGCCATTGCCCTAGCCTGGCACTAGGGTCAGTTAAAATATATATATAGTTGCCGTGGAGGCCATTGCCCTAGCTTGGTTCTAGGGTCAGTTGTGTGATTTATTGCATTTAGTTTATCATGTAAATTGTGAATGTTTATGAGGAGTATGCTAGAGAATGCATGATATTAGGTTTATCTACGTGTAATGTTATATAAATGTTGCCTGGTCACTGTATAACACATGTTAAACCAGAAATTTCATGCGCGCGTGGATGTGAGTGTTTCCCTCTCCCCAGCTGCTGTGGTACCCGCCACTTAGCCGAGGATGGGATTCTCCTCACTGAGTCAAGTGGTAAAGACTCACTCCTCTTTTTAAACATTTCAGATACAGGTATTGGACAGGCGTCGACGTCCGGGCAGTGACACGGACATCTCACCACTTGTAACGTTTCGTTCGCGTGGGTGGTTTTGTTTTGGTTATTCATATTTCATATTTTGAGTTGTAAATATATATATATATATTCTAAGTTGTAAATGGGATGTAAATATTTACAGCTTTTGAATTATATATGTTATCTAGCATTGTCGGCTTCACATGAACTTATAGATAGGATTCTGGTGTTGGGAAGTCAATTATTTGTTTATATATATATATATACGTTCCAACGCATGTGAATAGGATAGGTTGTACGTATTGAGACGTACAACCAATATGATATGGATATATACATACGTGTGAAGTTGTACATGGATGTGTGGAAATATATACTTGCATGCGAATAGGATAGATTACACGCATTGAGGCGTGTGATCACGTATATACATAACTGTGAATGTGTATGTATATAAGATTGGTTGAACAGGTTATATATATGTTGCGTGTGAATAGGATAGATCATTCCCTTGTGGTTTGATCACTGTATATATATATATAACTATGTGTGATTGATTGTGTGATTGGTTGAATATACCTACTTGAAATGGGCTGAAGCGGCAATGAGAGCCGTGGATTGCAGGTCACCTAGGCCACAAAGGATGGTGTGGCCACTACCTATTATGTGCATATTGTTTGTTGAGTGTGAAACAGGGTAGTTATATTATATGGTCATAGGGAAGGCTTACGGGTTTAGGGACGAAATTCTAACCCCGTGCCGGTCACGTACTCCTAAAATTGGGGTCGTGACACTAGGTGACTTTGTTCTGAACGAAGAGTTCGAATTAGAAACCACTTGGAAATCTAGATATGCCTAAGAAGAAGTAAAATGAACAAGAACTGGTCCATAGAGGTCAATTATGGTACAACGCGGGAACCGAGTCTATCACGGGTGGTCCGGGTAGATTGAGTCTCTTGTTTTGAGTCAAACTCACAGAAATACAAAGTATATGAGTACACCACATTGTGGCTATTGCCTTGGGTAAATCGAGGTCAGATGAGTCACCGACTATGCTCCAAGTGAAGTCTTGGGGTCAGATTATTGTACCAAGTAAAGTCTTGGGGCCAGGGGTTCCTAGAATGATCAACTAGGTTCCTATATCGCTCACGTGAGATATTGCCTTCAGGCCAGATTCTCTCCTAACGGAGATATGCCTTTGGGCCAGTTTATGATTACGGTTATTTGAACATGGATATCCACATGAAGATGTATGTTAAACTATGATGTGATGTATGTGTGAATTTAAATGTATGTAGAACCATGCTTTAAATTCTTTATTGTGAATATGACATATGCTCATTGCCTGACCACCTAATATATGGAAATTCAGAATCTGTTATATGCGTATGTGTTTGTGATTGGCTCCTCTCCCCAGTTGTAGTGGTACCCGCTACTACACCAAGGATGGGAAAGCCTCTCACTGAGTCTGTTTGACTCACCCCAATGTTACATGTTACAGACACAGGTGGTATAGGCATCGGGAGCGCTTCCACTTCATCTCAGGGAGGCGGACAGACTTAGAGACCGCACGCATTGTTCGCGTGGGTAGTATTGATATATGTATTTTGTCAGGATGTATATGTATATGATTCTTTTGGTATAGCATTGTTTTGTACAGTTGCTATATACATATATGTATATGTCACACTCTAGAACTATCGGCTTTATACAGGTTAAAGATTGGTCTGGTTGTTGGGATCAAAGGTTATGATATGATGAATATCATGTGTGTATATATATATATATATATGAATGTGACTTCCGCATGTGAATAGGATAGATCACACGCACTGATCGTGTGGTCAATATGTAAATTTATATATATGTGTGATTGAATACTTGATTGTGTAAAATACGGCTTCCGCATGTGAATAGGATAGGTCACACGCATTGAGGCATGTGATCAATATGTATATTTTATGTAGGTGTGTGATTGAATATATATGCTTGACTGTACACAGGAACTCTGCATGTGAATAGGATAGATCACCCGCCCTGAAGCGCGTGATCAATATGTATATTATATGTACGTGTGATTGACTATGTGTATATGTATAGACTGAAGCGGCGTTGAGCGAGCCGTGGATTGCCTGCTACTTAGGTTACCAGATAGGGATGACCATATATACTATATATTGTTTGTAATAGAAATGGGCAGTTATGCATATGTAAGAATGTCAATCAAGGATTAGAGGCTTACAGGATAGGAGAAATCCTACCTCCCGTGCCGGTCACGGACGTCCGATAGGGGGTCGTGACAAACTTGGCATCAGAGCCTAGTTACTTTAAACTGTATGAAGCCATAGGTATGACCGGGTGTCGGTTTACCCCTCTTTGTGTACCCGGGCACAACGTGGGAGTAAAAAGGCACTTGTGGAAGTACCCTGGAAATTGTGTCAGCTTTTCTTTCTACTCTCTTGATATGAAATATCAATAATTTACGTGTTCTTATTAGGTGTGGTCCTTGTGCAGTATAGGGATGCCACCTATCACGAGACAGATTAGGGGTGGAGGGAGAACTCCTGCTGAAATTGATCGAGAATCAGTTCGGGAGGAGGGAATGCCCACCCGAGGCCGAGGTAGAGGCCGTACTCGAGGCCGAGGTAGGGGTCGTGCTGGAGGTCGAGGAAGAGCACAAGTGAGAGGGGAAGGGAGGAGACCGTCACCGAAACCTCAACCCCAAGTAGAGACAGGTGCACCTTCCATGGCGGAAATGCTCACGGCAGGATTTCAGGAATTAAGAGAAGAGATGACGAGGCAAATACAGAGGGAGGTACGTCGGTTAGTAGTCGGCGAGGAAGAACAAGAAAGAATTCCTAGCAATTAAGAGATGGAGGTTGTTGAGGAAGAGGATAGGGAATGGCGACAACCACAGGAAATGCCTCGTGAACCACGGGCAGCACCTCGAGAGCTGCCAATTTCAAAATTTCTGAAGCTCCATCCACCCACTTTCTGCGGAACTAGTGAGAAAGAGGATCCGTAGTACTTTATCAGAGATGTGGTCAGAATTGGGCGCATGCTGAGGTGCTCAGGCCATGAATTAGTGGAATTAGCTTCATTCCAGCTGAGGGGAGCGGCTAGAGTATGGATAGAGTCCATACAGACGAGGTATGCACGCAGAGTGGCACCGATGACATAGGAAGATTTTCAGAGGGAATTCCTGGGTCGGTTTCTACCTGAAGGCAGCAAAGATGCAAAGCATCAGCAATTCGAGGAATTGTGGATGACGCCTAACATGACCGTTGCGGAATATGAATTAATTTTTACGGAGCTGGCTCAATTCTCACCTAAGTTAGTTCCTGATGAAGAGGCGAGGATCAAGAGATTCATACACCGACTCACGGAACCATTGTTTACTGCTTTGCTACCTCAGAGGAGACAATTTGAGATGTTAGCTCAAGCTGCAGACTGTGCTAGAATGATTGAAACTAGGAAGAGGTATGGGACATCTGTTGATACCAAAGTCAAGTTAATTACAGGCAGTGACAACCAAGGAGGTGGAAGTAAGAAAAGGAAGAAAACAGGTGGAAGTGCAGGATATTCAGGGTCCGTAGGGGGACTATCCTCAACTACCACTCATGAAACAGGTGCAAGGAGTAATTCTCAAGGGGGACAGAGAGTGCAAGGGGGTGGAAATGCTGGAAAAACAAGACCCCAGTGTGCGACTTGTGGCAGGTATCACTTTGGGGTGTATCGGAGACTGACAGGGGGCTGCTACCACTGCGGCCAGGTGGGCCATATGGCTAGAGAGTGTCGTAAGAGAAAAGAAGGTACAAGTGTGAGGAGCAATCCGACGCCAGGAAGTACACCTATTCCAGCCCCACCTGTAAGAACCGTACCACCACAACCAGCAAGTACAGGTGCAGCTAGAGGTTGTGGTGCAGGATCTAGTGGCCGAGGGCCAGGGGTGGCAGGTGGAGGACAAGCGCGGGTATTCGCACTTTCTCAACAGGATGCTCATGCATCGAATGCAGTCGTGACAGGTACCCTTATTGTCTGTTCTCTTGAAGCACGAGTTTTATTTGATTCCGGCTCCACTGAATCCTATGTGTCGCATGCATTTGCCTCTAAATTCAACAAAAGTCCATCTAGAATGGAAGAGACAGTACTGGTCTCTACTCCAATGGGAGAATCGGTACAAGTAGAGTATGTGCACAAGTCTTGCATTGTGGAGGTCGATGGTCATGAGACTGTGGTAGACCTTTGGTTGTTGTGTATGATTGATCTTGATGTGATCCTCGGAATGGATTGGTTGTCGTCTTGCCATGCGGTTGTGGACTGCAGGGCTAAATGTATATAATTTAATATGCCAAACGAGGAGCCTTTTGTGATACGGGGTGATGGAGCTGCACCGTATCCAAACTTAATCTCGGCTTTGAAGGCATCCAAATTACTTGCAAAGGGATGCAAAGGGTATTTGGCATTCGTCCAAGATACTACGAAAGAAGTACTTTCACCGACTCAATTACCGGTAGTGCAAGAGTTCATGGATGTATTTCCAGAAGAATTACCAGGGTTGCCGCCCGATCGTGAAATTGAATTTGGAATTGAGCTGCAACCTGGCACCCAGCCTATCTCCACACCACCTTACCGTATGGCTCCGAAAGAGTTGAAGGAGTTACATACGCAATTGGAAGAATTACTTGACAAGGGTTTTATTAGACCCATTTTCTCACCATGGGGTGCACCGGTCCTTTTTGTGAAGAAGAAGGACGGATCTTTGCGGTTGTATATCAGTTACCGAAAGTTAAACAAGGTGACGATCCGCAATCAATACCCACTGCCGAGGATAGATGACCTATTTGATCAGTTGCAGGGTGCAAAGCGGTTTTCCAAGATTGATTTGTGATCTGGGTATCATCAATTAAAGATTCGAGAATCAGACATACCTAAGACTGCATTCCGGACCCGGTATGGGCATTACGAGTTCTTGGTGATGTCTTTCGGATTAACTAATGCTCCTGCAGCGTTCATGGACATGATGAACAAGGTCTTTAAACCATTTCTGGACCGATTTGTCATTGTCTTCATTGACGACATATTGTTTTATTCAAAGAATTCTGAGGAACATGCCGAACACTTAAGATTAGCATTGCAGAGGTTGAGAGGAAAAACTGTATGCCAAGTTCTCTAAGTGTGAATTCTGGCTTGACAGAGTTGC
The DNA here is from genome assembly GCA_014851425.1 of Senna tora. Taxonomy (NCBI): domain Eukaryota; kingdom Viridiplantae; phylum Streptophyta; class Magnoliopsida; order Fabales; family Fabaceae; genus Senna; species Senna tora. The sequence continues at coordinate 25,207,364 of CM026264.1, forward strand.
CTTTTTGGGTCACGTGGTATCATCAGAGGGAATCCACGTTGATCCAAGTAAGGTAGAGGCAGTGAAGAATTGGTCCCAGCCTACCTCTGTTACTGAAATTCGCAGTTTCTTGGGTTTGGCTAGATATTATAGAAGATTCGTGCAGGACTTCTCTAAAGTTGCTGCACCTATGACCAAGTTGACTCAGAAAGGAGTGAAGTTCGTATGGGATGACAAGTGTGAGCAGAGTTTTCAGAAACTGAAGGACAGCCTCACCACCGCTCCAGTGCTAACATTACCTGAAGGCACATGAGGGTATGTGGTATACTGTGATGCGTCGAGGATCGGGTTAGGGTGTGTCTTGATGCAGCATGGCAAGGTGATTGCGTATGCATTGCGACAATTGAGGAAACATGAGAAGAATTACCGGACTCACGACCTTGAAATGGCTGCTGTAGTGTTCGCCTTGAAAATATGGAGACACTACTTATATGGTGAGACTTAAGTAATTTATACAGACCACAAAAGCCTCAAATAAATTTTCGAGCAGAAAGACTTGAACTTGAGACAACATCGATGGTTGGAGTTGTTGAAAGACTACGAGTGCACGATCTTGTATCATCCAAGAAAGGCTAATGTGGTAGCCAATGCTCTGAGTCGGAAATCCATGGGCAGTCTTGCTCATATAAGCGAAGAAAGAAGACCGTTAATTAGAGAACTGCACGAGCTAGAGCAAACGGGAAATCGGTTTGAGATTGGAAGTTCTAACTCACTTTTAGCCCATTTGCAAGCTAAGTCCTCTTTGGTAGAAGAGGTGAAGGCTAGACAAGATGAAGATACCGACCTCAAGCAAATCAGGGATACCATAACTAAAGGGAAAGGGGACGACGTCCGATTCTCTATAGATGATTTTGGGATACTTCGGTTGGAGGGACGGTTGTGTGTCCTTATGGTTGATAACTTGAAGGAAAGAATACTTGAAGAAGCACACCGGACTGCGTATACAATCCATCCGGGAGCTAATAAAATGTATCATGACCTGAAACAGTTGTATTGGTGGAATGACTTGAAAAAGGATGTCGCAAACTATGTAGCCAGGTGTTTAGTGTGTCAACAAGTCAAGGCTGAACACCAGAAACCCGCCGGAACGTTACAACAGATAGAAATACCTGAGTGGAAATGGGAGAGGATAACGATGGATTTTGTAACAGGATCACAACGGGGATTTGATTCGGTTTGGGTGATAGTAGATCGCATGACTAAGTCCGCAGACTTTCTACCAGTTAAGACCACTTACGGAGTGAGTCAATATGCACATATTTACCTATCAGAAATCGTTAGATTGCACGGTGTGCCAGTGTCCATAATATCTGATAGAGGTCCACAGTTCACTTCCAGGTTTTGGAAGTCATTGCAGGAAGTGTTGGGAACTAGAGTTGATCTAAGTACTGTGTTCCACCCACAGACCGATGGGCAATCAGAAAGAACCATTCAGATTCTTGAGGACATGCTTCGAGCGTGTATTATGGATTTCGGCGGAAGTTGGGAAAGGTATTTACCCTTGGCTAAGTTTGCGTACAATAACAGTTATCAAGCAAGTATTCAAATGGCACCTTTCGAGGCTCTGTACGAACGTAGATGCAGATCCTCGATTGGGTGGTTCGAGGTCGGAGAAGCTAGCCTAGTCGGCCCGGAATTGCTACAAGATGCCTTGCAGAAAGTAAAGTGTATAAGGGAGAGATTGCTGACGGCTCAGAGTAGGCAAAAGTCTTATGCTGACAATCGAAGGAGGGAACTGAAGTTTGCCTTTGGTGATTCTTGAGAATATCAACGATGAGAGGCGTGATGCGGTTCGGTAAGAAGGGGAAGTTGAGTCCTCGGTATATCGGACCGTTTGAAATCTTAGAACGAGTTGGGAATATAGCGTATCGGTTGGAATTGCCTACGGAATTGGAGGGAGTACACCCTATCTTTCATGTATCGATGCTTCGAAAGTATCTTCCCGATCCCTCGCACGTGATCCAATCGCAAGACATGCAACTAACCGAAAATATGACGTACGAAGAGGAGCCAGTGGAAATCTTAGATCGGCAGTTGAAGAAACCCAGAACGAAAGAGATTCCATTGGTTAAAGTTCTGTGGAGAAACCACTCGACCGAGGAAGCTACATGGGAGGTCGAGGGTGAAATGCGCAGAACGCATCCTCATCTATTTCGAGACTAAGGTTAGTATTTTGTTTGAAATTTAGGGACCGATTTTCTTAAGGAGGGAAGATTGTAATACCCGAGAATATTTTAACTAACGTCATTAATTAAAGTAAATTAAATTAATTAATTTAAAAGTTGGAAATGGATAGAAGCACACACCACCCTACTACATATTTTTTTTAATACAAATTTGTTTAAGTCCTAATTATATTTTTATATATATTTCTTTTTCTTATTTATTATTATTATACCAGATTTTAATTATGTGATAGGTATATGTATAAATTAGTTATATATATATATATATATATATATATATATATATATATATATATGTATATATAAAGTAAAGAAAAAGAAGAATTAAAGAGAGGGAAGGAAATCAGATTATTTTTTTCTTTTTGTAATATATATGTATATTAATTTATTATATATATATATTATATAAAAAGGAATAAGATAAGAGAATAAAGAAAAGAAATCAGAGTGTGAGCAAGGAAAGGAAAGACGCACGAGAGGGGAAGAGCAACGCGTGAGAGAGGCACCACGAACGGAAACGCACGGAGGAGCTCACGGACGGAGGAGCACGCGTGGTGGCCGGACGTGCGAGCCGGTGCCGGAGTGCGTCGCCGTTCGCCGGAAACCACCTCCGTTGTGCTAGAGAGAGAGAGAGCTACGGGCTAGAGAGAGAAAGCAAAGGGAGAGAGTTTCTCGCCGAAAAAACGCCGTCTCTTCACCGGGGAAGGTAGCTGGGAGTCTCCTCTACTCCATCTCGTCCTTCTAACCGGTTGAATCGAGGTGAGAAGTCCCGAAACTCTCAAACCCCAATTTTATCAATTTTAGGGATTTTTGGAAAGACCCCAATTGATTCAATCTGAGTGTTCTGGGTCCTAAATTGAAGCATATGCATGTTAGGAAGTGAGTCGGAAGCTTAGGAACCGGAACCAAATTGATGGAATTTATACGGGTTGGAAAAAGTGTAGGAAAATGTGGTTGTTAAGGTTTAAGGGTGTTGTGGAATAATTTGGGGTGCATTGAAAGGTTGAATGATAATTATATAATTGTTAAAAATTATTGGAATGTACGAGGGATTAAAACCCGAGTAATTCCCGTCTCACCCGGAACCCCGTTCGGGGAAAAAGAGACAATTTTCTAATTTTACGCGTATTCGGGTATGTGTATTCATGTGTAGGTGAAGTGTTCAAGGTTATTTTGATAAATGCAAAGCTTGGACAAGTAGGATTATAATTCTCTTGAGCCGTAAATTCAAGACTTGGGTAATGGAAGTTCATATGGACACATAGAGGTGGAATTGGGTAACCTTGCATTCCCAAGTCAAAGCTTCCGAATAGTGTGATTAAGAAAGGGCTGAACACGAATAGGAGCATGCTAGGTGTTCCGAAAACTAGTTGAGGGCATTCCAAGGCAATAACTAGTCTATGGAATTAATTAGAAAGAACATGAGCATTAGCGTTACATGTACACGATAGTGGTTGAAATTGCAAGTTTCTGAATCTCTGAAGTATATGTGTATAGGGCACCATACTGTGAGTGGACTTTCGGGCGCACCGAGAGCCGATCAGAGGGGCCAACCAGGTGAGGGGCTTTCCTATCCTTGTCCTATAGGGTTGAGTGCGGAAATGGATATATGGTTTGCCTTCTTGCCTATTTGTAGAAATTATATATTAGATAATATGCTATTGTTGTTCCTAAATTACAATATATGTGAAAACGTGCTATATGTGTGTATGTGAATTGTAAAAGCGATGGTGGCTCAAGGTGCCTTATATGAAAAGAAGGTCCTCAGGACCTATATAATATCGGGGGTAGGATCGAGTCAATATTATATGTGAGGGTTTTGTGGTACTAGAAACAAACCTCATTGATTTTTATCTGAAAGGTGTGTTTTGAATGTAAATCCTTAAAGAGAATAAACCTATGTGACTTTGTTCTGAACCAAGAGTTCGAATTAGAAACCACTTGGAAATCTAGATTTGCCTAAGAAGAAGTAAAATGAACAAGTAGTGGTCCATAGAGGTCAATTATGGTACAACGCGGGAACCAAGTCTATCACGGGTGGTCCGGGTAGATTGAGTCTCTTGTTTTGAGTCAAACTCACAAAAATACAAAGTATATGAGTACACCACATTGTGGCTATTGCCTTTGGTAAACCGAGGTCAGATGAGTTGCCGGCTATGCTCCAAGTGAAGTCTTGGGGTCAGATTATTGTTCCAAGTAAAGTCTTGGGGCCAGGGGATCCTAGAATGATCAACTAGATTCCTATATCGCTCACGTGAGATATTGCCTTCGGGCCAGATTCTCTCCTAACAGAGATATGCCTTCGGGCCAATTTATGATTACGGTTATTTGAACATGGATATCCACATGAAGATGTATGTTAAACTATGATGTGATGTATGTGTGAATTTAAATGTATGTAGAACTATGCTTAAATTCTTTATTGTGAATATGACATATGCTCATTGCCTGACCACCTAATATATGGAAATTCAGAATCTGTTATATGCGTATGTGTTTGTGATTGGCTCCTCTCCCCAGTTGTAGTGGTACCCGCTACTACACCAGGGATGGGAAAGCCTCTCACTGAGTCTGTTTGACTCGCCCCAATGTTACATGTTACAGACACAGGTGGTATAAGCATCGGGAGCGCTTCCACTTCATCTCAGGGAGGCAGACAGACTTAGAGACCGCACGCATTGTTCGTGTGGGTAGTATTGATATATGTATTTTGTCAGGATGTATATGTATGATTCTTTGGTATAGCATTGTTTTGTACAGTTGCTATATACATATATGTATATGTCACACTCTAGAACTGTCGGCTTCATACAGGTTAAAGATTGGTCTGGTTGTTGGGATCATAGGTTATGATATGATGAATATCATGTGTATATATATATATATATATATATATATATATATATATATATATATGAATGTGACTTCCGCATGTGAATAGGATAGATCACACGCACTGAGCGTGTGTTCAATATGTAAATTTATATATATGTGTGATTGAATACTTGATTGTGTGAAAATACGGCTTCCGCATGTGAATAGGATAGGTCACACGCATTGAGGCGTGTGATCAATATGTATATTTTATGCAGGTGTGTGATTGAATATATATGCTTGACTGTACACAGGAACTCTGCATGTGAATAGGATAGATCACCCGCCCTGAAGCGCGTGATCAATATGTATATTATATGTACGTGTGATTGACTATGTGTATATGTATAGACTGAAGCGGCGTTGAGCGAGTCGTGGATTGCTTGCTACTTAGGTCACCGGATAGGGATGACCATATATACTATATATTGTTTGTAATAGAAATGGGTAGTTAAGCATATGTAAGAATGTCAATCAGGGATTAGAGGCTTACGGGATAGGAGAAATCCTACCTCCCGTGCCGGTCACGGACGTCCGATAGGGGGTCGTGACAGATATACTTCTACAAATGTCGATACCATCATCATAAAAGAAGGTCACTCTCCTTCTTGTTCAAGCATGTCTCATTCAAAGACTCTGACTGATTGTGATAAGGATAAGCAACATGATTTGGAAGCTCAAGTGGAAGCAGAGAAAAGTAAGAAGGTTGAATAATAATTGTAGGGGTAAAGTACATACTGTCGCTAAATTTTGCTGTAATGTTCATTTATGCTCCCAAAATTTTTAATATTGTTCATACCTGCTCTTTTTGCTAACACTGTTAACTTGTGTGACGGAATTTGCTGACATGGATGAAGAATGTGTATAATTTTGTCACCTTATTTTTCACCTTACATTTAAAATTTTACTTTTATTAAAAAATTATCCTAATCCAAATAAAAAATACAAAACTTTTAATTTGGATTAGGTTAATTTTTTTAATAAAAAAAGTTAAATGTGAGGTGACAATATTATACACATTCATCGTTCATGTCAGTAAATTTTGTCAAGTAAGTTAACGGTATTAATAAAAGGACAAAACTTATATGATGTTGCTTACATGCTTTTGGTAAGGTTAACCAATTAAAAAAAGACACGTGTCAATTTTCAACTCAAAATTGACACATATCTTTTTTTAATTGGCTAATCTTACCAAAAGCATGTAAGCAACAGCACATAAGTTTTTTCCTTAATAAAAAGGGCAAGTATAAACAAAATTGAAAGTTTGGGGTAGGCATGAACAAAAAAAAAGGTTGAAAATAAGAATGAATTTTACAACAAATTTTATGACTGTAAGGTACCCCTAATTATAGTGATATATATGTAAAAGTTGAATGGATGAGTTATTGAATAATTAGGTATGATCCATCATCCATATATGGTTATGCTATATTATAATTTGCTTTAGTTGTTTGGTGTATTTTCTATGTAGGTTTCATTCACCTCTTGTTCCGATATATGATGGATAAGAGTTTAGAAATCTATAAATAATTCTCAATTTTAATGCTTTATGAGTGATCAAATTAATATTCACAGTTCAACTCGCTTGGACCTAACCATATTGGTATTTGTATAAGTAAAAAAATTTAAATAACTAACGTGGCGATAGCACCCGTTGATGTAGCACTGAGAGCATGGTACTCACTAACCCATCAGTGCTTACTAGACTACCACTTATCTCCGTTGAAGTGGCACTCCCTTCTCTTGCTAGTTCATTCCTCTCCCTTCTTCTTTCATAGGCCGGAATTACAACTCTAATATCATTTGTTGGACCTACTAAAAAATATAAGGAAAAAGAAATGAGTAACACAAAAAAAAAATTAACGTATCCACAGTCCACTGGGAAAAACTTACTACTTACAATTTTTGTACGAATAAATTGTAAAACGCCTAAATATCTAATCCAACACACCACAAAATGGAATAATCTATCGAACCACGAATTAAAAGCTCAGAAAAGGAATTTACACACTAGAATTTCCTGAAAGCTGAATAGGAGATCAAATTCAACAATAGAACCCTTTCTTGTTTACGATCCTTCTTAAAATAGCAGAAATTTGTTCAAAATTACGATCAAAAGATGCTTTACCTTGGATTTAGAGCCACAATTACGTGCGACAAAATGGAAGACGGATCCTAAACAGAGAATAAAAGTCTTGAATGGATGCAAATAGAATAGTGATCAGAGAAGAAAAGTTTGAATATATCAGAGAAAAATCTGAAGTTACCGAGAAGTCAAGTAAAGACAGGTAGGCAAAGAAGAGGTAAGAAGCTGAAAGTAGCTGAAGAAGAAGAAGAAAGATAGGTTTTGGGTATGTAACCTTCAAGTATGGGTGTCTATGACCAGACGTCATCTTCTCTTACGGACAAGAATCTAACCCGAAAGGACACTACGGCGTTTCTCAATACAAAATATTTTACAATAAATTAAGGGCTAAAGTATTATTTTGATCCTCAATATTTGTATGAAGTTTAATGTTGGTCCTGGCATGACACATCACTGTCGTATCACCCCAAATTGCCACATCATCATCATCATTATATCATCATATTTTAATGACGTGGCAGTGATGTGTCATGACACATCATTAAAATATGACACGTAGGAGAGAGGGTGTGTCACATAAGCATGGTACGTCATCATTTAACGGTAAAAAGTTAACTGTGTTATATTCGAGGACCAAAATCGACCAAAACAAAAAACTTTGAGGACCAACATTAAACTTCATGCAAACATTGAGGACCAAAATAGTACTTTAGCCATAAATTAATATTGGTTTTGCTAACTAGTTTTTAATTATTAAAAGGATAAAAGTTTAGTACTACTGTACCACTGAACTTCAGTGCATCCTTTCAATTTTATAGTGTTATTTGTTAATATTAATAAAAACTTATATTAATTAGGACTCACCTTAAATGAATTATGGACCAACTGGTTTGAGGAATATACTTAAGTTCAATATTACCGTACCACTGAACATCTACTCCTATTAAAGAATTTAAAAAATTATTTTTTATTTTTTATCAATTTAAAAAAAAATTAATTCTCTCTCAATCATTTATAAAAAAATTTAACAAGTATAAGACTATTTGTTAGATAAGCCCAATTAATATTAGGTGTTTGCTGTGAAGTTATTCAATAAAAATAAAACACGTGACAAAAGTTACTTATATAACCAATCATAAGGAGAGAAAAAATATAAAAAATTAAATTTTAATAATCAATCACTGAAGAAAGAGAATATAAATAAGGCAGGTGATTGGTGAAATTTTATAGCAAGCACCTAAGTAACTTCACCATAGTTTTTTTTATTAATATTATTGTGATTATAACATTTTATTATTCAATAGAGATATTAATTAACTAATAAATTAATATTTATTAATTTAAATGATTTTTCTAATTGGTTAAAATTAAATTTTGATTACATAAGAAAAACATGGTATCTTAAAATAAATTATGTGTCATATTAATTGAATGAATCTAAAATATGGACCTTTTAATTTGAATATTAAAGTTTGGGGAAATTACTTAAGTCTAGTTTTTACATTTTTGTCATTTGATTATCTAATTAGGAGAGTAATGTATGTTTCATACAATTCATTTCTATTGTAACTGATTCTTTTTTTAAAAAAAAAATTATTTTTATTTTAATTGAATAACTTGATAATAAAAATATAAAATTTACATACAAGTATATAGATATTAAATATTTTAGGTGTTTATTAACACTTGAACCACTTATCTTGGGTTAGACTTCATTTTTAATAATTTAGTGATACATAACATTGTATGTTTAAGGAAAATTAGTTATTACAATGTTTTGTTTTATAAAATTTAAAAATATACTTGCATTTAAAAAATTAGTTTTGTGAAGAAGATATTCAATGAGATTCATGATCATATAATATATATTTTTTAATAGTATTACTTTATTTAAATAAAAAAATCCATAGAATTACTTTATTGTTATTACAATCGGCAAGTTGCTTGAGCTTTATCCAAAAAACACTTGTCACTATAGACCACGTCAATTGGGTCTTTGTCAAATTTTCTGAGTCCAAAATAAAGTTCAAGTTCAAGTTGAATCAGCATTAGGAGTTAGGATATCAAGAGATTTACTACTGAATCTTCTTCTCAACGACCCGAATTCCGGAAACTTATAAGTATACGACAAGCAATTTATTACGAGAGGAGGCTCTCGCGGTAGGATTTCAACGCTCAAATAAGGTACTGGAAGTAAATAGTATGGTGATAGTATATTAGATTTGTGAGCATATCTGAGAGGCCTATTGGGTATATATAAGCTCCGTTATGGGTACGATCGTCATTTGGGGTCCTAGCATGTAGCGGGAGCCACGTCTGCATAATTAACCCTGTAAAGTGTGGTGACATGGATAACACCGTGATAGTAACAAGTGGGTTGAAACAAGCGAATGAGCTAGCTCGGCCCGATGGGTCGGGACGAGCGAGAAAGCTCGCTCGGTCCGATATGAGCATACCATATCATTTACCATAACCTTTTTAAAATAAAATAAAGTAAAACAACAACGACAACGGTGTTTGTGTTGTGGTATGTATTCAGATTAGTTATTCTAGGATAGGAAATAGATTAGTTTAGGATGATATGTATTTTAATTTTTATCTTTTTAATTTAAGTTTATCATTTTATAAAAAAAACAACAAAAATATATCTCATCAATTTGGTTTTAGCAAAAGTACTTTTATATGTCTCCAAATTTTATATCAATTTTTAATTTTATCCTTAAACATTATTTTTTATAAGTTTTGTCTCAAAAAGTTTAGATGTCGTCATAACACTTAACATCGTTAAAATTGTTAGCAGGAAATTATAGCATGACATTATATATGTAATATTAATAATGGTTTATCACTCAAAACAACATGTCTTCGTAGTAATGTTAATCTATCACTTAAAATAATGTCATTTCCTCATATTAAAAGAATAATAATAAAAAGAAACGACATTGTTTTTATATTTGTCAAAACCATCAATATCCAAAAGTTCATTGACCACTCTCTAATCTAGTTCAAGTTAGCTAAGGTCCCAGAATGAGATAAAGCTCTCATAGTAGGGATTTTTCTTATACACAAGACTCAAACACGAGACCTAATTTACTTAAGGGAAATAGAGTACCAACAAGACCCACCAACCACATGTAGTATGTACTTTGATATTATGAGAGATATTGTAATGTGATCCCAAGCATGGATAAAATATGCAAAAACGTCATTTGGTCATTGTGGGCTGAAAATGGAGCAATTATCATATTTTGGGCTTGGCAACATCAATTTGAAGACTTTGGACCAAGCACTACACATGAGAGGACTCATTTGAACCTTAATAAATCATATTTTAGGCTCACTGTGATGATTGTACTAAGGGTTTTTTTATTTAGTGCGCATTTTTCAGAATTATTAGTTACTTATTTTGACTTTTAAATTGGCTTTTATATCTTAAAATCTCTAGGATTAGGTTTCCTATTTCATTAAATTAAATTAGGATTTTTTTCTTCAAAAAGCATTGTACCCAACACTTTGAAATAAGATTATGAGATTTGAATTATTCAGAGAGCTTGTGTCTTTACACATTCTTCTTGAGAGTGGATTCTCTCATGGGTTCATTTTTGGACTAACAGACTTTTCAAGGATTGATCAACCTTATAGCGTCTTCCAAAACTTCGAGTCCTTGTTCATTCGAGTTCAAGGGTTCAAGTGGATCACCAATCAACCTATCATTTGTGTTTCCATTTGTATTTGTCATTTGATAATTCAATAGATTAGAAATTTTCTCCGATATTTGTTCCTTCCATATTATATACTTCGAGACCTTCTGTCCGCATCATTAACAGTGTACATATATAATACAAAAGATTGAATTTGAAAATCATGCAAATTACATCAAATAATAGTTGGTGACTTGCTTGTATTTGTCCAAGCATAAATTAGTTGTTAACATCTTTTTTTTTGTACTTCAAAAAAAAATTTAAGTAAACGAACAAGATGTGATATTCACATTTATCTTTGTTTATATGCATTTTAAGTAATACTATCAAACGGGCCGGGCCGAAGCTAGGTGGCTGTTTTGTCAAACGATCCTAAATTTTAATGCCCAAGCCCTCTCATGGTGACCCATTGGCCACTCCTTTTTTTTTTTAAATATTTGTAAAATTAATTTTAATAAAATAAAAGTGATGTTGTTGTTGAAAAATTATTTTATATTGGGCTTAATTAATTGGTATTTTATTTTATTTAAAATACTGGTTGGATGTATAACCCAATTATGACCATGATACCTGTAAATTAATGTGATTAATTTGGTTTTGGTCTCACCTTGTAGATTGGGCCTTAAGCCCAATAATGATGTAATGTGATAAGTGTAGGGCTATCAGGCTGACTACCTATGATGGGTGGGTAATTTTCAACCCTCTATAAATACAGGGGTTGAGTCCCCTCTCCAATCTAATTTTTGACCTAGCCTCCCCATTAGGGCAATCACATGAAAAAGATAAGGAGAGGAAGACCGGCCTCCACGTGAACACTTGATCACGTCCGATCAAACTATGGCATCATGTCACGACCCCATTTCTAGGAGTCCGTGACCGGCACGGGAGTAGGATTTCACCCCTAAACCGGTAAGCCTTCCCTATTACCATTTAAAATAATTACCCTGCTATACAGACAACATACAATATTCACATAATAAATATTGGCCACGTCATTCATGGTGGCCTAAATAACCTGCAATCCACGGCGCTCATTGCCGCTTCAGCCCAATTCAAGTATATATATACATCCCTTCACATAAGCAATCACACATAAATATGTATATACGTAGTGATCAAACCACAAGGGAATGACCTATCCTATTCACACACAATATATATAACCTGTTCGATCACCTGTATATAAGCATCCACACTCGCATTTAACTTTACATATTGATCACACGCCTCAATGCGTGTAATCTATCCTATTCACATGCAGGTTTATATATTTGCAAACAATCACATACCAACCACACACATATTTATATATATATAATTTACATATTGGTCACACCCCATAGGGTGTGACCTATCCTATTCACATGCGGAAGCAATTCATACTCATCATAATATTCATATATCCTATATCCCCATCCATGACCTAATCTTTAAACAGTATGAAGCCGACAAGTCTAGATTTGTACATATATTTATACATATAGCAATTGCCCATACATCAAAGGCTATACTCAAAATAATGTATACATCAGTGACATATAACAAAAGAATGTATACATCAAAAGATAAACCTCTCACGCGAACAATGCGTGAGGTCTCTAGGAATGTCCGCCTCCTTGAGAGGAAGTAGACGCGTGTCCGGTGCCCGCTACACCTGTATCTGTAACATGTAAAATTGGGGGGTGAGTCAAACGGACTCAGTGAGAGGCTCTCCCATCCTTGGTGTAGTAGCGGGTACCACTACAACTGGGGGAAGGGAGCCAGTCACATCCACATGCACATATAATAGTTCTTTTAACCTTTCATGTTTAAGTGATCATGCATTTAGCATATATAACACATGTATTGACAAAATTAGGCATATATATATCACATGTTCAATATCGTCAAACACTTTCCAATATCATATATCGTTTTAAAATAACATAAACTGGCCCGAAGGCATATCTCCCTTTGGGGAGAGAACTGGCCCGAAGGCATATCTCCGTTAGGAGAGAATCTGGCCCGAAGGCATAACTCACGTGAGTGGCATCCGTTATGAGGTAAACTGGCCCGAAGGCATAGCTCACGTGAGCGGTTAGGAACCTAGTTGATCATTCTAGGAACCCCTGGCCCCAAGACTTTACTTGAGACATATCTGGCACCAAGACTCTACTTGGTACATAGCCGGCGACTCGTGTGACTTTGGCCTAACCAAAGCTTTAACCACAAAGTGGCAAACTCATAAACTTTGGACTCTTGGGTGTCCGACTTCACGAGGACATACTCGATCTACCCGGTTTATTTAAAATGGACACTTCTTTTATCATAGACTCTACATGACTCCTATGAACCCCTACTAGTTCGGTTTTACTTTTCTTGGAAAAACTTATAAGTTTATACCCTTTCCCAAGTTCGAAAATAGTTCAAGGAAGAACATCCTAAGTTCGATTATTTCAAAAATTTCAAGATCAAACAATAGGTTTCCAACTTCATTTAACTTGTGAGTTTCTAGGACCATGGAATTTAGACACCGAAAGTAGACTCGATCCTACCCCCGATATCGTTCTAGGTTCCAAGAACCCTTTTTCCATATAAGGCTTCCTAAGCCATCATAATGTTTCACATGTATCAAATACACATATAACATGTAATTTCATATAATAACATTTAGGAACAACAATAGCATGTTTCTAACATACATATCCTAGCAACGAGGCAAGTAATACAAACCATATTTTTTTTTTCCACATCCTCATACAACCCACAAGAGGGCAAGGATGGGAAAGCCCCTCACCTCTTTGCTTTCCTTGATCGGCCCTCGGCGTACCCGAAGCTCCAACCAGTTCGTGATGTCCTACACACCCATAGTGAGTAGTTTTAGACACTTGAACTTTACTATAACTTGTACACATCAATACAATGTCCATATAACTATAAATCCCATAAACTAGTTAATTAACTTATAGTTACATTAACTAGTATTCAAGCTCTTTAATTTGCTTCTATTTATCTCTAATTCATGTCATTCCTTTATAATCCCCCTTCAATTTAAAACTCCCAATTTACCCATTTACCTACAAGTGTCCATATGTGGCTTTGCATTAATTCCATACCCAATTGATGGCCTATGATAATCATAGTCTCCAATTGTCCATGGTTACCAATTTTCCAACTCCATTTATAACTCATTATCACATATGAACACATGTGGATTAACATACTTGAAAATTAGAATTTTACCAATTGAGAGCATTTCATTATTTAAATTGATTCCAAGCCTTTACCACGGCCTAACCGACACTCTTAGTCCATCTCTTAGCTCCAATTTCTTATTTAAACTAGAATTTACCTCTTTTATTATTAATCTAGTTTCCGGTTAAGGCGGAACTATTCGGTCTTCGATCCTTTGTCTATTCCAACAATTTATACCATCTAAAAACAACCATTCAACACCCCAATCAATCCCAATTCAACCCATTCAACAATCTATCTCCATTTAATGTTCATTGATCTATGGTTTTCCAACTTGACCACTTCCATCACCAATTTATCCACATATAAACTTCCAACTACTTCTAAACAATCCAATAACATCAATTTAAGACTCAGAATAATCAATTTATATCAATTTGGAACTTTCCAAAAATCCCTAAAATTGATAAATTTGGGGTTTGAGTGATTCGGGACTTCTTACCTCGATTTAATCGGTTAAGATGATGGAATAGGGTATAGGAAACCCCCGGTCACCTTCCCCGAGCTCGGAACGGCCAAAATCCGGCGAGATTCCGGCGAAAAAAACACTTTTCCCGTTTGTTTCTCTCTCTAACCAAGCTCTCTCTCTCTCCTCCGTGCACCCGCTGGCCACCTTCCTCCGGCGTCGCCGTCGACTGCCCCTACTCCGGCGAACGGCGGCGTCGTCCTCCGCTGGCCTCCGCGCGCGTCCCCTTCTTCTTCCGTTAGCCTTGGCGTCGTGGTGTATTGTGGTCGTCCACTTCTTCGTCTCTGCTTCACGATTTAGAGAATGAGGACCAATTCATTTCCTTTTTTTTTTAAATGGGGGGTCACGTGTGTGATCCCCCCCCCCCTCTCCACCAATACATATATAAATATTATATATTTATATATTTTCTTTTCTTTTTAAAAAAAAAAACTGCATGTATATATATTTATATATATATATTTAATATATCATTTATTTATTTATTGTTAAAATTGACTTTGGGGGTTAATAAACTTACACCCAATATTTCCCGTTGAGTCCTAATTTTGGTCCAAATAAAATTTCATTTATTTAAAATTTTTCCCCTTTTCCTTCCAATTTAAAATAAAAATTAAATTAGGACCTTAACGTAAATTGGAAAAATTTTCGGGTATTACAATCTTCCACCCTTAAGAAATTCGGTCCCCGAATTTCAATCACATACTAACCTTAGTTTTCAAATAGATGAGGATACGTCCTGCGCATATCAGCCTCGACTTCCCACGTAGCTTCCTCGGTCGAGTGATTTCTCCACAGAACTTTCACCAATGGTATTTCTTTCGATCTCAATTTCTTCAATTGACGATCCAAGATTTCCACTGGTATCTCCTCATACGTCAAATCTTTAGTTAGTTGTACTTCTTGGGGTTGAATCACATGAGAAGGATCTGGCAAGTACTTGCAAAGCATTGATACATGAAACACCGGATGAACTCCTTCTAGTTCCGCCGGCAATTGAAGACGGTAGGCAACATTCCCCACACGCTCTAGTATCTCAAATGGTCCAATATACCTTGGACTTAGCTTGCCTTTCTTGCCAAACCTCATTACGCCCTACATTGGTGAAATTTTCAAGAATACTAGCTCACCCACAGCGAATTCCAATTCTCTTCTTCAGTTGTCAGCATATGACTTCTGTCTACTTTGAGCCGTTAACAACCTCTCCCTTATTTCTTTTACCTTTTTCAAGGCATCTTGTAACAGTTCCGGCCCGACTAAGCTAGCTTCTCCGACCTCGAACCAACCAATCGGGGATCGACACCTTCGACCATAAAGAGCCTCGAAAGGTGCCATTTGAATACTCGCTTGGTAACTGTTATTATATGCAAACTCAGCTAGAGGTAAATACTTTTCCCAACTTCCGCCGAAATCCATAATACACGCTCTAAGCATGTCTTCCAGAATTTGAATAGTTCTCTCTGATTGCCCATCTGTCTGTGGGTGAAAAGCGGTGCTCAAATCAACTCTAGTCCCCAACACTTCCTGCATAGACTTCCAAAACCTGGAAGTGAACTGTGGCCCTCTATCCGATATTATGGATACTGGTATCCCGTGTAGTCTGACGATCTCTGATAGATAGAGCTGCGCATACTGACTCACACTATAAGTGGTCTTAACTGGCAGAAAGTGGGCGGACTTGGTCATACGGTCCACTATTACCCAAACTGAATCAAACCCACGCTGTGATCTAGGCAACCCTGTAACAAAATCCATTGTGATCCTCTCCCATTTCCATTCTGGTATTTCTATTTGTTGTAACATCCCGGCGGGTTTCTGGTGTTCAGCCTTAACCTGCTGACATACTAAACATCTAGCCACATAGTCTGCAACATCTCTTTTCATACCATTCCACCAATACAATTGTTTCAAATCATGATACATCTTGTTAGCTCCCGGGTGGATGGTATAAGCGGTCCGGTGTGCTTCTTCAAGAATCCTCTCTTTCAAATTGTCCACCATCGGAACACACAACCGTCCCTCCAAGCGAAGTACCCCGAAATCATCAATAGAGAATCGGAGGTCCTCCCTTTTCTCTTCGATTACTGTATTCTTAATCTGTCTGAGGTCGGCATCTTCATCCTGTTTAGACTTCACCTCTTCTACCAAGGAGGATTTGGCTTCTAGATGAGCCAACAATGAATTTGAAGTTCCAATCTCAAACCGATTCCCGGTTTGTTCTAACTCATGAAGTTCCTTAATCAATGGTCTCCTCTCTTCACTTATATGAGCAAGACTACCCATGGATTTCCGACTCAGAGCATCAGCTACCACATTAGCCTTTCTCGGATGGTACAAAATCGTGCAGTCATAATCTTTTAACAACTCTAGTCATCGACGTTGTCTCAAGTTTAAATCTTTCTGCTCGAAGATGTATTTGAGACTCTTGTGATCTGTATAAATTTCACAAGTCTCTCCGTATAGGTAATGCCTCCATATTTTTAAGGCAAATACCACCGCGGCCATTTCAAGATCATGCGTCGGGTAATTCTTCTCATGTTTCCTCAACTGTCTCGAGGCATACGCAATCACTTTGCCGTGTTGCATTAATACACACCCCAACCCAATCCTTGATGCATCGCAATACACCACATACCCTTCGGTGCCTTCAGGAAGTGCTAACACTGGAGCGGTAGTGAGGCTTTCCTTCAACTTCTGGAAACTGTGCTCACATTTCTCATCCCATACAAACTTCACCCCTTTTTGTGCCAATTTGGTCAATGGCGCAGCCACCTTAGAAAAATCTTGCACGAATCTTCTGTAATAGCCCGCCAAACCCAAAAAGCTACGGATTTCTGTAACTGAGGTAGGTTGGGACCAATTCTTTACCGCCTCCACCTTACTTGGATCAACGTGGATTCCCTCTGATGATACCACGTGACCCAAAAAGGCAACTCTATAAAGCCAAAATTCGCATTTGGAGAACTTGGCATACAACTTCTTCTCCCTCAACCTTTGCAAGGCCAACCTTAAGTGTTCAGCGTGCTCTTCTGAATTCTTCGAATAGACCAAGATGTCATCAATAAAGACAATGACAAATTGATCCAAGAAAGGTTTGAAGACCCTGTTCATCATATCCATAAACGCTGCAGGAGCATTGGTCAATCCAAAAGACATCACCAAAAACTCGTAATGTCCATATCGGGTTCGGAAAGCGGTCTTAGGTACGTCTGATTCTCGAATCTTGAGTTGGTGATACCCAGATCGCAAATCAATTTTAGAAAACCGCTTTGCACCTTGTAATTGATCAAACAAGTCATCTATCCTCGGAAGTGGGTATTGGTTGCGGATCGTCACCTTATTTAACTTTCGGTAATCGATACACAACCGCAAGGATCCGTCCTTCTTCTTCACAAAAAGGACCGGCGCACCCCAAGGAGAAAAACTAGGCCGAATAAAGCCCTTGTCAAGCAACTCCTGCAACTGAGTATGTAACTCCTTCAATTCTTTCGGAGCCATACGATAAGGTGGTGTGGATATAGGTTGAGTACCGGGTTGCAATTCAATTTCAAATTCAATTTCCCGATCGGGAGGCAACCCCGGCAATTCTTCCAGAAATACATCTAAGAACTCACGCACCACCGGTACTTGATTCGGTGAAACCACTTCTTTCGTAGTGTCTCTCACAAAGGCCAAGTACCCTTTGCACCCTTTTTCAAGTAGCTTGAATGCCTTGATAGCTGAAATCAAGCTTGGGTACGGAGCGGCTCCGTCGCCCCTTATCACAAAAGGTTCTTCATTCGGCATGCTAAATTTTAGACACTTAGCTCTACAATCCACCACCGCATGACAAGATGCCAACCAGTCCATTCCCAGAATTACATCTAAATCAACCATAACTAAAAGACGAAGGTCTACTATAGTCTCATGACCATCGACCTCCACCACACAGGATTTATGCACATACTCAACTTGTACTGAATCTCCCATCGGAGTAGATACTAATACTATCTCTTCCATTCTAGATGGACTTCTCTTGAATTTAGAGGCAAATTCATGCGACACGTATGAATGAGTAGAACCAGAATCAAACAACACTTTTGCTTCAAGAGAACAAACAAGTAGAGTACCTGTGACCACTGCATTGGATGCATGAGCGTCCTGCTGAGAAAGTGCGAATACTCTGGCTTGACCGCCACTCACTGCCCCTGTACCTCTACCACTGTTACCCGCACCGCGACCTCTAATTGCACCCGTGTTGGTTGTATGTGGTGGCACGGCTCTCACCGGTGGGGCTGGAATAGGAGTACTTCTCGGAGTCGGGTTACTCCTCACACTTGTACCTTCCCTCCGCTTAGGACACTCCCTAGACATGTGGCCCACTTCGCCACAAGTGTAGCATGCACCGGTCAATTTCCGGCATACACCAAAATGACGTCTGTTGCAGATTGCACATTGAGGCCATGTGTCACCGGTGTTTTTACTGCCTTGTACTCTCTGTCCACCTTGGGTGTTACTCTTCCCAGAACTTGTGGTGGTAATAGCAGACTGCCCACCAACTTGTCCTGCATAATTTGAAACTATACCAGAATTACCAGCTGTCTTTTGCTTCTTCTTCCACCCTTGGCCCTCATTGCCCATCAATAATTTATTCTTGGGATTCGCCGACGTCCCAAACTTCTTTCTATTTTCGATCACTCTTGCACAATCCGCAGCCTGTGCTAAAGTTTCAAATTGATTACACTGGGGTAGTAGCACTACGAACAACGGCTCTACCAGTCTGTGAATGAACCTCTTGACCAATTCCCTCTCATCAGGAACTAATTCAGGAGCGTATTGAGCTAGCTCTGTGTACTGCAGTTCAAACTCGGTCACAGACATATTCGGCGTCATCCACAAGTCTTCGAACTGTTGACGCTTGGCATACTTCATTCCTTCAGACAGAAACCGACCCAGGAATTCCCTCTGAAAATCTTCCCGGGTCATAGGAGCAACTCTCCTTGCATATCTCTTCTGTACTGATTCAAACCAAACCCGTGCAGCGCCCCTTAACTGAAACGAGGCAAGTTCCACCATCTCTCCTCCTGGACACCTCAGTAATTGCCCAATTCTGATTATATCACGGAGGAAATGTTGAGGGTCCTCCTTGGTTTCGGTTCCGCAAAATGTGGGCGGATTTAACTTCAAGAATTTTGTAATTGGCAATTCCCTCGGAACTCCCCTCGGTCTCCTGGGTACGTCCCTTAGTTGCCAATCCCTTCTAGGTTCTTCCTCCCTTGTTTCAGTTTCCCGTTCAACCGATATCACTTGCTCTTCTTCTTCGCCGACAACTAAACGGCGGACTTCTTGTTGAATTTGGCGGGTTATTTCGGCTCTCAATTCCTGAAATCCCGCAGTCAACATCTCAGCCACCGACGGAGCACCCGTCTCAACCTGTGGCTCTGGGTTTTGTTGCCTATGCACTTCTCTTTCTTGTGTCCTACCACGACCGCGAGCACGGCCTCTAGCATGGCCTCTAGCTCGGCCCCTGGGAGGCACTCTCTCCTCCCGAACGGACTCCTCATCTATACGTGCAGGGACTCTACCGCCCCTCCTAGCCTGCCTAGTGGTCGGCAGCATCCCTGTACTGCACAAAGATCACACCTAATAAATACGCATATAACAATGATATATTTAAATATCAAAGAGAGTAGAAAGAAAGGATTGACACATTTTTCCTGGGTATTCCCACAAGTGCCCTTTTACTCCCACGTTGTGCCCGGGTACACAAAGAAGGGTAAACCGACACCCGGTCATACCTATGGCTTCATACTATTTAAAAATAACCTGCCTCTGATACCAACTTTGTCACGACCCCATTTCTAGGACTCCGTGACCGGCACGGGAGTAGGATTTCACCCCTAAACCCGTAAGCCTTCCCTATTACCATTTAAAATAATTACCCTGCTATACAGACAACATACAATATTCACATAATAAATATTGGCCACGTCATTCATGGTGGCCTAAATAACCTGCAATCCACGGCGCTCATTGCCGCTTCAGCCCAATTCAAGTATATATATACATCCCTTCACATAAGCAATCACACATAAATATGTATATACGTAGTGATCAAACCACAAGGGAATGACCTATCCTATTCACACACAATATATATAACCTGTTCGATCACCTGTATATAAGCATCCACACTCGCATTTAACTTTACATATTGATCACACGCCTCAATGCGTGTAATCTATCCTATTCACATGCAGGTTTATATATTTGCAAACAATCACATACCAACCACACATATATATATATATATATATAATTTACATATTGGTCACACCCCATAGGGTGTGACCTATCCTATTCACATGCGGAAGCAATTCATACTCATCATAATATTCATATATCCTATATCCCCATCCATGACCTAATCTTTAAACAGTATGAAGCCGACAAGTCTAGATTTGTACATATATTTATACATATAGCAATTGCCCATACATCAAAGGCTATACTCAAAATAATGTATACATCAGTGACATATAACAAAAGAATGTATACATCAAAAGATAAACCTCTCATGCGAACAATGCGTGAGGTCTCTAGGAATGTCCGCCTCCTTGAGAGGAAGTAGACGCGTGTCCGGTGCCCGCTACACCTGTATCTGTAACATGTAAAATTGGGGGGTGAGTCAAACGGACTCAGTGAGAGGCTCTCCCATCCTTGGTGTAGTAGCGGGTACCACTACAACTGGGGGAAGGGAGCCAGTCACATCCACATGCACATATAATAGTTCTTTTAACCTTTCATGTTTAAGTGATCATGCATTTAGCATATATAACACATGTATTGACAAAATTAGGCATATATATATCACATGTTCAATATCGTCAAACACTTTCCAATATCATATATCGTTTTAAAATAACATAAACTGGCCCGAAGGCATATCTCCCTTTGGGGAGAGAACTGGCCCGAAGGCATATCTCCGTTAGGAGAGAATCTGGCCCGAAGGCATAACTCACGTGAGTGGCATCCGTTATGAGGTAAACTGGCCCGAAGGCATAGCTCACGTGAGCGGTTAGGAACCTAGTTGATCATTCTAGGAACCCCTGGCCCCAAGACTTTACTTGAGACATATCTGGCACCAAGACTCTACTTGGTACATAGCCGGCGACTTGTGTGACTTTGGCCTAACCAAAGCTTTAACCACAAAGTGGCAAACTCATAAACTTTGGACTCTTGGGTGTCCGACTTCACGAGGACATACTCGATCTACCCGTTTTATTTAAAATGGACACTTCTTTTATCATAGACTCTACATGACTCCTATGAACCCCTACTAGTTCGGTTTTACTTTTCTTGGAAAAACTTATAAGTTTATACCCTTTCCCAAGTTCGAAAATAGTTCAAGGAAGAACATCCTAAGTTCGATTATTTCAAAAATTTCAAGATCAAACAATAGGTTTCCAACTTCATTTAACTTGTGAGTTTCTAGGACCATGGAATTTAGACACCGAAAGTAGACTCGATCCTACCCCCGATATCGTTCTAGGTTCCAAGAACCCTTTTTCCATATAAGGCTTCCTAAGCCATCATAATGTTTCACATGTATCAAATACACATATAACATGTAATTTCATATAATAACATTTAGGAACAACAATAGCATGTTTCTAACATACATATCCTAGCAACGAGGCAAGTAATACAAACCATATTTTTTTTCCACATCCTCATACAACCCACAAGAGGGCAAGGATGGGAAAGCCCCTCACCTCTTTGCTTTCCTTGATCGGCCCTCGGCGTACCCGAAGCTCCAACCAGTTCGTGATGTCCTACACACCCATAGTGAGTAGTTTTAGACACTTGAACTTTACTATAACTTGTACACATCAATACAATGTCCATATAACTATAAATCCCATAAACTAGTTAATTAACTTATAGTTACATTAACTAGTATTCAAGCTCTTTAATTTGCTTCTATTTATCTCTAATTCATGTCATTCCTTTATAATCCCCCTTCAATTTAAAACTCCCAATTTACCCATTTACCTACAAGTGTCCATATGTGGCTTTGCATTAATTCCATACCCAATTGATGGCCTATGATAATCATAGTCTCCAATTGTCCATGGTTACCAATTTTCCAACTCCATTTATAACTCATTATCACATATGAACACATGTGGATTAACATACTTGAAAATTAGAATTTTACCAATTGAGAGCATTTCATTATTTAAATTGATTCCAAGCCTTTACCACGGCCTAACCGACACTCTTAGTCCATCTCTTAGCTCCAATTTCTTATTTAAACTAGAATTTACCTCTTTTATTATTAATCTAGTTTCCGGTTAAGGCGGAACTATTCGGTCTTCGATCCTTTGTCTATTCCAACAATTTATACCATCTAAAAACAACCATTCAACACCCCAATCAATCCCAATTCAACCCATTCAACAATCTATCTCCATTTAATGTTCATTGATCTATGGTTTTCTAACTTGACCACTTCCATCATCAATTTATCCACATATAAACTTCCAACTACTTCTAAACAATCCAATAACATCAATTTAAGACTCAGAATAATCAATTTATATCAATTTGGAACTTTCCAAAAATCCCTAAAATTGATAAATTTGGGGTTTGAGTGATTCGGGACTTCTTACCTCGATTTAATCGGTTAAGACGATGGAATAGGGTATAGGAAACCCCCGGTCACCTTCCCCGAGCTCGGAACGGCCAAAATCCGGCGAGATTCCGGCGAAAAAAACACTTTTCCCGTTTGTTTCTCTCTCTAACCAAGCTCTTTCTCTCTCCTCCGTGCACCCGCTGGCCACCTTCCTCCGGCGTCGCCGTCGACTGCCCCTACTCCGGCGAACGGCGGCGTCGTCCTCCGCTGGCCTCCGCGCGCGTCCCCTTCTTCTTCCGTTAGCCTTGGCGTCGTGGTGTATTGTGGTCCTCCACTTCTTCGTCTCTGCTTCACGTTTTGGAGAATGAGGACCAATTCATTTCCTTTTTTTTTTTTAAATGGGGGGTCACGTGTGTGACCCCCCCCCCCCTCTCCACCAATACATATATAAATATTATATATTTATATATTTTCTTTTCTTTTTTAAAAAAAAAACTGCATGTATATATATTTATATATATATTTAATATATCATTTATTTATTTATTGTTAAAATTGACTTTGGGGGTTAATAAACTTACACCCAATATTTCCCGTTGAGTCCTAATTTTGGTCCAAATAAAATTTCATTTATTTAAAATTTTTCCCCTTTTCCTTCCAATTTAAAATAAAAATTAAATTAGGACCTTAACGTAAATTGGAAAAATTTTCGGGTATTACACATCAAGACGTAAGTATATTGATTAAAATATTGTATGAGTGTTTTAGATTCAGCCTTTGATCCTGATGAGAATCATCTTTATTATTCTAACATGTGGTATCCGAGCCAGGTTAGGCGATTGAATTTAGAACCCATATGATGATTTATTTTGCAATTTTTTGTTTCTCTCGGTGATTGAGTTTAATATAGATGTATTCCACGATTTACTTTTCACGGTAAATTCATTTTTCTAATTTGTACATGATGTGATTAAAATTTGATCTATATATTGAAGATTGTAAAATTGTTTTTTTAATATGTGTGTGAAGTCTTATTCATACTTGAAAATCAATAAAAATATGATACCCTTTGCTATGGCGCAGCATTCTAAGCTAGAAGTGAAGAAGAATTATATATTCATATTCACTTTAAACCATTATTCAACATTATTCAAGAATAATGAAATTTAGTTTTATGTATATATGGTGCAACTGTGCAAGTGCATTTTGGAATTGAATATATATATATATATATGTATATGTATATGTGCTCGCGCCACAGAATTAATCTTTAGGATTGAATATATATATATATATATATGTGTGTTGGGTTTAAAATTGATGCATTCTTGTATTGCGTCAAAATTTCCAAAATAGAACTAGATTGTAAAGTATACAAGTTGGAACTTGGGAGCATGTTCTGAAATTTTCAAAATATTCGAAATTAAATATCTTTTTTTTTATAAAATATGAGTTTTTATGTATGTCAAGCCCAATATTATTGTACTATCTCACATAGGTTATTTTAATCATTAAAAGAAATTAAAATTACTATTTTGTGATAAATTCAATGTATTTGAGAAAATTAAATTGGGCAATGCAATTTCCATGTCTTGGAAGCTTATGTATAATCACAGGGTTGATTGTCATCACTAGAATGAATTACCTAGTGAATTATTTGCTTTTGTTAGATTAAATTGGAATATTATTCTTGATACCCAAATTATTTTATATACATCACTCACAAGTGGAATAATTATAAAGAACATTTTTGGGCCTCATGGAGCATTTAATTTGTTCTATGGATTACAATTCTTTTGCCTATAGGTATTGAATTTTTGAAATCCATTTGGAATTAATTGCTTGTTATTTAAAAATTCTAATTGTATGTCACATTATTCACCTACAAGAGGGGATCTTGTGATTATACGCCGTAGATGTCAGTTTCTAAATTTTACCCAATTTGTTAAAATCTACTGCTATTTGTTTTTAGCTTATTGTTCTCTTTCCTTAAATAATTAAAGCACCACGACTGAAAGATTAACATTAGAAAGTGGTTTCATTTTGTCTTTGAAGAAAAGTTTTTTTGTGTGTCATCTATGAGTCCAAATTCAAATTTATCATCTAGACTAGATGATTGTGGATGAATTTTAAAATGAATTATTTTCTGATTATTGAGTTGTTGGCACTTGGCAATGTAAAAAGTTAAATGTGATGTTTTGTATAAATTAAGATTGATTCTAATTAATTCACCACATTGCATGTGCAAAGTTTGGGAGTTAAAATAGAATTGACAAAAGAAGACAATTATCTTTTATGACACATATTTTTGGGTTCAAAATTAAATAAATAATTAATATAGATAGAATGCTTTTGGCTGGCTTATTAAAGAATTAGCCAATTAATATAGATAGAATGCTTTTGGCTGGCTTATTAAAGAATTAGCCATGTTTACCTAATTAGTATGTCCCAATCATTAGAAAGATGAAATTCATTTTGAAATACTAACTGATGATTGGTGATTAAGCTGAAAGTTAATAGAGATATTGTCTAAAAGTTTTTTCCACTTTTAATTTAATTATTAAAATGGATGAAAATCAAGTAGGTCAGTGTATATACCTTAAAATCAGTGGGAGCACGATTGTTCTTGCTAACAATGATATGGACTTGCCATATGGAATTAAAGTCTTGTTATCATCATATCACCTTGATATGAAGTATCTTAGGGAATCATCTTTTGTCAGAATTATTATTCATATGGATATATCTATAAGTTTGTTAGGACTACACCAAATAGAAAATGGTTAGTAAAGTTTATTGTCCCAAATGAATTTGAGAAAAAAAAATGTTACATATACTAAGGGTTTTCGGATTGAGGACGAAATCAAAATTAAAATAGTTCTCTTCAAAATGGTCCTCCTAAGTTGTATAAAATGAAGTTTGGTATGTGAATACCATGATATTTTGTTTGTGCTCAAGAAGAACACACGAAACACAAGATTAATAGATGGCAATGTAATCTCCTTGAAGAATTTATTAATGAGATGGTTAGTTTGTCACCTCAGTGGCCTACCTATTGAAATTAATAATTTCTTTGTTAAATTAAATATTCATTGGAGATAATTATCTTGACATCAAAATTATTTTGGGAACTATACTCACCTACAAGGGGTAATTTTCTAAATTAATTTTTGATATCATGGAGCAATTAATTTGTTGTTTGGATTAAAGTTCTTCTGTCCGCAGACATTAAATTTTGAAATCCATTTTGAATTAATCTGCTTGTTATTAGAAATCTAAATAGTATGTTATATTCTTCACCTACAGGGGCGTTTATAATTATACTTTTGGGATATCTAATGTTACTTTATTATTGCTCGTCTTATTAATTTGGCTCGTATTTTTAATTCTCAAAATATGTTTTCTTCCATTCTATTTATTTCTTTATTACCTTAACGCGCGATAAATTTATGATTAAATTTTATTGTGAAGACTATATTTGAAATTATCATAATTTCATAATGCATTGTTAGAAATAGTTAATACTATTTAGGTGAATAGCCACATGGGAGGAACATGTGTTTTGGGCATGTGGCAAAATATTGTGAGTTTAAAAAATTCTTGTGCAATAGCGATGTGCTTTGGGCATGTGGCAAAATATGTGAGTTTAAAAATTCTTGTGCAATAGCATGTATATATATATATATATATATATATATATAAACATTGTGAATGTTGTTTTTGTGAATTATCACATGGGAGGAACATATATTGTAAGCATGTGGCAAA
This sequence comes from Senna tora, assembly GCA_014851425.1. Classification (NCBI taxonomy): domain Eukaryota; kingdom Viridiplantae; phylum Streptophyta; class Magnoliopsida; order Fabales; family Fabaceae; genus Senna; species Senna tora. The sequence goes on from CM026264.1 coordinate 25,234,335, forward strand.
AGTATAGTAAGTTAAAATAATTAATAATAATAATAATATCATTGACTAAATGATATTGCATGGGAATTGTAGAAGCAAATCGTGTTTATTTGTTAATACCTTATGATATAAAATTGTGTACGATTCCCTAATGTAAATTTAGCATAAGGTGCTACATGAATTATTTCTCTTATTGTCATATATTTTTGTGAGTCACTTGAGTGATGAATTTTCTTCTGTATAAAGGTTTATTACAAGTAATAAAGTTCTCAACTTTGAATTAAGTATGACAGAGAAAACAAATTCTTGGACAAAATTTTATCTCGGAGATCTTTATTAGTAAATAAATGATTATCACCACAGTGACTCATTTATTGAACTAGTAGAGTTTCTTGTATGGGATGTATCTTGTTATCTAGATTGATTTATTCATTACCTACCCGCAGGGGGTACTGTATGAGTTATTTCTAGGTAGCATGGAGCAATTAGGGTGATATTCAGATTAAATCTTTCTGCCTACAGGTGTTAGATTTGTTTTGTAATGAATCTGTTTATCATTTTAATTGGCTTGTTGGATTGACAATGAATTTTGTTTATTTTATCTTTACCTCGAGGGTGAAAATGAATATGGCTTTCTTGGTGAAAGTGGTGCTAAACTTGTATCTCTTTATAGAGATGACCTTTGTAATGAAGGTGGCCTTTTTATTAAATACAGCTTTCCTTGAGAAAGTGACTCATCATGAAAAATGAATTATAAAATGGCCTTATGGGTAATGCTGTTTTTCATGTAAAATTTTGTGTTTCTTATAGAAACATGTGTGGTGTTTCATAAAGAAACATGTGTCTCCTCATGGAGATGAGAATTATTTCATAAGAAATAATTTGAAAATCTTCTTGGGAAGATGTCATATTTCTGGGGAAATATGATGAGGACTCTTGCACACATGCATAGAAGGAATCACATATTATATATGCATGAATGTGCATCTACACTATTGTATCATTGTGATTGATAGATAAGAGAAATAGTTTGTGTAATTAAGGGTGGAATGCTCGATCTTACAGTGCATCCTCGTCCTTAGTTCCGAGCTACCATCTTATTGGAATATTAATCATGTTGAGGTGATTTTATTGGGCTATGTTAGTGGCCACGTTAGTTTATTCAACCAGAGAGTCGTTTTCAAAGCTATTTTTGAAATTATTTTAAACACAATTAATGATGCCCAAGTGAGAGAATGTTGAAAAATTATTTTATGTTAGGCTTAATTAATTGGTATTTTGTTTTATTTAAAATACTTGTTGGATGTATAACCCAATTATGACCATGATACCTGTAAATTAATGTGATTAATTTGGTTTTGGTCTCACCTTGTAGATTGGGCCTTAAGCCCAATAATGATGTAATGTGATAAGTGTAGGGCTATCGGCCTGACTACCTATGATGGGTGGGTAATTTTCAACCCTCTATAAATACAGGGGCTGAGTCCCCTCTCCAATCTAATTTTTGACCTAGCCTCCCCACTAGGGCAGTCACATGAAAAACATAAGGAGAGGAAGACCGGCCTCCACGTGAACACTTGATCACGTCCGATCAAACTATGGCATCAAGAGGTACGTATATTGATTAAAATATTGTATGAGTGTTTTAGATTCAGCCTTTGATCCTGATGAGAATAATCTTTATTATTCTAACAGTTGTTACTTTTCTTTTTACTTTAAACAAACTAAAGCCAATTAAATCTATTATGATAAAATAATATGTCTAAATTAATGTATTTGTTTTATAATTTGTATTATCTTGACTTTAACTTATTTTTTTGCTTAATTATATCATCAATTAAATTTTTGCTTATATTATAAAATAGAAATAGTTAATTAACACATAAAATCATCCTAAAATTATATATTTATACTTAGTTTAAACTAATTTATTAATTTTGAATTTTCTTTTTATTTTTTTCGTCTGCCAGTTAGTGGGTGGCCCGCCCCCGGACCATTTAACCCGCTGGCTAAACGGGACCATTTTCTCATCCCATAACCCGCCTATAGTTTAGCGGGCGGTACGAACTAACCGGCTTGCCAAAGTCCATTTTAAAAGTACTAATTTTAAATAAACAGACAAAATACAGTATAATACTCAGATTGATCTTGTTTCTTTGCTTTTTAAAATAAAAATAAAAATAATTACAAGAAGTCAACAGTAACAAATTTTGTTTTTTTATGCTTGAAGAACAATTATTTTGATGATGTTAGGCAAAGTAAATATTCAGTTCATTTTTTTAAGTTATTTGGCGCCATCGATCTATCCAAATAAAGAATTTAATTACGTTCTTTAATGTCATCCTTGAAATTAACTTTAATACTTCCATAATCATTTAATTATCATCAATATAAAGAAAGAAATAAATGCATCTGACAACTATAAATTAGGGTCATCCTTCCCAAAATTTCTCAATACAACCCAACACTGGAGAACTCGAGTGAGAAGAAGAAGAAGCAGGGCATGATTCAAGATGACCTCGAAGCTAGAAACGCCACGTTCTTAAAGCTGAAGTCTGAAATTTTCGAAGAAGCTATCGAGCTTTCTATTCTGTGTGGAGCAGAGTTAGCCATTTTCCTCGCTTCCCCTTCCGGTGAAATTCATTGCTTCGCTAACCCTTCTGTTACTGCCATAATTAACCGATATACTTCTACAAACGTCGATACCATCATCAAAAAGGAAGGTGACTCTCCTTCTTGTTCAAGCATGTCTCATTCGCAGACTCTGACTGATTGTGATAAGGATAAGCAACGTGATTTGGATGCTCAAGTGGAAGCAGAGAAAAGTAAGAAGGTTGAATAATAATTGTAGGGTTAAAGTACTTACTGTCACTAAATTTTGCCGTAATGTTCATTTATGCTCCCAAATTTTTAATTTTGTTCATACCTGGTCTTTTTGCTAACACTGTTAACTTGTTTGACGGAATTTGCTGACATGGACGATGAATGTGTATAATTTTGTTACCTTATTTTTCACCTCACATTTAAATTTTTATTTTTATTAAAAAAATTAACCTAATCTAAATAAAAATACCAAACATTTAATTTGGATTGGGTTAATTTTTTTTAATAAAAAAAAAGTTAAATGTGAGATGAAAAATGAGGTGACAATATTATACACATTCATCGTTCATGTCAGTAAATTTTGTCATGTAAGTTAACGGTATTAACAAAAAGGGCAAGTATAAATAAAAATAAAGTTTGGGTATGCATGAACAAAAAAAAAAGGTTAAAAATAAGAATGAATATTACAACAAAGTTTATGACTGCAATGTACCCCTAATTATAGTGATATATATGTAAAAGTTGAATGGATGAGTTATTGAATAATTAGGTATGATCCATCATCCATATATGGTTATGCTATATTATAATCTGCTTTAGTTGTTTGGTGTATTTTCTATGTAGTTTCCATTCACCTCTTGTTTCAATATATGATGGATAAGAGTTTAGAAATCTATAAATAAATCTCAATTTTAATGCTTTTATGAGTGATCAAATTAATATTCATGGTTCAACTCGCTTGCACCTAACCATATTGGTATTTGTATAAGTAAAAAATTTTAAATAACTAACGTGGCGATAGCACCCGTTGATGTAGCACTGACAGCGTGGTACTTACTAACCCATCAGTGCTTACTAGACTACCACTTATCTCTGTTGAAGTGGCACTCCCTTCTCTTGCTAGTTCATTCCTCTCCCTTCTTCCTTCATAGGCCGGAATAACAACTCTAATATCTTTTGTTGGGCCTACTAAAAAATATAAGGAAAGAGAAATGAGGAACACAAAAAATAATAATAATAATTTACGTATCCACAATCCAATGGGACAAACTTACTACTTACAATTTTTGTATGAATAAATAAAAAATCCTCCTTAATATAATTTTTTAACGAAAAAAATTAAAATTCATCTCTCTTCGCACACATTTACCTAAACCCCAATACAACCATCAAGTTAGGCTCGTGTTGTGGTAATCTACTAAAGTAAAACAACAACAACCACGGTGTTTGTGTTGGGGTTTGTATTGTGGTATGTATTTAGATTAGTTATTGTAGGATAGGAAATAGATCTGGTTTAGATGATATGTATTTTAATTTTTATCTTTTTAATTTAAGTTTATCATTTTATAAAAAAAAACAACAAAAAATCTATGTCATCAATTTGGTTTTAGCGAAAGTACATTTATATGTGTTTAAATTTTATATCAATTTTGTCACGACCCTAAATCAGGAGTACGTGACCGGCACGGGGATAGGCTTTTACCCCTAAACTCATAAGCCTTACCCTGTAAACATGACTATAACTACCCTGCTATACAATCAATATATATACATCATACTAGTGGCCACACCTCATTGGTGGCCTAATTAACCTGCAATCCGCGGTTCGCTCAATACCGCTTCAGCTCAGTCTAGTGTATAGATATATTTATCAGCACTCATAATGTAAATATTAATATCATATTGACCGTACGTCTCAATACGTACGATCTATCCTATTCACATGCAGCAAGCACACATAATATATATCCATATCATATTGACCGTACGCCTCAATGCGTACGATCTATCCTATTCGCATGCAGAAGTTTATATATATATATATATATATATATATATATATATATATATATATACATATATCCTAGTTTATCCCCAAACTGGACCCTGTCTTTAAGTACATGTGAAGCCGACAATTCTAGAGCAAGTACATATCAAAAGCTGTAAATGTATGTATACAACTCTTACAACTTTAAAATATATACAAGTGAAATCAAAATAACCAAAAGGTGTCCACCCACGCGAACAAGTGCGTAAGGATGGTCTGATGTCCGTATCTGTCACGACCCCAAATCGGGAGTACGTGACTGGCACGGGAATAGATTTTTACCTCTAAACCCGTAAGCCTTATCCTGTAAACATGTTTATAACTACCCTGCTATACAATCAATATATTTATATCATACTAGTGGTCACACCTCACTGGTGGCCTAATTAACCTGCAATCCCCGGTTCGCTCAATACCGCTTCAGCTCAGCCAGAGTATATATATATATATATATATCAGCACTCATAAGGTAAATATTAATATCATATTGACCGTACGTCTCAATACGTCAATCTATCCTATTCACATGCAGCAAGCACACATAATATATATATCCATATTATATTGACCATACGCCTCAATGCGTACGATCTATCCTATTCACATGCAGAAGTTCATATACTCAAACATATATCCTAGTTTATCCCCAACTAGACCCTGTCTTCAAGTACATGTGAAGCCGACAATTCTAGAGTAGGTACATATCAAAAGCTGTAAATATATATATATACAACTCTTACAACTTTAAACTATGTACAACAAGAGAAATCAAAATAACCAAAGGAGTCCACCCACGCGAACAAGAGCGCAAGGATGGTCTCATGTCCGTCTCACTGTCTGGACGTCGATGCCTGCCCGATCCCTATATCTGAAACATTGAAGCAGAGGGAGTGAGTCAAAAAGACTCAATGAGAAGCTTCCCATCCTCGGCGTAGCGACGGGTACCACTACAGCTGGAGAAAGGGAAACACCCACAATCACATGCGTATGAAAGTCCGGTTTATCACAAGTTATATTACAATCAGGCAATATTAATATAACATCAAAATCACAGATAAACCTACGGATCATGCTTTTCTATGATGCTTCTCATAAGCAAACAATCATATTTAACATATCATCTGAAAGCTGTAAATCACTCAACTGACCCTAGTACCAGGCTAGGGCCATGGCCTCAACGGGCAATTTCTTTTAAAATCTTTAACTGACCCTAGTGCTAGGCTAGGGCAATGGCCTCAACGGGCAAATCATTTAGTCTTTTACTGACCCTAGTACCAGGCTAGGGCAATGGCCTCAACGGGCAAATCTTTTAATCTTTAACTGACCCTAGTACCAGACTAGGCAATGGCCTCAACGGGCAAATTGTTTTTACTTGTTTCTCTTTCCAAGCTTTCAGCTGGGATCCTGACTCTATCTACCCATTACTATCCTAAACTGACTTTACCTAGGTAGTGTGAACCTCCCTATGACTCACTAATCAATTTATGAGATCGTTTTAATCCTTATGTAATACCCAAACCCTTGGTTAGATCGTAACCTAGCTCTAAGGCCTTTCCTATGTTCAATTACCATAAAACGTCGACATTTACTAACAACTTCTATACGATTTCTTTAATGAGTTTCTAATTAATAGGGTAAAACAAACATTGGACTCAATCAACAACTTACCCCCTTGCTTGTACTGTTCGGCGTATCTCATGTTATCACATGGATACCCTCCAGTACCTCTGCACCTGTAGTCAAACACACATATACAAATATTTTCACATATAACAGTTTAGGAACAACAATAGCATGTTAACCATTAAGAAATTCTTTCACATAGGCAAGTAGGCAAACCACATATCCACATCCTCAATCAACCCTGTAGGGCAAGGATGGGAAACCCCTCACCTGGACGGCTCCCTTGCGTTTGTCCTAGAGTAACTCCTGCTCTGGACGAATCGTGGTTTCCTAAAGAATGCATTCAAGTGGTTAACATCTCAACTATATGCAATTCATATGCATACTACATGCTCGTGCGACGTTGCCAAGAACCGAGTCTTTGGTCTTATCCGTCTTCCCTCTCTTCTATGAGAGTCTCAAGTGCTACATACTTGGTTTCGTATAATTATCGCTCAGCTTGAATTAATTTTGGAGCCTTGGATTTGAGTTACTAAACCTCGATATGCTTCTAAATTATCCTACTTAAGGTTTCCTAATAATTACGAAGGAATTAAATTGCCAATTTAAATTTTGGACTTTATTGTTCCGCAAGTTCCCATCCTTGAGAAACAAGAAAGTACCTAAAATAATTCTTGATACTTGATAGCATATTTAGAATTATTCTAGGGTGTTTAAGATTGAAAAAAAGAAGTCTGGAGCCCTCAACATCACCCTTAAAGTGTATTTGGGCAATCCGGGCAGGGACCCGGCACGTTAACATTAAGGTTCAACCTTAGCAACCTCGGGCCAACTCTTCACGGGTCTTGTTCAGCTAATATCTTAAAAATATAATTTCAATAATACCAATCCAAGCCTATTTACTCAAACCTAAGCTCAACTCTTAAGCTAACAATAATTTCCCCAATTTAGAAATAATTATAATTTCAACCCCAAATCCTTTCTAATTCGAATTCGGCTAAATTCGAGGATATAATCTCGATTCTTACCCCAACTAAGTGTTCAAGAACACTTCCTAGGTCTCAATCTACTCTCGAAACAACCCAATCGAAGGTGGATCGAAGAAATCCGTAAAAATGGGGAAATTGAGGGTTTCGAATGAAATTGGGGTTACCAACCTTTGACTCGATTGGTGGAAGGTGTAGGACGTCGTACCCGAGCTCCGGTAACCTTTTTCCGGCGTCGGCTAGCTCTCCCCGATCACCTTTCCGGTGAAACCCACCTCTCCTTCTTCTTCCTTCTTCACGTCTTCTCCTTCTCTCTGAACCTCTCTACTTTCTCTCTCTCTTCCTCTCTTTTCTTTCTTTCTTTCTTTCTTACTTTCTTTCTTCTATTAAAACACGGCACCCACTTAATATATATATATATATATATATATATATATATATATATAAAATAAATAAATATTATAATTAGTTAATAAAATAATTAATATAATTATAATAATTAAATAAATCAATAATAAATAGATAAATAAATATAATTAAAAATAAATAAATTATTAATTAAATAAATAATAACTAATATGTATTTTTAATTAAATTTCTTTCCCTATTTAATTCAGGTTTCCACTTTCTTAAGTCCTGAATTAAATCCTAAAAATATTTCCTACTTTTCTCTCTTTTTATTTTATTTTTTTCTACTTCGAAAATTGCTCGGGTATTACAATCTTCCCCCCTTAAGAAATTCGGTCCCCGAATTTCAATTAACATACTAACCTTAGTCTTGAAATAGGTGGGGATATGTCCTGCGCATGTCAACCTCAACTTCCCACGTTGCTTCCTCAAACGAATGGTTTCGCCACAGGACTTTCACCAATGGTATTTCTTTCGATCTTAGCTTCTTCAACTGGTGATCTAAGATTTCCACTGGCATCTCCTCATAAGTCAAACTTCCGGCTAGTTGTATTTCTTGAGGTTGGATTACATGAGAGGGATTTGGCAGGTACTTGCGAAGCATAGACACGTGAAACACCGGATGAACTCCTTCCAACTCCGCTGGCAATTCTAGACGGTAGGCAACATTTCCCACGCGTTCTAGAATCTCAAACGGTTCGATGTATCTTGGACTTAGCTTGCCTTTCTTGCCAAATCTCATCACGCCCCTCATCGGAAATCTTTAAGAAAACCTGCTCACCCACAGCAAACTCTAACTCTCTTCTCCGGTTCTCGGCATACGAGTTCTGCCTACTCTGAGCCGTGGCAAGCCTTTCTCTAATGGACTTTATCTTGTCCAAACAATCCTGCACAAGTTCTGGACCAACCAACTTGGCCTCTCCGACCTCGAACCACCCAATCGGGGACCTGCACTTCCGACCATACAAAGTCTCGAAGGGTGCCATCTGAATACTGGATTGGTAACTGTTGTTGTAGGCAAACTCCGCTAATGGCAGATATTTCTCCCACCCTCCGCTGAAATCCTTAACACATGCTCTGAGCATGTCCTCTAAAATCTGAATGGTCCTCTCAGATTGCTCGTCAGTCTGGGGATGGAACGCTGTACTTAGATAAACTCTTATCCCCAATGCCTCCTGCAATGCTCTCCAGAATCGAGAGGTAAACTGTGGCCCCCTGTCAGAGATAATCGACACCAGTACTCCGTGCAACCTCACTATCTCTGATAGGTACAATTGGGCATACTGACCCACTCCGTAAGTGGTCTTAACTGGCAGGAAATGGGTGGACTTGGTCATCCGATCAACGATTACCCAAACTGAATCGAATCCCCTCTGTGACCGCGGCAATCCTGTCACAAAATCCATAGTAATTCTCTCTCACTTCCATTCAGGAATTTCTATCTGTTGAAGTGTTCCGGCGGGCTTTTGGTGTTCAGCCTTAACCTGCTGACACACTAGACATCTAGACACGTAGTCTGCCAAGTCCTTCTCCATACCATTCCACAAGTATAATTCTTTCAGATCCTGATACATCTTATTACTACCCGGATGGATTGTGTAGGCTGTGTTGTGTGCCTCATCAAGAATTCTTTCTTTCAAACCATCCACCATAGGTACACACAGTCATCCTTCCAACCGGAGTATGCCACTGTCATCTATGGAGAATCGGACAAAGTAAATATTCAGTTCATTTTTTTAAGTTATTTGGCGCCATCGATCTATCCAAATAAAGAATTTAATTACGTTCTTTAATGTCATCCTTTAAATCAACTTTAATACTTTCATAATTATTTAATTATCATAGAAATAAATGCAAGTGACAACTATTATTTTAAATTAGGGTCATCCTTCCCAAAATTTCTCAATCCAACCCAACAATGGAGAACTCGAGTGAGAAGAAGAAGAAGACGGGCATGATTCAAGATGACCTCGAAGCTAGAAACGCCGCGTTCTTAAACCTGATGTCTGATATTTTCGAAGAAGCTATCGAGCTGTCTATTCTATGTAGAGCAGAGTTAGCAATTTTCCTCGCTTCCCCTTCCGGTGAAATTCATTGCTTCGCTAACCCTTCTGCTGATGCCATAATTAAACGATATACTTCTACAAACGTTGATACCATCGTCAAAAACGAAGGTGACTCTCCTTCTTGTTCAAGCATGTCTCATTTGCAGACTCTGACTGATTGTGATAAGGATAGGCAACGTGATTTGGAAGCTCAAGTGGAAGCAGAGAAAAGTAAGAAGGTTGAATAATAATTGTATGGGTAAAGTACTTACTGTCGCTAAATTTTGCCGTAATGTTCATTTATGCTCCCAAATTTTTAATTTTGTTTATACCTGCTCTTTTTGCTAACACTGTTAACTTGTTTGACGAAATTTGCTGACATGGACGATGAATGTGTATAATTTTGTCACCTTATTTTTCACCTCACATTTAAATTTTTATTTTTATTAAAAAAATTAACCTAATCCAAAGGAAAATACCAAACTTTTAATTTGGATTGGGTTAATTTTATTAATTAAAAAAAAGTTAAATGTGAGATGAAAAATGAGCTGACAATTTTATACACATTCATCGTTCATGTCAGTAAATTTTGTCAAGTAAGTTAAAGATATTAACAAAAAGGACAAGTATAAACAAAATTGAAAGTTTGGGGCAGGCATGAACAAAAAAGAAGGTTAAAAATAAGAATAAATATTACAACAAAGTTTATGACTGCAAGGTACCCCTAATTATAGTGATATATATGTAAAAGTTGAATGGATGAGTTATTGAATAATTAGGTATGATCCATTATCCATATATGGTTATGCTACATTATAATCTGCTTTAGTTGTTTGGTGTATTTTCTATGTAGTTTTCAGTCACCTCTTGTTCCAATATATGATGGATAAGAGTTTAGAAATCTATAAATAATTCTCAATTTTAATGTTGTATGAGTGATCAAATTAATATTCATGGTTCAACTCGCTTGGACCTAACCATATTGGTATTTGTATAAGTAAAAAATTTAAAATAACTAACGTAACGTGGCGATAGCACCCGTTGATGTAGCACTGACAGCGTGGTACTCACTAACCCACCAGTGCTAACTCGACTACTGTAATACCTGAGATATTAATTTTTATTATTATCATTATTATTAATTTATTTTTCTTTGGGAGAGAAAAATAAATTAAATTAAAGAATTATAGGGTGAAAAAAAGAATAAAGAAGAAAGTAATAAGGAATATTTATAAATTTTATAAGACCTAAAAGGAATAGGGAAAAAAAAGATTGGGAAAAAGAAAATAAAATAACCAAATATATATATATATATATATATATATATATATATATATAATATGTAAGGTAAGTGGCTAAAAAGCCACGTGCCCCTCTCCACAAATACACAAAACAAAAAAAAATTGAGAAGCTGCAGCCAACACACACACCAAAACGAAAGAAAAAAAATATATCTGATAATGAATTATATATGGGGCCAAACGTGACCCCCATTCACAAAACACATTACAAACAAAAGAAAAAAAAAGTAGAAGCAGTAGCAGCGAGACACACACACACCACGCGAGACCAAACCGAATAGAAGAGGAGGAAGGGAAAACGGAGGAACTGGCCGGAGAAGGCACGCCGGTGCCAGAGAAGGTGACCGGACTTCGTCTTTCAACACCCACAAGCCTTCTACACGATTGGAATCAAGTAAGAAAGCCCCAAACTCTCAAAACCCCAATTTCTCCAATTTTGGGTATTTTAGGAATTCATCAAAAACTTCCAATCGGGGCATTCCGGGGTTAAATTTGAGCTTAGTGGGTGTTATTGAAAGCTTAGTGAGGTTCAGAATCGAAGTGAAACCGTAGGATTTGACCGGGTATGGAAATTAGGAAAATTGGGTTAGGAAATTACTTTAAAATTCGAAATTGATAGTTTGATGCATGTTTAGGCTTGGATTGGAGGAGTATAAGTGTTGTAATCGCTGGAACTAAACAAGGGAGTAAAGCCCGACTATTTACCATCTCAACCGGAACCCAATCCGATGAAAAAGAGGCCAAATACAAAGCCACAGTACCGTAAAGAGCTATGCGGTGGGTTGGACACTTTGGTCTAGTCCGTAGTGGACACCTAAGACCCACTAAATTGGTTCCAAGGCTCTAAGTATACCCAATTATATTTTTATATATAATTAAAGAGGTAATAATTAAGCTTTTACTCGGCGAATAAGGGAGACGGTAGAATGAGTAAGCTAGAGCCTCTTTTGTACCATGAATTCAATTCTTTTATTAGTTAAATACCCATATGAACACATGAAGGGAAATTTAGACAAGTGGGAATCTCTAACCTAAGCAGTTAGAGGTTCTAAATGGCTCGAAAGTGTGAAAGTCGAATATGAGGCATTCTGGACTTTCAGAAAGAGCAAATAATATGACGTAACGAACTAAATAATTAGTTCTTGGAAAAATAGCTTGAGGGTGCATAAGCATTAGCATGAAACGTGCATGGATGATGCTTAGTTATGTGTTCTAAATTTCTTAAATAAATGTGTATAGGGCACCACAGGGTAATTAGAGTTTCAGGCACTCCGAAGACTGATCAGGAGGGCCAACGAGGTGAGGGGCTCTCCCATCCCTGCCCCACAGGGTTGGATGACTACGTGGAAAATGTGGTTTGCTCTATTTTGTGCAATTGATATATGGAATATATTTATATGAATAAATTTGTGTTACACGTGTATGATTTGTAAGTAAGCAGTCAACGTGCAATAGTATATGTGCTTATATGACTAATCACAAGGTGTATATGTGCTATTGTGGCTCACCGAGCCTTATATGATACCGTGGGTAGGATTGAGTCGGAATTTCATACGTGAGGGTTCATTAATATTAGAAACCCATTTAAATTGATTATCGTGCAAAGGTTTTGACTGTATGGTACATTGAGGAAAATGAACCTAGGTTGCTGAATGTGGGTGAGAGGGTTGCATAATTGAAAAGGGGGAAACTAGGCCTAGCTAATTCACACGTGTAATATTCAGTTAGTTATTAATAGGGCGTCTTTCAAGGTCGAATAAGTTATTTGAACTTGTTTAGGTTAGTTCGGGTAGATCGAGTAAGTTATCCTGGTCGGACAGACAGGATTCAGTTAACAGTAAGTACGCCACATAGTGGCCATTACCTTGGTTTAACCGGGGTTAGACAAGTTGCCGGCTATTACTCTAAGCATGCCTTGGAGTCAGAAAGTTCCTGGTGTGATCAACCAGGTTCGTACATGAAATTGCCTTCGGACCAGTATTTCTCTTAGCGTAATGCGGGAGACAGAAAGTGAGTGCCTACGTTCACAAGTATATGTTAACTATGGAACCATATGTTATATGTTTATCATTGATTTACATGCGGATTAATAAATATGTTAGGAGCATGAATTAGGATTTTAATTGTGAATATGATACACTGATTGCCTGATCACGTTAAAGGTCACAATATAAATCCGTTTCATGCGTATGTGGTTGTGATTGCTCCCTTTCCCAGCTGTAGTGGTACCCGCCGTTACGCCAGGGATGGGGGAGCTTCTCACTAGTCTGTTCGACTCACCTCCTTGTTTACATGTTTTAGATACAGGTGGTTCAGGCGTCGGAAACGCGTCCACTTCTTCTCAAGGAGGCGGACAACTCTGAAGACCGTACGCTTAGTCCGCGTCGGTAGTTAATTTGGTTTTGTGCATATGTTGTGATGTATATATATATGAATCCTTTTTGGGTGTAGCGTTTGTACAAATACAGCTGCTGTATATATACGTCTTACTCTAGCTATGTCGGCTTCATAAAGATTAAAGTTAAGTCTTGGTATTGGGACTTTAGGCTATGATATAGCGTATATCATGTATATGTATATGTATATATGACTTCCGCATGCGACTAGGATAGGTCACACGCCTTGAGGGGTGTGATCAATATGTAAATTATATATATATGTGTGACTGAATACCTAATTGTATGAAAATATGGCTTCCACATGTGAATAGGATAGATCACACGCATTGAGGCGTGTGATCAATATGTAAACTATATGCAGGTGTGTGATTGAATATATACTTGACTGTATACAGGAATTCTGCATGTGAATAGGATAGATCACCCGCCCTGAAGCGCGTGATCAATATGTATAATATATGTACGTGTGAGTGGTTATGTGTATATGTATAGACTGAAGCGGCGTTGAGCGAGAAGTGGATTGCACGCTACTTAGGTCACCCGATAAGGATGGCCATAAATACTATATATTGTTTGTATTAGAAATGGGTTGTTAAAAACATGTGAAAATGTTAATCAGGGATTAGAGGCTTACGGGATAGGAGAAATCCTACTTCCCGTGCCGGTCACGGACGTCCAATTGGGGGTCGTGACAAACTTGGTATCAGAGCCAGATTTACTTTAAACTGTATGAAGCCATAGGTATGACCGGGTGTCGGTTTATGCCTCGTTGTGAACCCGGGCGCAACGGGGGAGTAAAAAGGCACTTGTGGAAGTACCTAGGAAATTGTGTCAGCCTTTTTTTCTACTCTCTTTGATATGAAATGTCATTGATATACGTGTATTTATTAGGTGTGGTCCTTGTGCAGTAAAGGGATGTCACCGATCACGAGACAGACTAGGGGTGGAGGGAGAACTCCTGCTGAAATTGATCGAGAATCAGTTAGGGAGGAGGGAATGCCCACCCGAGGTCGAGGTAGAGGCTGTACCCGAGGCCGAGGTAGAGGTCGTGCTCGAGGTTGAGGTAGAGCACAAGTGAGAGAAGAAGAGATGAGATAGTCACCGAAACCTCAACCTCAAGTAGAGACAGGTGCACCTTCCGTGGCGGAAATGCTCACGGCAGGATTTCAGGAACTAAGAGAAGAGATGATGAGACAAATACAGTGGGAAGTACGCCGGTTAGTAGTCGGCAAGGAAGAACAAGAGAGAGTTCCTAGCAATCAAGAGATGGAGGTTGTTGAGGAAGACGATAGGGAATGGAAACAACCACAGGAAATGCCTCGTGAGCCACGGGTAGCACCAAGAGAGCTACCAATTTCAAAATTTTTGAAGCTTCATCCACCCACTTTCTGCGGAACTAGTGAGAAAGAGGATCCGCAGTACTTTGTGAGAGATGTGGTCAGAATTGGGCACATGCTGAGGTGCTCAGGGCATGAGTTAGTGGAATTAGCTTCATTCCAGCCGAGGGGAGCTGCTAGGGTATGGATAGAGTCCGTACAAACCAGGTATTCAAGAAGGGTGGCACCGATGACCTGGGAAGATTTTTAGAGGGAATTCCTGGGTCGTTTTCTATCTGAAGGCACCAAAGATGCAAAGCGTCAGCAATTCGAGGAGTTGTGGATGACGCCTAACATGACCGTGACGGAGTATGAATTACTTTTTATAGAACTGGCTCAATTCTCACCTGAGTTGGTTCCTGATGAAGAGGACAGGATCAAGAGATTCATACACTGACTCACGGAGCTGTTGTTTACTGCCTTGCTACCCTAGAGAAGATAATTTGAAACTTTAGCTCAAGCAGCAGACTATGCAAGAATGATTGAAACCAGGAAGAGGTACGGGACTTCTATTGATCCCAAAGTCAAGTTAATTACAGGCAGTGATAACCAAGGAGGTGGAAGTAAGAAGAGGAAGACAACAGGTGGAGGTGCAGGATACTCAGGGTCCGCAGGAGGACAATCTTCAACTACCACCTATGAAGCAGGTACAAGAGGTAATATTCAAGGGGGACAGAGAGTACAAGTGGGTGGAAATGCTGGTAAGACAAGGCCCCAGTGTGCGACTTGCGGCAGATTTCATTTTGGAGTGTGTCGGAGACTAATAGGTGGATGCTACCACTGCGGCCAGGTGGGCCATATGGCTAGAGAGTGTCCAAAGAGAAAAGAGGGTACAAGTGTGAGAAGTAATCTGACGCCAAGGGGTACACCTATTCCAGCCCCACCAGTAAGAACCGTACCACCACAGCCAGCAAGTACAGGTGCAGCTAGAGGCCGTGGTGCATGATCTAGTGGCAGAGGGCCAGGGGCAGTAGGTGGAGGACAAGAGTGAGTATTTGAACTTTCTCAGCAGGACGCTCATGCTTCAAATGCAGTTGTGACAGGTACCCTCATTGTTTGCTCTCTTGAAGCACAAGTCTTATTTGATTCCGGCTCCACTCATTCCTATGTGTCGCATGCATTTGCCTCTAAATTCAACAAAAATCCGTCTAGAATGAAAGAGACAGTATTGGTCTCTACTCCAATGGGAGAATCGGTACAAGTAGAGTATGTGCACAAGTCTTGCATTGTGGAGGTCGATGGTCATGAGACTGTGGTAGACCTTCGGTTGTTGTGTATGGTTGATCTTGATGTGATCCTCAGAATGGATTGGTTGTCGTCTTTCCATGCGGTTGTGGACTGCATGGCTAAATGTTTGAAATTTAATATGCTAAACGAGGTGCTTTTTGTGATGCGGGGTGACAGAGCTGCACCGTATCCAAGCTTGATCTCGGCTTTGAAGGCATCCAAATTACTTGCAAAGGAATGTAAAGGGTATTTGGCCTTGGTTAAGGATACCACGAAAGCAGTACTTTCACCGACTCAAGTACCGGCAGTGCGAGAGTTCTTGGATGTGTTTCCAGAAGAATTGTCGGGGTTGCCGCCCGATCGTGAGATTGAATTTGAAATTGAGCTGCAACCTGGCACCCAGCCTATCTCCACACCACCTTACCGGATGGCTCCGAAAGAGTTGAAGGAGTTACATACGCAGTTGCAAGAATTGCTTGACAAGGGTTTTATAAGACCCAGCTTCTCTCCTTGGGGTGCACCGATCCTTTTTGTAAAGAAGAAGGACGGATCTTTACGGTTGTGTATCGATTACCTAAAGTTAAACAAGGTGACGATCCACAATCAATACCCACTGCCAAGGATAGATGACCTATTTGATTAGTTGCAGGGTGCGAAGCGGTTTTCCAAGATTGACTTGCGATCTGGGTATCATCAACTGAAGATTCGAGAATCAGACATGCCTAAGACCGCATTTCGGACCCGATACGGACATTACGAGTTCTTGGTGATGTCTTTCGGATTAACTAATGCTCCTGCAGCGTTCATGGACAAGATGAACAGGGTCTTTAAACCATTTCTGGACCAATTTGTCATTGTCTTCATTGATGACATCTTGGTTTACTCTAAGAATTCTGAAGAACATGCAGAACACTTGAGATTAGCATTGCAGAAGTTGAGAGAAGAGAAATTGTATGCCAAGTTCTCCAAGTGTGAATTCTGGCTTGACAGAGTTGCCTTTTTGGGTCACGTGGTATCATCAGAGGGAATCCACGTTGATCCAAGTAAGGTAGAGGCAGTGAAGAATTGGTCCCAGCCTACCTCTGTTACTGAAATTCGTAGTTTCTTGGGTTTGACTGGATATTATAGAAGATTTGTGCAGGACTTCTCTAAGGTTGCTGCACCTATGACTAAGTTGACTCAGAAAGGAGTGAAGTTCGTATGGGATGACAAGTGTGAGCAGAGTTTTCAGAAGCTGAAAGATAGTCTCACTACCGCTCCGGTGTTGGCATTACCTGAAGGCACAGGAGGGCATGTGGTATACTGTGATGCGTTAAGGATCGGGTTAGGGTGTGTCTTGATGCAACACAGCAAGGTGATTGCGTATGCATCGCGACAACTGAGGAAACATGAGAAGAATTTCCTGACTCACGACCTTGAGATGGCTGCTGTAGTGTTCGCCTTGAAAATATGGAGACATTACCTGTATGGTGAGACGTGTGAAATTTATACAGACCACAAAAGCCTCAAATACATTTTCGAGCAGAAAGACTTGAATTTGAGACAACGTCGATGGTTAGAGTTGCTGAAAGACTACGACTGCACGATCTTGTATCATCCAGGAAAGGCTAATGTGGTAGCCGATGCTCTGAGTCGGAAATCCATGGGCAGTCTTGCTCATATAAGTGAAGAAAGGAGACCGTTGATTAGAGAATTGCACGAGCTAGAACAAACGGGGAGTCAGTTTGAGATTGGGAATTCTAACTCACTTCTAGCTCATTTGCAAGCTAAGTCCTCTCTGGTAGAAGAGATGAAGGCTGGACAGGATGAAGATACCGACCACAAGCAAGTCAGGGATGCTATACCTAAAGAGAAGAGGGACGACGTCCGGTTCTCTATTGATGATTCCGGGATACTTCGGTTGGAGGGACGGTTGTGTGTCCCTATGGTTGATAACTTGAAGGAAAGAATCCTTGAAGAAGCACACCGGACAGCTTATACAATCCATCCGGGAGCTAATAAAATGTATCATGACCTGAGACAGCTGTATTGGTGGGAAGGCATGAAAAGGGACGTTGCAAACTATGTAGCCAGGTGTTTAGTGTGTCAGCAAGTCAAGGCTAAACACCAGAAGCCCGCCGGAACATTACAACAGATAGAAATATCTGAGTGGTAATGGGAGAGGATAATTATGGATTTTGTAACAGGATTGCCAAGATCACAACGGTGATTCGATTCGGTTTGGGTGATAGTGGATCGCATGACTAAGTCTGCGCACTTTCTGCCAGTTAAGACCACTTACGGAGTGAGTCAATATGCACAGATTTATCTATCAGAAATCGTTAGATTGCACGGTGTGCCAGTGTCCATAATATCTGATAGAGGTCCACAATTCACTTCCAGGTTTTGGAAGTCATTGCAGGAAGTGTTAGGAACGAGAGTTGATTTGAGTACTACGTTCCACGCACAGACCGACGGGGAATCAGAAAGAACCATTCAGATTCTTGAGGACATGCTTCGGGCGTGTATTATGGATTTTAGCGGAAGTTGGGAATGGTATTTACCTTTGGCTGAGTTTGCGTACAATAAAAATTATCAAGCGAGTATCCAAATGGCACCTTTTGAGGCTTTGTACGGTCGTAGGTGCAGATCCCCGATTGGATGGTTCGAGGTCGGAGAGGCTAGTCTAATTGCCCCAAAACTGCTACAAGATGCCTTGCAGAAGGTGAAATGTATAAGGGAGAGATTGCTGACGGCTCAGAGTAGACTAAAGTCTTATGCAGACAATCGAAGGAGAGAACTCGAATTTGCCAATGGTGAACAGGTGTTTCTCAGGATATCACCGATGAAAGGAGTATTGCGGTTCGGTAAGAAGGGAAAATTAAGTCCTCGATATATCGGACCATTTGAAATCCTATAACGAGTTGGGAACGTGGTGTATCGGTTGGAATTGCCTACGAAATTGGAGGGAGTACATCCTGTCTTTCATGTTTCAATGCTTCGGAAATATCTTCCCGATCCATCGTACGTGATTCAATCGCAAGACGTGCAACTAACCGAAAATCTGACATATGAAGAGGAGCCAGTGGAAATCTTAGATCGGCAGTTGAAGAAACTCAGAACGAAAGAGATTCCACTGGTTAAGGTTCTGTGGAGAAATCACTGGACTGAAGATGCTACATGGGAGGTCGAGGGTGAAATGCGCAGGACGTATCATCATCTATTTCAAGACTAAGGTTAGTAGTGTATTGTTGAAATTCAGGGACTGAATTTCTTAAGGGGGGAATATTGTAATACCCGAGATATTATTTTTATTATTATCATTATTATTAATTTATTTTTCTTTGGGAGAGAAAAATAAATCAAATTAAAGAATTATAGAGTTAAAAAAAAGAATAAAGAAGAAATTAATAGGAAATATTTATAAATTTTCTAAGACCTAAAAGGAATAGGGAAAAAAAAGATGGGGAAAAAGAAAATAAAATAACCAAATATATATATATATATATATATATATATATATATATATATATATATATATATATGTAAGGTAAGTGGCTAAAAAGCCACGTGCCCCTCTCCACTAATACACAAAAAAAAAAAATGGAGAAGCTGCAGCCAACACACACACCAAAACGCAAGAAAAAAAAATATATGATAATGAATTATATATGGGGGCCAAACGTGACCCCCATTCACAAAACACATTACACGCAAAAGAAAAAAAAGTAGAAGCAGTAGCAGCGAGACACACACACACCACGCGAGACCAAACCGAATATAAAAGGAGGAAGGGAAAACGGAGGGACTAGCCGGAAAAGGCACGCCGGTGCCGGAGTAGGTGACCGGACTTCATCTTTCAACACCCACAAGCCTTCAACCCGATTGGAATCAAGTAAGAAAGCCCCAAACTCTCAAAACCCCAATTTCTCCAACTTTGGGTATTTTAGGAAATCATCAAATACTTCTAATCGGGGCATTCCGGGGTTAAATTTGAGCTTAGTGGGTGTTATTGAAAGCTTAGTGAGGTTCAGAATCGAAGTGAAATCGCAGGATTTGACCGGGTATGGAAATTAGGAAAATTGGGTTAGGAAATTACTTTAAAATTCGAAATTGATAGTTTGATGCATGTTTAGGCTTGGATTGGAGTAGTATAAGTGTTGTAATCGCTGGAAATAAACAAGGGAATAAAGCCCGAGTATTTACCGTCTCAACCGGAACCCAATCCGGTGAAAAAGAGGCCAAATACTAAGCCACAGTACCGTAAAGAGCTGTGCGGTGGGTTGGGCACTTTGGTCTAGTCCATAGTGGACACCTAAGACCCGCTAAATTGGTTCCAAGGCTCTAAGTATACCGAATTATATTTTTATATATAATTAAAGAGGTAATAATTAAGCTCTTACTCGGCGAATAAGGGAGACGGTAGAATGAGTAAGCTAGAGCCTCTTTTGAACCATGAATTTAATTCTTTTATTAGTTAAATACCCATTTGAACACATGAAGGGAAATTTAGACAAGTGGGAATCTCTAACCTAAGCAGTTAGAGGTTCTAAATGGCTCGAAAGTGTGAAAGTCGAATATGGGGCATTCTGAACTTTCAGAAAGAGAAAATAAGACGACGTAACGAACTAAATAATTAGTTCTTGGAAAAATAGCTAGAGGGTGCATAAGCATTAGCATGACACGGGCATGGTTGATGCATAGTTATGTGTTCTAAATTTCTTAAATAAATGTGTACATGGCACCACAAGGTAATTAGAGTTTCAGGCACTCCGAGGACTGATCAGGAGGGCCAACGAGGTGAGGGGCTCTCCCATCCCTGTCCCATAGGGTTGGATGACTACGTGGAAAATGTGGTTTGCTCTATTTTGTGCAATTGATATATGGAATATATTTATATGAATTAATTTGTGTTACATGTGTATGATTTGCAAGTAAGCAGTCAACATGCAATAGTATATGTGCTTATATAATTAATCACAAGGTGTATATGTGCTATTGTGGCTCATCGAGCCTTATATGATACCGTGGGTAGGATTGAGTCGGAATTTCATATGTGAGGGTTCATTAATATTAGAAACCCATTTAAATTGATTATCGTGCAAAGGTTTTGACTGTATGGTACATTGAGGAAAATGAACCTAGGTTGCTGAATGTGAGTGAGAGGGTTGCATAATTGAAAAGGGGGAAACTAGGCCTAGCTAATTCACACGTGTAATATTCAGTTAGTTATTAATAGGGTGTCTTTCAAGGTCGAATAGGTTATTTGAACTTGTTTAGGTTAGTTCGGGTAGATCGAGTCGGTTATCTTGGTCGGACAGACATGATTCAGTTAACAGAAAGTATGCAACATAGTGGCCATTACCTTGGTTTAACTGGGGTCAGACAGGTTGCCGGCTATTACTCTAAGCATGCCTTGGAGTCAGAAAGTTCCTGGTGTGATCAACCAGGTTCGTACATGAAATTGCCTTCGGGCCAGTATTTTTCTTAGCGTAATGCGGGAGACAGAAAGTGAGTGCCTACGTGCACAAGTATATGTTAACTATGGAACCATATGCTATATGTTTATGATTGATTTACATGCGGATTAATAAATATGTTAGGAGCATGAATTAGGATTTTAATTGTGAATATGATACACTGATTGCCTGATCACGTTAAAGGTCACAATATAAATCTGTTTCATGCGTATGTGGTTGTGATTGCTCCCTTTCCCCAGCTGTAGTGGTACCCGCTGCTACGCCAGGGATGGGGCACCTTCTCACTGAGTCTGTTCGACTCACCCCCCTGTTTACATGTTTCAGATACAGGTGGTTCAGGCATCGGAAACGCGTCCACTTCTTCTCAAGGAGGCGGACAACTCTGAAGACCGTAAGCTTAGTCCGCGTCGGTAGTTATTTTGGTTTTGTGCATATGTTGTGATGTATATATATATGTATTCTTTTTGGGTGTAGCGTTTGTACAGATACAACTGCTGTATATATACGTCTTACTCTAGCTATGTCGGCTTCAAACAGATTAAAGTTAGGTCTTGGTATTGGGACTTTAGGCTATGATATAGCGTATATCATGTATATGTATATATGACTTCCGCATGCGACTAGGATAGGTCACACGCCTTGAGGGGTGTGATCAATATGTAAATTATATATATGTGTGACTGAATACCTGATTGTATGAAAATATGGCTTCCGCATGTGAATAGGATAGATCACACGCATTGAGGCGTGTGAACAATATGTAAACTATATGCAGGTGTGTGATTGAATATATACTTGACTGTATACAGGAATTCTGCATGTGAATAGGATAGATCACCCGCCCTGAAGTGCGTGATCAATATGTATAATATATGTACGTGTGAGTGATTATGTGTATATGTATAGACTGAAGCGGTGTTGAGCGAGCCGTGGATTGCACGCTACTTAGGTCACCGGATATGGATGGCCATAAATACTATATATTATTTGTATTGGAAATGGGTAGTTATAAACATGTGAAAATGTCAATCAGGGATTAGAGGCTTACGAGATAGGAGAAATCTTACTTCCCGTGCCGGTCACGGACGTCCGATTGGGGGTCGTGACAACTACCACCTACCTCTGATGAAGTGGCACTCCCTTCTTTTGCTACTTCATTCCTCTCCCTTCTTCCTTCATAGGCCAGAATCACAACTCTAATACCATTTGTTGAGCCCTACTAAAAAATAAAAAGGAAAGAGAAATGAGGAACACAAAAAAAAATAATAATAACGTATCCACGGTCCACTAGGACAAACTTATTACTTACAATTTTTGCACAGATAAATAAAAAACCCTCCTTAATATAATTTTTTAACGGAAAAATTAAAAATCATCTCTCTTGCCACACATTTACCTAAACCCCAATAATACAACCATCAAGTTAGGCTTGTGGTTTGCATGTGCTTTTGAAAGCCCATTAATTTCTCCTTTGGTTATATGCATTTTAAGTGAATGGATAAAATACAATGTTCGTATTAATCTTTGTTTAATTTGCTTTGGTCGTTTGATGTATTTTCTATGTAGCTTGCGTCCATCTTTTGTTCCCATGTATGATGGGTAAGAACTTGGAAATATATAAATGAATTCCTTTAAATTGCATATATGCAATTTTAATTTTTTTATGAGCAATCAATTTTTTATGTGTCCAAAGCCATATATAGATATAGATATAGATAAATAGATATATTTTTCAATAGTATTACTTTATTTAAATAAAAAAATCCATAGAATTACTTTATTGTTATTACAATCGGCAAGTTGCTCGAGCTTTATCCAAAAAGCACTAGTCACTAGACCACGTCAATTGGGTCTTTGTCAAATTTTCCGAGTCCAAAATAAAGTTCAAGTTGGATCAGGGTTAAGAGCTAGGATATCAAGAGATTTACTGATAAATCTTCTTTTTAATGACCCGAATTTCGGCAACCCGAAGCAATCCATGGTGAGAGGAGGCTCTCGCGGTAGGATTTTAACGCTCAAATAAGGTCCTGGAAGTAAATAGTATGGTGATAGTATATTAGATTTTGTGAGCATATTTCAGAGGCCTATTGGATATATATAGGCTCCGTTGTAGGTACGATTGTCATTTGAGGTCATGGCAGCTGGCATGTAGCGGGAGCCACGTCAGCGTAGGTAACCCCATAAAGTGCGGTGACGTGGATAACACCGTGATAGTGACAAGTGGGTTGGAACGAGCAAATGAGCTAGCTTGGCCCGATATGAGCATGTCGTATCATTTACCATAACCTTTTTAAAATAAAAAATGGTAATCTACTAAAATAAAACAACAACAACAACGGTGTTTGTATTGTGGTATGTATTCAGATTAGTAATTGTAGGATAGGAAATAGATCTAGTTTAGGATGATATGTATTTTAATTTTTATCTTTTTAATTTAAGTTTATCATTTTATCAAAAAAAACAAGAAAAGTCCAACAAAAAAATCTATCTCATCAAATTGGTTTTAGCAAAAGTACTTTTATACGTCTTCAAATTTTATATCAATTTTCAATTTTATCCTTAAACATTTTTTTTTGACAAGATTTGTCTCAAAAAGTTTAAAGTGCAATCGATTTCATCCCAAAAAGTTTAAATGTCGCCATAACACCCTACATCGTTCAAATTGTTAGCAGCAAATTTTAACATGACATCATATATGTAATATTAATAATGGTTTATCACTCAAAACAACTTGTCTTCGTATTAATGTTAATCTATCACTTAAAATAATGTCACTTCTTTGTGTTAAGAATAATAATAAAAAGAAACGACATTGTTTTATATTTGTCCAAACCAATCAATATCCAAAAGCTTATTGATCAGTCTCTAATCTAGTTCAAGCTATCTAAGGTCCCATAATGAGATAAAGCTGTCATAGTAAGGATTTTTTACTCAAACACGAGACGTAATTTACTTAAGCGAAATAGAGTACCAACAATACCCACCAACCACATGTAGTATGTACTTGATATTATGAGAGATATTGTGATGTGATCCCAAGCATGGATAAAATATGCAAAAATGTCATTTAGTCATTTTGGGCTGAAAATGCAGCAATTATTATATTTTGGGCTTGGCAACATCAATTTGAAGATTTTGGACCAAGCACTACACATGAGAGGACTCATTTGGGCCTTAATAATCATATTTATGCTCATTATGATGATTGTAATTAAGGTTTTTATCTAGTGTGCATTTTTTAGAATTATTAGTTACTTATTTTGACTTTTAAGTTGGCTTTTATATCTTAAAATCTCTAGGATTAGGTTTCCTATTTCATTAAATTAAATTAGGATTTTTTTTTTCTTTAAAAAGCATTGTACCCAACACTTTGAAATAAGATTATGAGATTTGAATTATTTAGAGAGCTTGTGTCTTTACACATTCTTCTTGAGAGTGGATTCTCTCATAGGTTCCAACACTTCGAGTCCTTGTTCATTCGAGTTCAAAGGTTCAAGTGGATCACCAATCAACCTATCATTTGCGTTTCCATTTGTATTTGTCATTTGGGGGTTCAATAGGTTGAGAATTTTCTCTGGCAATTGTTCCTTCCATATTATGTACTTCGAGACCTTCCCTCCGCGACATTAACAGTGTACATATCTTTTTGTACATATATAATACAAAAGATTGAATCCAAAAATCATGCAAATTATTACATGAAATCATAGTTGGTGACTTGCTTATATTTGTCCAAGCAAATTAGTTGTTAACATCTATTTTTTGGTACTTCAAAAAAAATACTTTTAAAAAAAAGTAAACGAACAAGATGTGATATTCACATTTATCTTTGTTTATATGCATTTTAAGTAATACTATCAAACGGGTCGAAGCTAAGCGACTGTTTTATTAAACAGTCCTAACCTAAATCTTAATGCCCAAGCCCAATCACTCTGACCCATGGGCCACTCTTTTTTTTATAATTTTTAAATATTTTTAAAAATTGTTTTTAATAAAATAAAAGTGATGTTGTTACTTTTTTTTTTTACTTTTTTTAACAAACTAAAGCCAATTAAATCTATTATGATAAAATAATATGTCTAAATTCATGTATTTGTTTTACAATTTGTATTATCTTGACTTTAACTTAATTTTTTGATTAATTATATCATCAATTAAATATTTCGATTATATTATAAAATAGAAATAGTTAAATAACACATAAAATCTTCCTAAAATTATATATTTATACTTAGTTTAAACTAATTTATTAATTTTGAATTTTCTTCTCTTTTTATTCTTTTCGTCAGCCGGTCCATGGGTGGCCCAGCCGCGAACCGTTTAACCCGCGGGCTAAATGGGACTATTTTCTCATCTTCAAGCCCGCCTATAACATAGTGGGCGGTCTGAACTAGCCAGCATACCAAAATCCGTTTTGAAAGTACTAATTTCAAAATAAACAGACAAAATACAATATAATACCCAGGTTGATCTTGTTCCTATGCTTTTTAAATAAAATTAAAAATAATTATAAGAAGTTAACAGTAACAAATTTTGTTTTTTATGCTTAAAGAACAATTATTTTGATGATGTTAGGCAATGTAAATATTCTGTTCATTTTTTAAGTTATTTGGCGCCATCGATCTATCCAAATAAAGAATTTAATTACGTTCTTTAAATACTTTCATAATTATTTAATTGTCATTAATATAAGGAAAGAAATAAATGCAACTTCCAACTATTATAAATTAGGGTCATTCTCCTCAAAATTTCTCAATCCAACCCAACAATGGAGAACTCGAGTGAGAAGAAGAAGCAGGGGATGATTCAAGACGTCCTCGAAGCTAGAAACGCCGCGTTCTTAAAGCTGAAGTCTGAAATTTTTGAAGAAGCTATCGAGCTTTCTATTCTGTGTGGAGCAGAGTTAGCCATTTTCCTCGCTTCCTCTTCCGGTGAAATTCATTGCTTCGCTAACCCTTTTGCTGATACCATAATTAACCGATATACTTCTACAAACATCGATACCATCATCAAAAAAGAAGGTGACTCTCCTTGTTCAAGCATGTCTCATTCGCAGACTCTGACTGATTGTGATAAGGATAAGCAACGTGATTTGGATGCTCAAGTGGAAGCAGAGAAAAGTAAGAAGGTTGAATAATAATTGTAGGGGTAAAGTACTTACTGTCTCTAAATTTTGCCGTAATGCTCATTTATGCTCCCAAATTTTTAATTTTGTTCATACCTGCTCTTTTTGCTAACACTGTTAACTTGTTTGACGGAATTTGCTGACATGGACGATGAAAGTGTATAATTTTGTCACCTTATTTTTCACCTCACATTTAAATTTTTATTTTTATTAAAAAAATTAACCTAATCCAAATAAAAATACCAAACTTTTAATTTGGATTGGGTTAATTTTTTTTAATAAAAAAAAGAGTTAAATGTGAGATGAAAAAAATGAGGTGAAAATATTATACACATTCATCGTTTATATTAGTAAATTTTGTCAAGTAAGTTAACGGTATTAACAAAAAGGGCAAGTATAAATAAAATTGAAAGTTTGGGTAGGCATGAACAAAAAAAAAGGTTAAAAATAAGAATGAATATTACAACAAAGTTTATGACTGCAAGGTAACCCTAATTATAGTGATATATATGTAAAAGTTGAATGGATGAGTTATTGAATAATTAGGTATGATCCATCATCCATATATATGGTTATGCTATATTATAATCTGCTTTAGTTGTTTGTTGTATTTTCTATGTAGTTTCTGTTAGTATAGTTAGTAATTAAAGGTCCCACATTTGGGTGAGTTGAAGGGTTGTGAAGAGTGCTTATACCTTGTTAAAGCATGACTATTCATGTACAAAAGGTTACAATAGTTTATTGATAAAATTAAAGGAAAATGAATGTCCTTAAAAGGACATGAATGTTCTTAAAGCACATGAGTGCTCTTAAAGATGTATGAATGTACTTAAAGCACATGAGTGCTCTTAAAGGTGCATGAATGTTCAATATTTTGAGCATGAAAGAATATGAACCAAGCTTTCCTTGTTCAATGTGTTCTATATAAGTAGCACTTCTTCTCACAAAAAAATATACATAAAAAAAAACCTCTCAAATCTTCAACTCATCCTTCTAAAATTGTGTTCAGAAGGTATTATATTTTTGCTGGCTATAATATCAGGCTTTGTAAATCCTGGAGGAAATCTGCCATACAAACCCAACAGCATACAAATAGTGGGGGCTTAATTTCCTTAAGGACAGTGAATACACTATCAAAGCTTACACTGATTTTTCTAACAATCTTAAGGAAATTAAGTCGAGATGGAGACTACTGGAGTAAACAAGTTATTCAATCCAGACGTTTTCAAACTCGACCGCTTTGATGGAACAAATTTCACAAGATGGAAGGACAAGTTGTTGTTTCTACTCACAGAATTGGGTATTGCATATATACTGAAGTCTAATTTGCCTGAAATTCCACCACCGTCTGACAAGGACACGGAAGGAATCATAGCAAATAGAAAGAAATGTGAGGAAGATGAAATACGTTGTAGAGGTTTTATCTTAAACTCTCTTTCTGATCGTTTATATGATTTATTTCGTTCAATTAAATCCCCACAAGAAATCTGGAATGCTTTGGAAAACAAATATACGTCTGAAAAACAAGGCATTGACAGATTTTTAAGTATGAAATTCTTTGAATTTCAAATGGTAGATTCTAAATCTATCATGGAACAAGTTGATGAATTACTTGTTTTGGTATCTAGACTCAAGGATTTGAAAATTGATGTTTCTGAATCTTTCCAAGTGGCTACTGTTATTTCTAAATTACCACCAACTTGGAATGATTACAGGAAAAAATTATTACATACTTCTGAAGATTTTACAATAGATCAGTTACTAAGCATATTCGAATTGAACAAGAAACCAAAATTCGTGAAAACAAATATGCTTTAGAAACTAAGTCTAAAGTAAATCTAGTTGAGTCTAAAAGTAATTCTGGAAAGCCTGGAAACAATAATAAGGCTGGAAACAAGAGAAAATTCAATGATTTTTCAAGAGAAAATTCTTCTAACAATAAGAACAACAAGAGTTGTTTCTTCTGTGGCAAAAAGGGCCATTTCAAAAAAGATTGCAGATTTTACAAGAAAATAAAGATGGTCGAAGAGAGTGCTGGCCTGAAAAAGGCAGCAAATGATATTGAAAAAGAAGCCTCTCTTTCAGAAATTATTGCAATGGTTACTGATTTAAACATAAGCATGGTAACTGAATGCAATATGGCAACTGCTGTAAAATCTGATGATTGGTGGTATGATTCTGGAGCAACTGTGCACATTTGTAATAATAGAAGTTATTTCAAGCAATATGAAATAACAGCCAATGAAGAAAATGTGCTGATGGGGAATCATAATCCTGCCAAGGTCCTTGGAAAGGGAACAGTGGATTTAGAATTAACTTCTGGTAAAAAGATGATTCTAACAAATGTATTTCATGTTCCTGATGTTAGAAAGAATTTAATTTCTGCCAGTCTTTTATGCAAAAGGGGTGTTAAAGCTGTATTAGAGGCAGAAAAGGTCATTTTCTCTAAAAATGGTGTTTTTGTTGGACAAGGTTACTCTTGTGATGGGATGTTCAAAATGTGTGTTAATAATAAAGTGAATAATTCTGCTTATATGATTTTGTCATCTTCTACCTTGTGGCATGCTAGATTATCACATGTGAATTATAATTCAATTAAATTTTTGTCTAAACATAAATTGCTCCCTGATTTAGATGAAGTTTCTGAAAAATGTGAAATATGCATTCAAGCTAAGATGACTAAGAAACCTTTTCCAAAAAATGAAAGATCAACAAATTTGCTTGATCTTGTGCATTTTGATATTTGTGAATTAAATGGTCATTTAACCAGAGGAGGAAATAGGTACTTTATAACTTTTATAGATGATCATTCTAGATTCACATATGTTTACTTAATAAAAGGAAAAGATCAAGCATTAGAAATGTTTAAGAATTATAAAGCAGTTGTAGAAAATCAATTGGAAAAGAAAATTAAAATTCTGCGTAGTGATAGAGGAGGAGAATATTCTTCAAATGAATTTTCTATATTTTGTGAAGAAAATGGTTTGATTCACCAAGCAAGTGCACCATATACCCCACAACAAAATGGTCTTGCAGAAAGAAAGAATAGAACATTGGTTGATATGGTAAATGCTATGCTTGTGCATGCTGGACTACCAATGAATCTATGGGGGGAAGCTTTGTTAACTGCCTGTTTTGTACATAACAGAATACCTTCAAAGAAATTTAAGGTTTCACCATATGAATTATGGAAAGGACGAACACCCAACTTAAATTTCCTGAAGGTATGGGGGTGCTTGGCATATTACAGAGTACCAGATCCTAAAAGGACAAAATTAGGTCCTAGGGGAATTAAAAGCATCTTTGTTGGATATGCTGAAAATTCAAAGGCATATCGTTTATTAGACTTTGAGTCAAGTGTTATTATAGAGTCAAAAGATGTTGAATTTCTTGAAACAAAATTTATTGGTGATTCACATAATTCTTCACAAAGTCTTGATGGTTCAATGCAAACAGTGATTGAAGGAGAAAATGTAGAAACTCTTGTTCCTAGTTCATCAAATAAAAGAAAATTAATTGAATCTCCTAATGAACCAAGGAGAAGTCAAAGAGCTAGGAAAGAAAAGAATTTGGGTTCTGATTTTATATCTTCTCAAGCGTTAGTTTTTCTAGTTGAAGGTAGTAGAGATGAGGTACTTAATAAAATTCCTATGGTTTTAAATGTGGGAGATGATCCAAAAACTTTTAGTGAAGCAATGACTTCAAGAGATTCTGCTTTCTGGAAAGAGGCAGTGAATGATGAAATGGATTCTCTTCTGTCCAATGGTACATGGGAATTAACTGATATACCCCACAATTCAAAACCCATTGGATGTAGATGGGTATTTAAAAGAAAATATAATACTAATGGATCTCTACAAACCTTCAAAGCTAGACTAGTTGCTAAGGGGTTCAAACAAAAGGAAGGAGTAGATTATTTTGATACATATGCTCCTGTAGCTAGGATCACTTCTATAAGAATGTTGTTTGCATTAGCATCAATTTATGACTTATACATCCATCAAATGGATGTGAAAACAGCATTCCTAAATGGTGATCTGGATGAGGAAGTATATATGGAACAACCTGAAGGGTTTGTACTTCCTGGAAATGAAAAGAAAGTGTGTAAATTGATTAAATCCTTGTATGGATTAAAGCAAGCACCAAAACAGTGGCATGAAAAATTTGATAAAGTAATATTGTCAAATGGCTTCAAGTATAATGGAGCAGATAGGTGCGTTTACTCTAAGTTCACAAAGGATTATGGTGTGATAGTATGTCTATATGTTGATGACATGTTAATCATAGGAACCAACATGCAAGGCATTAAAGATACTAAGAAGTATCTATCTTCTCAATTTAAAATGAAAGATTTGGGAGAAGTTGATACTATCTTAGGCATTAAAGTTAAAAAATATAATGGAGGATTTGCTTTGAGCCAATCTCATTATATTGAAAAGATGCTATCCAAGTTTAATCATTTGGGTATTAAAGAATATAATACTCCATATGATGTATCTGACAAATTGGTTGAAAACTTGGGTAGATCTGTTAGTCAATTAAACTATGCTAGTGCAATTGGTTGCTTAATGTATGCAATGCATTGCACTAGGCCTGATATTGCTTTTGCTGTTGGGAAACTTTCCAGATATACACATAATCCTAGTAGTGATCATTGGAAAGCAATAGGACGAGTTTTTGGTTATCTCAAAAGAACAAAGTCCTATGCATTAAGTTATAATAAGTTTCCTTCAGTTTTAGAAGGATACTGTGATGCTAGTTGGATAACTAGTGTGAGTGATAATAAATCAACGTCTGGTTGGATTTTTACTTTGGGTGGAGGAGCTGTTTCATGGGCTTCTAAAAAACAGACGTGTATCACTCATTCTACAATGGAATCTGAGTTTCTGGCTTTAGCAGCTGCAGGAAAAGAGGCAGAATGGCTGAGAAATTTGTTATTAGATATTGAGTTGTGGCCACAACCTATGCCAGCTGTCCTTTTGCACTGTGATAGTCAGGCAACAATGCCTAGAGCACTG
Organism: Senna tora; assembly: GCA_014851425.1. Taxonomy (NCBI): domain Eukaryota; kingdom Viridiplantae; phylum Streptophyta; class Magnoliopsida; order Fabales; family Fabaceae; genus Senna; species Senna tora. The sequence continues at coordinate 25,265,932 of CM026264.1, forward strand.
AGTAAGATTTATAATGGAAAATCTAGACACATTGCTTTAAGACATGAATACATAAGGCAACTGCTTTCAGATGGGATCATCACAGTTGTCTATGTAAGGTCTAAAGACAATCATGCAGACCCATTAACTAAAGGACTATCGAGAGATTTAATTAATAGTACTAGTAAAGTTATGTGTTTGAAGAATATTTAAAAAAAATATATCACTCATAATGGGAACCTTACTTTTCTTATTGCTATGCAATTCTAAAAGTTCAAGAGGTAACAACAAGTTAAGTTAGTGATGGTTATCAAGTACTTGAGTTTTGAAAGTACTTATGAATCAGAGGGTGAGTATTATAATACTCTTAATGAAGTAACAGAGTTCGGAATAAGAACTAAGGTTAGTCCAAACAATGGACTTGGTTAAAACTTCACCTATCTATACACATGAAGTGGTGCCGCTTCAGTCAAAGTTTGGGAATAAAGCTTTTTAAGTGTTTATGAAACAGGAAGAAGCACAAGGCCATATATAGTGCTAAGTTTTTACATGGAACACAATTGTATTTAATTTGAGGACTTATGTGTATTTTTACATCCGTTTTGTCATTTACTGAATTGAAGTTTAATAGAATAATTCTAACTGTCAATTCTGGCAAAGCTTGATGTATTTATACAAGTAGTAGGTTTAAATCGAAAGATACCTCCTATATGCATAAATTCTTGAACTAAATAAATTACTAACTAAGTGGGGGATTGTTAGTATAGTTAGTAATTAAAGGTCCCATATTTGGGTGAGTTGAAGGGTTGTGAAGAGTGCTTATACCTTGTTAAAGCATGACTATTCATGTACAAAAGGTTACAATAGTTTATTGATAAAATTAAAGGAAAATGAATGTCCTTGAAAGGACATGAATGTTCTTAAAGCACATGAGTGCTCTTAAAGATGTATGAATGTACTTAAAGCACATGAGTGCTCTTAAAGGTGCATGAATGTTCAATATTTTGAGCATGAAAGAATATGAACCAAGCTTTCCTTGTTCAATGTGTTCTATATAAATAGCACTTCTTCTCACAAAAAAATATACATAAAAAAAAACCTCTCAAATCTTCAACTCATCCTTCTAAAATTGTGTTCAGAAGGTATTATAGTTTTGCTGGCTATAATATCAGGCTTTGTAAATCCTGGAGGAAATCTGCCATACAAACCCAGCAGCATACAAATAGTGGGGGCTTAATTTCCTTAAGGACAGTGAATACACTATCAAAGCTTACACTGATTTTTCTAACAGTTTCCATTCACCTCTTGTTTCAATATATGATGGATAAGAGTTTAGAAATCTATAAATAATTCTGAATTTTAATGCTTTATGAGTGATCAAATTAATATTCATGGTTCAACTCGCTTGGACCTAACCATATTGGTATTTGTATAAGTAAAAATTTTTAAATAACTAACGTGGCGATAGCACCCGTTGATGTAGCACTGACAGCGTGGTACTCACTAACCCATCTGTGCTTACTAGACTACCACTTATATCTGTTGAAGTGGCACTCCCTTCTCTTGCTAATTCATTCCTCTCCCTTCTTCCTTCATATGCCGGAATCACAACTCTAATATCATTTGTTGGGCCTACTAAAAAATATAAGGAAAGAGAAATCAGTAACACAACAAAAAATATTTAACGTATCCACAGTCCACTAGGACAAACTTACTACTTACAATTTTTGTACGAATAAATAAAAAATCCTCCTTAATATAATTTTTTAATGAAAAAATTAAAAATCATCTCTCTTGCCACACATTTACCTAAACCCCAATACATATTAATCTTTGTTTAATTTGCTTTGGAGGTTTGATGTATTTTCTATGTAGCTTGCATCCATCTTTTGTTCCCATGTATGATGGGTAAGAACTTGGAAATATATAAATAAATTCCTTTAAATTGCATATATGCAATTTCAATTTTTTATGAGCCATCAATTATTTATTGTCCAACTCTCTTAGACTGAACTATGTTGGTATTTGTTTAAGTAAAAAATTTAAGTGTAAGTAATTTTTAAAACTTTGACAACGAATTCTTTAATTTAGAGACGGTATGTGTATATAATTTATACTAGAAGAAGGTCACTATTATGAGACTATATTGAGAACTTGATACTCTCCTCATTTATTATTTATCATATATCAATATTAATAAAAATATGATCTTTAATTCATTTAGGATCTTTATACAAACTAATTACCGTATTTTTTTTTTATAAGAATTATCATATATTATTTTCGGTAATAAATGAAAAGATAGAAAAGTGTCACGACCCCCGTTTAGAGGACCGTGACCGGCACAGACACAGGGAATATCTCTATGCCTGTAAACCTTATCACCTAATTGACATAATATCTATTATTGAAAATACATCCACATGCAGTATAATACCATGGCTACACCGAAATGGTGGTCTATCCTAGGCAAGCAAATCCACGGCCAGTGCCGCTTCAGGATATAGATATAGGAAAACACACATAATATATATATATAACCTGTGTACTGGCTACACATCCGAAGATGCTGCCTATCCTATTCACATGCAACATATATATGTATATATATACATTTTGAAAACAAATTTTCCCTGTATCGCAGTAAAATAAATCTTGATCTTTAAGGTGTGTGAAGCTGACAGTTCTAGATTTAGTAATACAATCTAATTGGGTACGTCTACCCTTTACTTTATGATACAATAATAAAGTAAATTAAATTACAATTACACTTTATTCACCCACATGAACAAGTTGTGGGTCTTGGAAAAGTGTTGCTCAACCCTCGTTCCACCGAGACTTCTTCCACCTGTACTTAACCTGTCTCTGTGTAGTAAAAATGAGGTGTGAGTCTTAACCACGTGACTCAGTGAGGACTCTCCCATCCCCGGCGCAAGGTGGGTACCATAGCGCTGGGTTTGGGAGTCATACACAAGCACATGCAAAAATAACTAGTTACTGTTGTTAGCATACATTCTTGGTGATCACACAACAAGAGAAATTTCACCCAAACATTCACATGCATTTAATAACTGTAAACATGCAGCAGTTTATTCCATGTCATCAAGCAGCAAGTAAACATGTAACATATAGTGCCGGCTTTTACTTACCGGTCTTCTCACGTTTCAGCATGTCTGAATTAAACAAGACGTGTGGTGACGTAATCCTGTACGTGACCACTACGCTGCACAATCAGCAATTATATGCAAACACAGACAATTTGTACATACACACAGATGCTAAAGATACATCTACTTAATCTCCCCAACTCTGGGGTATCTACTAGCCACTACGTGGCTTTCCCACTTCGAAACCGTGCACTCGGGTTCCTAGCCACCAAGTGGCAAAACATACTTAACCCATTCACTTGGGTACTGGTCACCTCGTGACAATTTTGTTAATCAAACAATACTTAACCCATTCACTTGGTTACTAGTCACCTCGTGACAATTCTATTAGTCAAACACAATCAACTTCTACCTATCAAACAACTGATACGTAGCCACCACGTGGCACGTCCTGACCCCTTGCTGCGGGGCAATAGTTTGAGCCCACTCGTCCATTACCGAACTAGGCCACATGGAGGGCACGGCACGACGTCCCAAAGCATGGCCACTGACACACCCTGGACCAACTCCACAGGATGATTTCTCTTTTACTAGGTTAGGCTCACGGTTCACTCGTAGGTTTCTCCCGTGTCTCCTTACCTTAGTCTCACATATTAATAGGATTCTTTGTATCGTTCCCGAAGGATCAACAATTCTTTTCCTTATTAATATGTACAAGTATCCTCAATAGGATATAACTCATATACCCGTCCAGAAGCACTCTCTAAGCCTCAAGCTATCGTCATAGCAATATAAATCCTTTCTGACCCTATTGCCAGGATAGGGCAATGACCATCATCTTGGTGATAATAAAACTGAGGTCTCAAGTGCCATCTGACGTTGTTCTAATCGATGTCTCACGTCGCTAGCATAACTAAATCCGAAACCCACCAATAACTCCCTTTGCATGATTATAATTTAAGTCACCGTCGTGACGAGTTTTCAAAATAAGAACTTAGTCCTTCCGTACAAGGATTCTTGCCACCGTCGTGGAAAAGATTTAATAAAATGCTCATCATGCCTCCGAAGTGTATGAGTTGGATTTGTAACACATCAATCATAGCAAACAATTATACTCTACTCCTATGTTTTCCTATCCAAGCTACTTTCCACAACCTATTTCTAGTTCTTTCATTCTTTTAGCATTCTATACATCTAGCTAACACATACCAGACAAGCATAGAATAGACATACTCATGTAATCCACATAAGCATACAACCCTAGGAGCTGAGATGGAAGAACCCTCACCTTGGCCAACCTTCCATGCAATCCTCTCCTGTAACTTTAGTCTCCTCAGAGTTCCTATTGCACTCTATTGCGTGCCGTTGTTCCTATAAGAACAACATTTACATCATTAAGGTTATTACTTAGCTTAACTTGTTATTTATCTCTTGATTACTCTCACACGTAGTCCATGGTTACCATAGAGTCAAGCTCTTGGTCTTATTGGACTTCTCTATCCCGACTTATGTGTATCCTTCCTCGGACACTTGACTTACTCACATATAACACTCTACTTGAGTGTTTCACATAGTTGGATTTGAGTATTAGACCTCTATCTAACTTGTATTCACATCTAAGGAAGCTTATCTAGCTTGGTTGGAAGGAATCCTAATTTTAGGAAGGTCTAAGCATTTTAATTCAACTTGTGTTCCTACTTGGGTTCTAAGAAATCTAGTTTCTAAACCCCAATATACCTCTGATTTATCCTACTTAAGGTTTCCTAAATATTTATGAGGGAAGAAGGTTGAAATTTTAGAAATTGGACTTGATTGCATATTTAGAATTATTCTAGGGTGTTTAAGATTGAAAAGATGAAGTTTAAAACTCTCAACATCACCCTTAAAGTGTATTTGGGCAACCCGAGTAGGGACCCAGTACATTAACATTAAGGTTCAACCTTAGTAAGCTCGGGCTAGCTCTTCACGAGTCTTATTCAGCTAATATTCCAACCATATAATTTTAATAATACCAATTCAAGGCTATTTACTCAAATTCAGGCTCAATCCTAATTATCAACAATTTTTTTCCCAATTTGGAAATAATTATAATTTCTTCCCCAAATCCTTCCAAATTCGAATTTGGGCAAATCCGAGAATATAATCTTGATTCCTACCCCAACTAAGTGTTCAAGAACACTTTCTAAGTCTCAATCTACCCTCGAAACAACTCAATCGAAGGTCAAACGAAGAAATCCCTAAAAATAGAAAAATTGAGGGCTTAGAATGAAATTGAGGTTACCAACCTTGATTCGATTGGTGGGAGGTGTAGAAGATGTTGTAACCGAGCTCCGGTGACTTTTCCTGGCGTCGGCTAGCTCTTCTCCGACGAGTTTCCAGTGGTTCCTCCTCCTTCCCCTTCTTCCTCTCCGTCTCTTCACTCTCTCTCTCTCCCTCTCTTCCATTTTCTTTCTGGTCGTGCTCTCTCTTTTCTTTCTCTTTTTCTTTCTTTCTTTTCTATCTCTTTCTTTTTATGCATTTAACCCACGACAACCCTCTTTTTTTTAAAAAAATAATTATAATAATTAAATAAATAAATGTAATTAAAAATAAATTAATTAATAATTAAATAAATAATAACTAATATGTATTTTTAATTTACTCCCTTGCCCTATTTAATTTAGGTTTCCAATTTCTTAGGTCCCGAATTAAATCCCAAAAATTATTTTCTACTTCTTTTCTTTCCCTTTGATTTTATTTTAAACTTGGAAAAACTTTCTCCGGTATTATAATCTTTGAAAAAAAAATTCCTTTCCGGTTTCTTTTAACTTTCATATTTTTTCTATATTCTTTTTTTTTAAGTTTTAATTCTTAGCCCCGAAATAAATCATTCTTTAATCCTCAAAATTTTTCGGGAAAATTACTAGCCCCGAATTAAATCATTCTTTAATCCTCGAAATTTTAAATAAATCATTCTTTAATCCTCAAAATTTTTCGAGGTATTACAAAAAGACTAGCTAGCCAAATTACAGACACTATACTTTCTATCCTCCTCATAGGAATAAAAGTTCAATAGTACTGTACTACTGAACTTCAATGCATGCCTCCAATTATGTAGTGCCATTTGTAAATATATTATTAATTACATATATATACATTGATATAATAATTTAAATAACTTATAAAATAGTCAAATAATATTTTAAACAAGGGTAAAGTACCCTTGCTACCCCAAACTTTTTTTTGGTTCATGCCTACCCCCAAACTTTCAGTTTTGTTCATGCCTGCCCTTTTTGTTAACACCGTTAACTTGCTTGACGGAATTTGCTGACGTGGATGATGAATGTGTACTTTTTTTTGCCACGTCATTGTCCACCTCACCTTTAACTTTTTACTTTTATTAAAAAAATTAACCTAATCTAAACAAAAAAAATATTTTAGGATAAAAGTTTGATTTTTTTATTTGGATTATGTTAATTTTTTTTAATAAAAGTAAAAAGTTAAATATGAGATGTAAAATGAGGTGAACAATGAGGTGACAAAAGAGATACACATTCATCGTCCACGTCAGCAAATTTTGTCAAGCAAGTTAACATTGTTAGCAAAAAGGGCAGGCATGAACAAAACTGAAAGTTTAGGAGTAGGCTTGAACCAAAAAAAAGTTTGGGGGCAGGAATGAACATTGCAGGAAAGTTTGAGGGCGGCAAGGGTACTTTACCCTTTTAAACAAATATGCTCAATTCAAGGTAGTCCAACCTATAGATAAATGTTATTGGTATTAATTAATGGAACATATTATTATACATTTATATTGTATGATTCATTATCATACTTACAAACCCCTAATTTCTAATGATTTTGTGCTAAACCATCCATATTAATTAATAAGGACGATAACATATATACAATTGTTTACAAAATACGTAATTATAATCTATTTAGCAATGAATTATAAAATTGATTCCATCTTTGAAAATTATGAGATGGTTTTTTTCAAAATTTAGATATATCAGAATGAAAAAAATGACCAGCCAAGCTAAGCCTTGAGAGATTTTAAGCTGTACACTTTGGTGCTTTTCTAACAATTATAGGCTTGACATTACTGCATTTAGCGGTAGTAGGAGCTCCGTTGAATGTGAGATCAATTTCGCTGAGCTTTGCATCCTCACACGGTATACCACTACTACAGATAAGAGAGACACCGTTTGGAGTTGCAAAAGTTCCCCTAATGTTCTTGAACTCGACCTTACTTATCTTTACTTTTGATGGAGCCTGTATCCATTATTGGAGTCAATCAAAAATTACAATGAATACACTACTTCAAATATTAAACATTAGAGACCATGGTTAAAACGCAAATGATTAAGATTTTGTTTGGGTAATAAAAGTTGTAGTACTTGAATAGTGATGACAACTTAAAGCAGCCTACTTATCAAGAAGCGAGTGGAGTCAAAAAAATGCCTAAATATCTAATACAACACACCACAAAATGAAATAATCTATCGAACCACGAATTAAAAGCTCAGAAAAGGAATTTACACACTAGAATTTCTTGAAAGCTGAATAGGAGATCAAATTTAGCAATAGAACCCTTTCTTGTTTACGATCCTTCTTAAAACAACAAAAACTTGTTCAAAATTACGATTAGAAGATGCTTTACCTTGGATTTAGAGCAACAATCACGTGCGACAAAATGGAAGACAGATCCTAAACAGAGAATAAAAGTCTTGAAAGGATGCAAATAGAAGAAACAAAGCAAGTAGTGGGGTTTGAACACGTGGAGAAATTGAAGAAGAGAAGGATGGTGGTGAAGACGTGGGTGGATCAGAGGGAGATTCTGGGTCATGGTTCGGTGGGTGGGTTCGTGAGCCATTATGGGTGGAATTCGGTGGTTGAAGCAGCGTGGTATGGAGTGAGGATTCTGGTGTGGCCTTTGAATGGGGATCATAGGTTGAATGCAGAAGTGGTGGAGAAGAGTGGGTTGGGGGTGTGGGAGAGGGAGTGGGGTTGGGGAAGAGAAGTGGAAGGAGAGGAAATAGGGAAGAGAATTAGAGAGATGATGGGGAATGAATCGATGAAGAAGAGTGCCGGAGAAATTAGGGTTGCGGTGAGGAAAGCCGCCGATGATTGGTAGAATTGGATGAAATGGACATAAGGAAATGGACATAAGTTTTTTCCTTAATATTATTGGGATTAAAACATTTTATTATTTTATAGAGATATTAATTAACTGATAAATTAGTATTTATTAATTTAAAGAGATTTTTGTAATTGAATGAAGTTAAATTTTTATTACATAAAAAAACATTGTATCTTAAAATAAATTATGTGTCATATTAATTGAATGAATCTAAAATATAGATTCATTGTAAATAATATTAATGAAAACTAATAAAGAGTGGATCTTTTAATTTGAATATTAAAGTTTGGGGAAATTACTTAAGTCTAGTTTTTACATTTTTGTCATTTGATTATCTAATTAGGAGAGTAATGTGTGTTTCATACAATTCATATCTATTGTAATTGATTCTTTTTAAAAAAAATTATATTTTTATTTTAATTGAATAACTTGATAATAAAAATATAAAATTTACATACAAGTATAGATATTAAACTATTTTAGGTGTTTATTAACACTTGAACCACTTATCATGGTTTGACTTCATTTTTAGTAATTTAGTGATACATAACATTGTGTGTTTAAGAAAAATTATTTATTACAATGTTATGTTTTATAAAATTTTAAAATATACTTGAATTTAAAAAATTAGTTTTGCGAAGAAGATATTCAGTGAGATTCATGATCATATAATATATATTTTTTAATAGTATTCCATTATTTAAATAAAAAAAATCCATAGAATTACTTTATTGTTATTACAAATCGGCAAGTTGCTTGAGCTTTATCCAAAAAGCACTAGTCACCAGACCACGTCAATTCGGTCTTTGTCAAATTTTTCGAGTCCAAAATAAAGTTCAAGTTCAATTGGATTAGCATTAGGAGTTAAGATATCAAGAGATTTATTGATGAATCTTCTTCTCAAAGACCCGAATTCCATCGACCCATAAGCACAAGCACAAGTAATCCACGGTGGGAGGAGACTCCCGCGAATTTCAATATTCAAATCAAGTACTGAAAGTAAAGAATATAGTGATAGTATATTAGATTTAGTGAGCATACCTGAGAGGCCTGTTGGGTATATATAGGCTTCGTTGTAGGTATGATCGTCATTTGGAATTCTGGCATGTAGCATGAGCCACGTCTGCGTAATTAACCCTATAATGTGCGGTGACGTGGATAACGCCCTGATAGTGACAAGTGGGTCAGAACAAGTGAGGAAGCTAGCTCGGCCCGATGGATCGGGACGAGCGAAAAAGCTCGCTCGATCCGATGCTTTAAGACATTTTGTTTGTCTTAAAAGTGAACGTTATAAAGTATGATTTACAACATGTGCCTTAGGACATAGTGTTTGTCTTAAAAGTGACCGTTGTAAAGTATGATACACAACATGTGCCTAAAGACATAGTGTATGCCCTTAAGAGTGATAGTTGTGTTGAAAGACGTACATAACATGTGCCTTAGGACGTACTGTATGTCCTTAAGAGTGACAGTTGTGTTGAAAGATGTATATAACATGTGCCTTAGGATTTTTGTCTTAAGAGTGATAGTTATATATGGTGTGATATGTCTCCAGTGGCACCAATTTTGCATTCGCGAAATAAGGAATGAGACATACGGGCGTGATTTTTAAGCCAAGAGATTTCTCCTGCGGATTAAGCATAAAGGTATTGAAAAATCATACAGAGGACCGATAAAAATAGTGCGTCGTAAATGACTTGAGAGTTATTTCTTACTACACTTTCAGACTTGTGATCGATATTGATATAGTTGTTAGTATGTGTGACCATGGATTAATCCTATGCTGCTAAAGGGCATAAAGATTGTCATGATCCCATATTGATAGTTATGTTGGACCGGATTGGTGCATTGTGCTCTATGATTTGGACCATTTTGCGCGCATAAAAGGTTTATTAACCCGAGAGTCTTTTAACAAATTTAAATTTTGTTTAAACACAATTAATGTGGCCCAAGTGGGAGAATGTTAGAAAAATATTTTATATTTGGGCTCACATTAATTGTTTAAAATATTTTATTTAGTTTTCTAAATAAATTGGGTTGATATGTGGTCCAATATAAAGGAAGTCCAAAGTATAAAGTAATCACCGTTGGGCTAATAACACACATTATAATAAAGTCTGGTAGGTGGCTATGCGTAGGTCTTTTAGGGTTTTACTTAAGCCCGTAATGGGAGGGCCCAGTAAGACACAATTATATATTGGCTAGGTCCCCTCTCTAACCCTAACACAGTGAGCCTCCCCATTGTAGCCGCTACACGACCAGGGTAATAGAGAGGAAGACCTAACCTCTGACCAAGTAAGCGCGATTATCCGGCAATGGCTAAATCAAGTATGACTCCTTCATTCTATTCAATGTTTCATGCATCACAATGGTTCCGGAATTTTAACTCTTACATATATATTCGCATGTGACTGATGCGTGCAGGAGAAGAGAGGAGAGAGCTTTGGTATAATCTCAGAGAATTGAAGTGAGGCTATTGAAGAAAGTGATATGAAGTGGTTTTTCTTGCTTTCTTTTATAGGTTTATGTTTAAAAATTACTCTTGAGATATATATATGGACTAATTAATTTGTTGTTATGTAATTTCTAGCTATCTCTAGGTAAATGATCAGTACGAGTTTCAGAATATGTAATATTTGTGTCTTAATTAAGTACTTTTGGTTTGAGTATATTGTGAATTTGTTTGTTTTTCTCATCTAAAAGAAGAGTGAAATATTTATATTATTCTATAGTAGTGTGTTTCATGTTATTCTATTTAACTATGGTTATTCACAGCGGCATTGTTGTGATAGGGACTTCTAAAGTCATTGCGATACATGATAATATATTGAAGCAAACAAATTAAGTTTCTATTTGAAAGTAATCTTATTATTTTACTTCCCAAGTCCCTTATAACAAGAAGAAGAAGAAGAGAAGGTGCTAAGTTTATACGAAGGTATTTTTCACTTCTCAAATCTCACACAAATTCACAAGTTAGCATATATATTGCATAAATAGTGTCACGGAACTCACTAAAGTTATCTATTAGAAATATCTTTAATTTCTTCAAGTCTACACAAATTCATAACTCTGCTTGTGGCTTAAATAATGCCACAACTCAGAAGAAGAAGAAGAGAACTATAGAAGAAATTATTAGAAAATAGTAAAAAATAAGGGTAAACTATTTTTGGTAGTTTTAATGTTTGAGCCTTCGGTCAAATATACCCTTTCACGTTTGATTGCAGTCAATTATAATACCCCGAACGTTTCATTTTTTAAACAATTTTACCCTTTTCACTAACACAATTAAAATAGATAACGGTTGTGGCTTACATAGTGTGACACCGTTAGAGAGAAACTTCTTCCATTATTGAACATGCGTCGATTCGCCAAGTTTCAGAGCAAAAAATGATGCGCCTAACTCTTCATCTTTCAAATTTTACAGAGCATCACCTTAGAAGCATCATTTTTGCCATCGTTTTACTTTGAAACTTGGCGAATCGACGCATCTTCAACAACGTAAGAAGTTTCTCTCTAACTGTGTTACGCCACATAAGTCATAACCGTTATGTCTTTTAACGGTGTTAGTGAAAATGATAAACATTACTCGAAAAATGAAATGTTGGAAGCATAATTGAACGCAATCAAACTTTAGCTGGGGTTATATTTGATCAAAAGTTCATACTTTAAGGGATGCCAAAGATATTTTACCTAAAAAATATTAAAAATGTTAGAAAAGAATAATTAATTTGCATGGTAGAATAAGGGGACAATAATGTGTCATTAATAACTTAGATTCTAACTACATTAACAATTTGCTTCCTAAATAAAGTTATATTTTTTTATTGTCCGTCTAGTGTCCGAGGCACTGCTTCGACTAATCTGGTTTTGAAGCGCGTCGTGCACTTGGCTATTGTGTGAGAGTCTTTCAACGGGAATAGAGTTCATCCACAAGGTCTCGAACACAAGATCTTGTTTAAGCAATACCAAACTGCTTACCACTTAGATCAACCCCACGTTAATTAATAAATAAAGTTTTATATATATATATATATATATATATATGGCTTTTGAATTTTTGGTGTCACAAAAGCAAAGTGTGACACCAAAAAAATAACTACTCTAACCCCATTTTTTTACTAAAATAAAAAATAAATAAAAAATTAATATAGGACTTGGTTGAGAAAAAACATACATGCATTATGGGTAGTTACTAAAAAAGTGGAGAAGTGCATAACTTCCCATTACTTCATTTTGAAAATATAACAATTTTATTTAAAAATTTAAAAATTATCAAATATTATAATTTGATATTATTTTAAAATATCATTATGATTTTATATAAAATTCTTTGAAAAAAAGAATAAATTGTATGCACGTATGTGCATGCGAAGCCTCTAGTATATATATGGCTTTGGAGCCTTCTGGCCATTGGGGTCACAAAATAGTTATATTTTATAATTAACAAATATGGAATAAAACATGATTGGAGGAGATATGAGAGAAAAAGATATCATGGGTAACGTAGTTAATAAAAGTGGTGAGAGAGAAATTAGAAATATAGGTAGTTATTGAACTATTTATTATATTTAAAAATAATAATAATAATAAAACTATTTTTATACTAAATTAAAAAAAATGATTGCATGCACCTTGGTGCATGCAAAGCTTCTAGTATATTTATATGGTTATGGACCCTTATATTTCTATGGTTATGGACCCTTCCCGTCAATGGTCTCCCAAAATAGTCATTTAATTAATTAAAAAAATAAAAAGATGATGTGAGAAGATCACGGGGAGAGAAAATAGGAGAATAGTGGTGGTGGTAATTTTATTTTTAAAAAAATAATAATTGTGGTAATTATTAAAGAGAATAACGTTTTAATCTTTAATTTATTATTTTACAATTAATAATAATAATTTATTTTATTTTTATAAATTAAAAGAAAAGTTTGACATGCACGTACATGCATGTGAAGCCTCTAATCTATATTTATATGGCTGTGGACCCTTCCCGTTAATGATCTCTCAAAATAGTCATTTAATTAATTAAAAAATAAAATAAAAAGATGATGTGAGAAGATCATGGGAGAGAGAAAATAGGAGAATAGTGGTAGTGGTAATTTTTTATAAAAAAATAATGATTGTGGTAGTTATCAAAGAAACTAAGTTTTTAATCTTTAATTTATTATTTTACAATTAATAATAATTTACTTTATATTTTGTAATTTAAAAATTATTTTGACATCCACGTACGTGCATGTGAAGCCTCTAGTATATTTATATGGCTGTGGACACTTCCCGTCAATGGTCTCCTAAAATAGTCATTTAATTAATCATAAAAGAAAATAAAAAGATGATGTGAGAAGATCATATGAGAGAGAAAATAAGAGAATAGTGGTAGTGGTAATTTTATTTTTTAAACAATAATAATTGTGATGGTTATCAAAGAAAATAACTTTTTAATCTTTAATTTATTATTTTACAATTAATAATAATAATTTATTTTATATTTTGTAAATTAAAAAGAAAAGTTTTACATGCACGCACATGCATGTGAAACCTCTAGTATATATATATATATATATTGGTGTCTAATAAAGTTATATATTACTACTATGTAATTTAGTTTTTTTATAAGTAGTTTAGAAAAGATTTTTTTAATAGTTTTTTATTCCGTTGTTGAATTTTTAAGAAAGTGTAAAATAATAATCATTATTGATCTCAACCCCAAATTCAGTTTATTTTTTTGACAAAAATTCAGAAATCTCCAATCAAATAAATCTTTTATGCATGTTGTAATTATAAAAAATCACTTGGTTATTATTTGCTTAGAATTACCATCCAACACTGTAAAATTTAATTTTGGGTACATTACAATTTGCTCCCCTGTGATTTAGCTTAAAATTAGTTTGTCCTCCTGTGGTTTAGAATATAACATTTTACCACCCTGTGATTTGGCTTAAAATTAATGTGTCCCCTATAGTTATAAGTGTGACACTTGACCTCTTTCTGATTTTTTATGTTATCACTTAACTACCCTATGTTATTTTTCATCAAAAATTTAATATAAATAATAAAAATTTTAATAAAAATAATTAAATTAATTAATTGTTTGTTTGTTTTATTAAATTACTAATAATCAATCATATTTATTGGTACAGTATTACCACATTATATAATTGAATGAATTTGATAGTTTTATAAAAAAATGATCAAATGTTCATTTTGGTCTTTTATCTTTTCAAAAATTATAATTTCACCTCTTTTTAGCATCAAAATTTTCATTTTAATCTCCAAAAGCACCACTTCTCTAATTGAAGCCGCCACTAAATTCTCACTAAATTCTTTTTTTATTAATCAAATTAATAAGGGTGGATGATTCAATGACGGTGTAGATTGGTGGTTGACAGAGGATGGTCGTTTATGATGATTACGGTGGCTGAATAATGATGGTAGTGTAGAACTACGATGGTTATAGGGAAAGGAAAATGAAGAAGGGAATTATTGAATAATGTGTAAAATTAAAAAATTTGACCAAGAGTATCTATTTGGTCAAATTTATTTTTATATATATACTCTCCAATTATTATTGTTTGATCATATATACGGAAAGACAATTAAACTACTTTTTAAATAATTTAAATAGTAATTAAAAATTATAATTTAAAAAGTTTCAAAGGGGTATAAAACGCCCATTAAAAAAAGGTTATAAAAAGAAATTAATAAAAAGAAGCAGAATACTACTTAGTCCATGATTAGTTGTTAGTCAAATTATTATTTACTCCTCGAATTTGACAAAAATACTATTTAGTCCCCAATTTGCAGCTCTTTCAACTATTTAGTCCCTGAACCACATGAGGTCAAACTAATTTTAAGCTAAACCACAGGGGAGCAAACTATAGTTTATCAAAAATTAAATTTTAAAATGCTAGACGGTAATTCTAAGAAAATAATAACCAAGTGATTTTTTATAATTCCGACATGCATAAAAAATTTATTTGATCGGAGATTTCTGAATTTTTGTCTAAAAAATAAACTGAAAATTTGGAGCTGAGATCAATAATAGTGATTATTATTTTACACTTAATCAAAAATTCAACAATGGAATAAAAAACTATCCAAAAAAAATCTTTTTAAAACTACTTATGAAAAAAACTAAATTACATAGTAGTAATATATAACTTTATTTTTTAACATGGGGTTGATCTAAGTAATAAGCAATTTGGTATTGCTTAAACAAGATCTTGTGGATGCAGCTATATTCACTACAACAAAAATCATATTTACCCACGGACAAATTCGTGGGTAAATTAAGGAAATTCCGTGGGGAAACCAATTTCCCTATGGAATTACCCATGGAACAAGTCCGTGGGTAAAATTGGCGTGGGTAAAATTTTGCCCCCACGGAATTTAGATTCCAAGGGGAATTACCCACGGATTTCCCACGGACGCTTCCGTGGGGAAAAATAGCCACGGAAGTATCTCGTGGGAGATCCGTGGGGAATTACCAGTCGCCGGCAACCTCTTCGGCCGGTCGGCCACCAGCACCGGTCGCCGGCGACCTTCTCCACCGCCGGCCGGCCACCAGCACTGGTTTCCGGAAACCTCCTCCACCGCCCGCCGGCGTCCTCCTCCACCGCCGCCGGTGACCAGCAACCTCCTGCTCCGATTATAAATCCGTGGCTAATTTAATGAAATTACCCACGGAATCCAATCCGTGGGTAATTTTGAACAAAAATTTTTTATTTTTTTTCCTCCGTTTTCCCACGGATTCCCCACGGATTACCCACGGAATATGGTAAATTAATGTTTTGTTGTAGTGAAGACCCCATCCAATCTTCATAAGGAAGGCTTGATTGGAATTGTGAAGATCTCTCAGACCAAGACGACCCTCCGCTCGAGGGGTGCACACAGTGTCCCAAGCTACCAAATTAATACCTCTTCTTTCATTGGAGTGATTCAAGATGAAGTTCCTGCTAGCTTTCTCAACATCCTTGCAAACCCCCTTAGGAAGAAAAGAAGTTTGCATGGCATAGCTAGGAAAAGCCGAAATGATGGAACGAGCAAGTGTGATTCTACCAGCAAAGGAGAGATTCTTACTTTTCCAGGACGAGAGTCTCTTATTCACCTTCTCAATAATGTGATTATAGGTACTCTGGGTAACCCTTTTATGATGAATGGGGATCCCAAGGTACTTTCCCAAATCCGGAGTGATGCGAAAGCCCAGATCAGAAGCAATCTCGTCACATCTAGCATGATTGACATTCTTTGAGAAGAAAACTCGGGTCTTGTCATTATTAACTTTTTGTCCTGAACTCAAACAGAAGGTATCCAGGCAATCCCTAATAACTTGAGCTTGATCTCTAGATGCTTCATAGAACAGAATGATATCATCCGCAAAGAAAGGATGAGACAAAGCCGGGCCATCTCTAGCAATTTTCAGTGGTTTCCACTCCCCCGAATCCACTGCAGCGTTGATGTAATGTGAAAGTCTTTCAATGCACAACACGAACAGGTAAGGTGATAGCGGGTCTCCCTAGCGGATTCCTCTGGAAGGCTGGAACACATCCAGCTTCTCACCATTCCAAAGAATCTGCATTTTACAAGAGAAAACACTAGTCATAATCAAATTCACAAGGTTATCATTGAAACCTACCTCCTTGAGAGTCTCTTGAAGGAAGCTCCAGCAGATTCTGTCATAGGCTTTCTCTAAGTCAATCTTAATTGCCATGTAACCTTTCATCCCATGTTTGTTTCTCATAGAATGGATTGCTTCCTGAACAATGATAATGTTATCACTGCTGTGGCGACCTGGAATGAAGCTACATTGATAAGGAGAAATAATGTGAGGCATAAAGCGCTTTAAACGCAGAGCAATAATTTTAGTAACAGTTTTAAAAATAACATTGCACAGGCTGATAGGGCGAAATTGGTGGATACAGTAAGGATCATCAATTTTCGGGATCAAAACCAGGAGAGCATGGTTTATGTTTCCCAACTTATACGGATTAGCAAAAATATCCTTAACTAACAACACATAGAACTCCCTACTATATTCCATTGATTGTGGAAAAACACTGCTTGCAAACCATCAGGCCCTGGAGCTTTAAAGGCACCAATACTAAAGATGGCTCTCTTAATTTTCATCTAAGTAATAGGACCTTGGATCATGTTCCAACCATTGGCATCAATAATGGAAAACAATTAGTTAAAGGAAAGGGCGACTTAGAATTAGATTCTTCAGTGTATAAGTTCCTAAAGAAACTGTAGGCCATATCTTGCAAAATAACACAATCATCAATCCAAACATTCTCAGAGTTCACCAATTTAACAATTTTATTTCTCCGTCTACGAGTAATAGTTGAAGTGTGAAAATAACGAGTGTTTCTATCCCCATAAGAATCTCCTCTTGAAGGATGATCTTGTTATAATCAGCCATAGTTCTTTTTTCTTGTTTCTCAGATAGTTACTAGGGTTGTTCTCAAGAGCAAGATCAATTCCTTGTAACCTTCTGAGAATTTTCCTTTTTCTAAAAAATATAATCCCAAAATTTTTTTATGTTCCATTCCATAGCTGCTACAGTAAATTTCTCAATATTTTGATGCCATTCCCGTTCCCTGTTCCAATTATTCTGCATTAAAACAGTGAAGGTTTCATCAGTAAGCCAAGCTGCTTGAAATTGAAAAGGGCGATTTTTAGGCATATGCGAACTAGAAAAAGAAATGAGAAGGGGTTTATGATCTGATTTTAGTTCTGGGAGACGAGTCACGAAAGCTTCTGAGAACTTAAGGCGCCAATTAGCATTCGCAAAGGCCCAATCAATCCGTTCTCTAACATTATTCCTTTCCCAAGTAAATTTAGGCCCTGTAAAACCCAAATCAATTAAATTACAAAGAGAAATGTACTGGTTAAAAGCACCAATAGAATTCCAGTTATGAAAAGAACTCCCTGTTTTATCACTCTGAGACAAGTAGGTGTTAAAATTTCCAAGGACCAACCAGCTCTCATTGGTTCTTGAGGCCATAAGGGTTTTCTCAGGTGATGTTGGGGATTCCCATACACTATAGTTGTGATTCAGCCTTCTTGAAAATATTTATTCACAATTTTTAAATGAATCAGGTGTGCTCTGGACCACAGAATATTAACATCATATAAAGCATCATTCCATGCAAGCCATATCCCGCCTGAGAAGCCTTGAGCTTCAACACAGAAGGATACCTTGAGGTTGATTTTTTTTTCATTACTGCATCTGCTTTCCTTCCGCTGATTCTAGTTTCAAGTAGAGCAACAAAACCAATATTATGGATAGAGATCATATCATTTAGTAAAAATGGAAAGGTCTTTGAACCAGCCCCTCTACAATTCCAAGATATAAAATTCATGAAAAAATAAATAAATAAAGTAGCAAGGAGGCAAGAAGACATCACAAATTATTGTGGTAAACCACAGTTGCACCCAAGGCCGAGAGAGCATCTTCTCCCCTATTTTGAAGCAAATGTTCTCTAGCTTTGATTAACCATAGAGATTCATTTACGTCCGGAGGTTTTTTCTTGCTCACCCGAGACACTTCTTCGCTAGTAGGGGGAGTGGGAGTGTTGGGTCTATTGCTGTCTTTGGTATGCACTTGATTAGGATTCTTTGAAGCTTGGCACGTGTTCTTGGGCTTGTTAGTATTGCTCATGTTTGCTTGGCCCAAGGAGGCATCTACCAAAATTATTTTTCTTTTCTATTTTCCTATCTCTGAAACACTACCCACATCATTTTAAATAATTTCCTGTTCAGTTATATTTAAATCGATCACTGGTTCCTTCTTGTTCAAATGACAGTTTTCCTTCCGGTGGCCATACACACCGCAGGAAAAGCATATCATGTGCAGCCCTTCATATTCTATTCTCCTCGTTTTCTTCCAAAGGGTAAACTTTGCTAGAAGATGCTTACTTAAATCCACCTCGACACATATCCGTGCAAACCGACCTCATTCCACAACAAGATTTTCTTCTTGTTGCCGTAGGGTATTAAAATCAATCTTCAGAGTACGACCGATCTTGTTTCCAAGGTGTTGGAGAAACGTGCTGTTATAGTATTCAAAAGGAAGACCTGAAATTCTCATCCATACTACAATCCTATTAAACTTGTCTTCAAAGGGGTCGAAATCTGGCCGCCATCGTTGAACCACAAGATTGTGATCAAGTATGAGCCACGGACCCTCATGAAGAGCGTATAGGTAATCCTTCTGGTTTGTAAAATGAACCAGAAAATAGTCGTTGTCCATGTCTGTAATCTTCATAACACCCGAAGGATTCCATAACTTTTAGAGTTTAGTTTGTAGGAATTTGAACCCTACCCTTCTCCCCATGAGTTTTATAATTAGAGATCCCTTCCAGGGTTTCGACCATTCCAGCCTCTCTTCTTTTGTCGTGAGAATCACAGAGTTTGTTGGGTCTTCTTCCTTTCCCTCATGTGCAACCTCGTCCTCAAGATCATCTATCATTTCATTACCTGCATCTTTCCAGTGTTCCTGGCCTTCAGCAGACGTGCCTTCATTACTCTTCCCAAACCTAAGCAGAGAATCCCTATATGAGACTCCATTCATTTTTGGATATTTGTTTCTAGGATCTAAAGGACCTGTAACCTCCTTTGATCCCCCCATGTCGGCATCTGTGATCCCATGAAGATCTGGGCTTTTCCCTTCTCCCTCAGTATTCATTGTCACATCCATTTTCTCGTTCACATCTTCCACTATTTTGATCATCTTATTACTTCGTTCAAGAATATCGGCTTCTTCGTCGGAGAATTCTTTGCTGGAGTTCTCTGAGATCATTGCTTTCGTGTAATATCCGAGATATTAATTTTTATTATTATTATCATCATTAATAATTTATTTTTCTTTGGGAAAGAGAAATAAATTAAATTAAAAAGTTGGAATAAAATGAAGAAGAGAGAAGAAATAGAAAATTAAAATTTTACCTATTTTCTAAAGAATGGAAATTTATTTAGGACTTAAAAGAAAGGAAAATTAAATGGATGGGAAAGAAATGGGGTTTAACAACAATTAATAATTCAACTTATATTTTTTATTGGGGGGGGGGGCTGAAACCGTGAATCCCCTTTTCATTTAAACTAAAAAAAAGAGAACAGAGCAGACGCACGCACACGCACACGAAGCCAGCCGAGAGAGAAGGAGAAGCTACGGGAAGGAAGGGTTATGGCCGGATTCTCGCTGGAAAACGTGCGCCGGTGCCGGAGGAGGTGACCGGAGTCCTCCTTCTACACAATCCAACCTTCTATCCGATGGAAATCAAGTAAGAAAGCCCCAAATATCTCAAACCCCAATTTCTTCAATTTTAGGTATTTTAGGAATTCTTAAATTTCTTCTATTTGGGACATTCCGAGGTTAAATTCAAGCTTAGTGGGTGTTATTGAAAGCTTAGTGAGGTTCAGAATCAAAGTGAAATCGTAGGAATTGACCGGGTAAGGAAATCATGGAAATTGGGTTAGGAAATTGTGCTAAATTCGAATTTTGATAGTTCGATGCTTGAATAGGCTTGGATTGGAGTAGTATAGGAGTTATAGTTGCTAGAAATAGACAATGGAATAAAGCCCGAGTATTTACGGTCTCAACCAGAACCCAATCTGGTGAAAAAGAGGCGATATACCAAGCCGCAGTGCAGTTGGGAACCGTGTTGTGGGCTGGACACCTTGGTCTAGTCCGTGGTGGACACCTAAGACCCGCTAAATTGGTTCCAAGGCTCTATTGTATACCCGATTATATTTTTACATATAATTAAAAGGGTAGTGGTTGAACTCTTACTCGGCAAATTAGGGGAAATGGTGGAATGAGTAAGCTAAGGCCTCTTTTGAGCCGTGAAATTATTCCTTTATTAGTTAGAAGTCCTTATGAACATATGAAGTGGAATTTAGATGAATGGAAATCTCTAACCTAAGCATTTAGAGGTTCCAAGTGGCTCGAATGTGTGAAAGTCGATATAAGATAGTATGAACTTTCAAAAAAGAGCAAATAAGACGATGTAACGAACTAAATAGTTAGTTCTTGGAAATATCTAAATGGTACATGAGCATTAGAATGACACGTGCATTATTAGTCGCGTAGTTACACGTTGTTAATTGCTTAAATACCTGTGTATAGGGCACCACAGAGTGATTGGAGCATCAGCCACTCCGAGGACTGATCAGGATGGCCAACGAGGTGAGGGGCTCTCCCATTCCTTCCCCACAGGGTTGGATGACTACGTGAAATTGTGGTTTGCTCTATTTTGTGCAAATTTTTATATGAAATATGTCTATCTGAATGTATTTACGTTACGCGTATAAGATTAGCAAGTAAACCGTAGATGTGCAAACTGTTTATGTGCTTATATATTTGTTCTCAAGTGAATATGCGATATTGTGGCTCACCGAGCCTTATATGTTCCCGTGGGTAGGATTGAGTCGGAATTTCAAATGTGAGGGTTCATTAATATTAGAAACCCATTTAAATTGATCATCGTTGTAAAGGTTTTGACCGTATGGTACATTGAGAAAAATGAACCTAGGTTGTTAAGTGTAAGTGAGAGTGTTGCATAATTGAAAAGGGGGAAACTAGGTCTAACTAATAAATACGTATAATATTCAGTTAGTTTATCATATAGCGACTTTCAAGGTTAAACATATTAGTTGAACTTGTTTAGGTTAGTCCGGGTAGATCGAGTCGGTCATCCTGATCGAACAGACAGGAATTTGTTAACAGTAAGTGTGAAGACCGGAGCCTTCGATGAGAGTCGCCACCAAATTTTCAATCAAAATTTGGAAAAAGAAAAATAGCTTGAAAAGTGGGGGAAAAATGAATTTTCACAAAATGTTGGGTTCGGGAGTCTGATTGAGATGAAGGGAAGGTGTTAGGCACCCTTCTTCCCCCGTCTGAAGACGGTTACCCTAAAAATTAATATTAAAATTATTTGGCCACAATTATGGGAGAAAATTGAGAAAGGAAAGAGGGAGGGCTTGACCTAGGATAAAAGCCTAGGGCCTACGTACCCACAATGGGGGGATCAAAACCCGCGTAGTTCCTGTGACATGCAAGTGTGTGAGTGAAGGGAGGCTCATAAAGTGAATACTCAGATGGCCTCCCAGTGCGATGTACCTAAAGCCCTTTTTTTAGTACCTATCTACCATACAATTTTTTTTGGCCAGATATCTACCATACAATTAATCAAGGATATATATATATATATATATATATATATATATATAAACAGTGCACATGTGAAAGCTCATCAGACGTGATACCCAGATGGCGTGTAGGCTAGTGCTTCTATAGAGACGAATGTCTCTTGGTGGCACTAGATGATACAAGACGTTTTCTCACCAAGTAAATAATAAATTTACCCTCAAAAGACAGGGAGTCGCGACGGGTTTCTTTTATCATCGCGACGCGCTATCTGCAACGGAGCCCATCGCGACGCATAGAGGAAGGCGTTGTGACGGGTGCCTACTGGGGGAGAGGGCGT
This sequence comes from Senna tora, assembly GCA_014851425.1. Taxonomy (NCBI): domain Eukaryota; kingdom Viridiplantae; phylum Streptophyta; class Magnoliopsida; order Fabales; family Fabaceae; genus Senna; species Senna tora. The sequence continues at coordinate 25,288,626 of CM026264.1, forward strand.
CGCGACGGTGGTAAGAACCCGTCGCGACCCCATTTAGTTTTTTTCCAGAGCAAGAGTAAGGAGAGAAAGAAATACAAGAAAGGGATGCTTTTTTGGGTGCGTGGATCAAATGTTGAATGGAATGCCAACACTGATGGGTTTCCCACCCGAAAGGATTTTGTCTGAAAAGAAGAAAGTGGCTTCCTATCAACCCCGTGAGTGTAAAATTAGTGAAAACATGTTCAAGTATGTATTCTACCTCTTTGCCTTTTGCTCTCTTACTTCCAGCCCTCTAATTCGTCAGTTTTCGGTCCCCTTACACTGTGAAAGGTGTTTAATTTATAGTAGATCAGAAAGAGCTATTCCGGGAAAGAAAATCCGGCCATTAATGGTTTTACCGTCGTGACGGGTATCACTTGCTGTCGCGACGGGTATCCTATGGATACGATCGCGATTTTGTCATAATTATATTGTCGTCGCGACACACCAGCCCATCCGTCGCGATGGTCCTCTGATTGGATACTGATTGCCTTATTAATGTACGGGGCGTCACGACGCCTGGCTTGCCCGTCGCAACATGAACCTTTGAGAGGGGGTCGCGACGGGACTGTCCCGTTGCGACGCCCCTAACCTTTTCATTTATTGTGACTCCTTTTCCTTTTCTTCTCTTATTACTCTATTTATTTTGCTTGTTCTGGCCAGTCAAAGTGAGGTGTTCACAGAGTCCCCTCTTTACTTATCTTTTACAAAAAAATTTTTTAAAGGAATAAGTAAAGATATCAAATGAAACCGAACTTTGTCATATATCATCATTTTTAGTTTTTGGGGTACAAAATGCAGGGGAATAAAGCTAAGTAAAGTCTTATGGTCTCTAAATGGTTTCACCCTACTCATTACCGCTGCCTTCTTCATTGCTCTCGGACTGTACTCTGGGCAAAGGTGCAGGGACCACGTCCTCAAATAAGTGGAAATGCCTCAGCAGGGATCGTATTCCTCCTTGCAGCCCGCGGATATCGCCTCGGAGTCCTATTATCTCTTGCTCCTCGCGCTGGATCTGTCCTCTCTGTTCCCGAATCTCCAGGGTTAAGGTCTCGATACGCCCTGCCTCTGGTCCCGTAGGAGCGCCCTGCTCCTGGGGATGATCCTGTTGTGGTTGTTGTTGTCTCTGCGGGGGCGCGGGTTGTGGCTCCGCGTTATCTAGGAGGATGTCTGCCCATCCCTGATGAGCCGGGAAGTTGGCCATATCTTGATCCTTCATCATATAATAGGTGGTGGCCACCTCGAAGTAATCCAGTGCTCGGCGGGTGACCTGGAAGCGCTCGCAGAAGGCAGTAAGAAAATGGGGAAAAGCAATGGCGGTAGGAGGGTTTCGAGATCTGGGTTCTAGCTTAATATCGTTGACGTTGTTGTTGAATTCTCTGCACATAATGGTGGGGAAGCAGAGTGGTGCTCTCTTCATGATCAGGTAGATGAGGATGCTTAACTTCCTACTCAGGGACTCCCTGTGCTTTACAGGGGCGACATTGCTGATGAGGAAATTCTGCCAATTCTTGGTCATGTGATGGGTGCCATTCCTCTTAAGTCCGCCACTTCTGGAGTCCCACGTGTCCTGCCCCGGAAAGGTGAGAGCTGCCGCAATTTCTTCCTTCGGGTATTCCCCTGACAGTGTTTGTGCGAATATACAATTGGGCTTCATTCTTAAATTGTACATATCGACGAAGTGTTGGGGAGTCACCTTTGGAAGGGCACATTCCCTGAGTACAAATGCTCTGCTCCGCATGATGGCGTATCCCACGTGGTATTGATACACCAGGGGGACATTTCTATGATTTGTGATCTTCAATAGGTCGTGGAGGCCATAGAATTCGACACCTCCCATGAAGGAAGGACTTATCTCCAAGCGCCCCATGTTTCGTTCGGGGTTTAATGATCTGGCCTGGATAGCGACCTTGTAGAGCTCGGGATCTATGGGAGGTTGAGACAATGTGGAGGCAGCGGTACGAGATCTTTTTTGGTGAGCCATCTTCCTAAAAGGATAAGCCTTGGGTTAGTGCTAGAAAATAATTAATTTCCCAAAAAAATGCTCCCCATGAATGCTTCAGGTCGCGACGGGTAAGTCAAGGCGTCGCGACCCATTTAACCATCACGACGGGAACAACAGCCGTCGCGACGGGAAAGAAGAAAAGAAGGCGGGGTCGCGACGGATTCATTGGTGGTGTCACGACCCTATGCTTTTTACTTACATTGAAGCCACGAGGTCCGGGATGGAGACGGATGCAGGGGGTCTCGGGAACTTTCTTATACACAGTCTTTCTTCCTCTTCTTTTTAGAGAGTTCGAGAGAAAGGGAGAGAAGTGGTGGCGTTCTGAGTGCGACGGGGTTTCTTTAAAAAAGCTTTTTTGAGGATACCTGTCGTGATGCACAGGGCCTCCGTCGCGACGACATATTAATGAGACCGTCTCTCAGGGCCAATCAGATAATGCCACCTCACCCGTCACGATGCTTAGTATAGGCCGTCACGACCCTTTCACTTTTGACCGATTGACCAACCGTTGGGAGGGGCGTCGTGACGGGATTTACCGGATGTCGCGACGTATCAGCCCGTCGCGACACCCGGCAGCTGCGTCGCGACGGCTTTCATCATTTTTTTTTATCAAAAGCCAAGCCTCATAACACTTATTGGCGAGATTTGGTGGAAAATGTGGGTATCGTTATCCCAGAACACTCCTTGGTGGGATATTGATTCCCATATCCTATCCGAGAACACTCATTGGCGGGATAGGATACTGAATCCTAGAACACTTATCGATAGGATTCAATGGGACCAGGTCTCGTAACACTTACTGGCGAGATTCGGTCAAAAATGTGGGTATCGTTATCCCAAAACACTTTTGGGTGGGATATCGATTCCCGTATCCTATCGCAAGAACACTCACTGGTGGGATAGGATACCGAATCCGAGAACACTCTCTGGTCGGATTCGATGAGACCAAATCTCGTAACACTTACTGGCGAGATTTGATAAAAAATGTGGGTATCGTTGTCCCCAAACACACCTTGGTGGGACATTGATTCCCGTATCTCATCTCGAGAACACTTATTGGCGAGATAGGATACTGAATCCTAGAACACTCACTGGTAGATTCTAAATCTTGAATCACTCATTGGCGAGATATGGTAATAAAAAAAATCCTTAGGTGTACTATTTAAGGCTGCATTTGTACATAACTGTTGGATTGGGAATACCTTTTGACGAAATATTCCCTGAAAGGGCGAAGAGCTTTCTAGCTTCATAGAATCACCAATTCCCATTTCCACTGAGGAGTGATCTAATATTACCGAGCCGCCTTTCCTTTTATTTAAGTCAAACAATTATTCAGGGGTAAAATAAGAATTGCAGAATTAACACATATTTATCCATCTTATTGTTTTAAATCAACAATGCAATAGTACATGACTTGCACGGCAGAGAAAAAAGGTAAAGAGACTTTATTGAAGGAACAATTCTCTTTTTAACATTCATGAGTCAAAGTTGGTACATTTTGAGAGAATTTTTTAAGGACCACTGGAATCTTTTTTCAGAAATGCGTGAAGGACGATGCCCGGTGATTCCATAGTTTTTACTGAGATACGAACCATATGCAATTCAAATGTCTTCTTTCAGAGGCCACCATCCTATGCATAGAACCTTTTGACAGAGTCAGAGTTAATTAATCGACCATATTCCTTTCCGTTTGTGTCTTCTAGGATGAAGGCGCTGCCTGAGAATGCGCGCTTGACCCTGAACGTTCCTTCATATGTTGGAGCCCATTTTCCCCTTGGGTCATTCTGGTTTGGTAGAATCTTTTTTACTACCAAGTCTCCTTCTTCAAATGAGCGAGGACGCACTTTCTTGTTGAAGGCTCGGGCTATCCTTGCCTGATAGAGCTGCCCGTGACATATGGCTTTTAGACGTTTTTCGTCTATCAGGCTAATCTGATCATATTGGTGCCGCACCCATTGGTCTTCATCAAGGTTGGCTTCTGCGATGATTCGCAAGGAGGGGACCTGGATTTCTACGGGTACAACTGCCTCTGTGCCATATGTTAGTGGAAAGGGGATGGCCCCTGTCGAGGAGCGAGCGGTAGTGCGGTATCCTAGTAAAGCAAAGGGGAGCATTTCATGCCAGTCCTTGTACGTAGTGGTCATCTTTTCTAAGATCTTCTTTATATTTTTATTAGCCGCTTCCGCCGCGCCATTCATCTGAGGACGATATGGCACTGAATTGTGATATTTTATCCCATAGTTTTCACAGATCTTCTACACCTCGGTTCCATTTAGATTGCTCCCATTATCAGTAATTATTCTCTCCGGGACTCCATATCTGCAAATGATATTGGCCTTCAGGAATCGCACAAATGTCTTCTGTGTGATTTTGGCATAAGAATTTGCTTTTATCCATTTGGTAAAATAGTCGATTGCTACTAGAATGAAGCGACGACCATTCGATGCTTTCGGATTTATGGGACCGATAATATCAATTCCCCACAGAGAGAAAGGCTATGGGGTAGTCATATTATGAAGCATTGTTGAAGGAACATTGATTTTGTCTGCATAGACTTGGCACTTGTAACATTTGCGGACTTACTCAATGCAATCACTTTCAAGCGTCATCCAAAAATACCCCATTCTTTGTATTTGTCATGCCAGTGTGTGCCCATTAGAATGGGTCCCGCATACCCCCTCATTAATTTCGGTCAGGATCAGATTGGCTTCGGATGCATCAACGCAACGAAGTAGAACTCCGTCAGGCCTTTTCTTATATAGTGTTCCCCCACTGAGGAAGAAGCTTGTGGCTAGTCGTCGGAGGGTCCTTTTTTTGCTTTCACTAACTCCGTCTGGATAGTCTTGTTTTTCCATATATGTTTGAATATCGTGGAACCAAGGGAGACCATCGGGCTCTTGTTCAATCATTGAGCAGTGAATTTCTGTGTTTTTATATTCCATCCTGATGGGTTGGAGCAGGACCCCGCAGTTGGTATCAAGCATTACTGCCAAGGTAGCCAGGGCGTCGGCAAATGAATTCTTACACCTTGGCAAGTGATGGAAGTTTATGGACTCGAATTGGCCAGTCAATTCTGTGAGGAACTTTTGGTTTGGGATCAATTTCGGATCCTTGGTCTGCCATTCCCCTTTGATTTGGTAAATTATTAAGGCTGAATCGCCAAAGACTTATATCTCCCTGACCTTTAGTCTTATAGCAGCCTGTAATCCACAAAGGCAAGCTTCGTATTCTGCCATGTTATTGGTACATTCGAAATCTAGCTTGATTGCGATTGGAAATTGTTTCTCATCCGGAGATATAAGGACGGCTCCGACCCCATTTCCAAAGACGTTAACTGCCCCATCAAAGAACATCTCCCAGGTCTTTGCGCAGGATTCTTCTTCTATGGCATTCAACCCTTCGTTTGGGAATTGATAATCTGAGACATGCTCTTCGTCCAAAGGGTTGTTGGCAAGGTAATCTGCTATGGCACTTCCTTTGACGGATTTTTGGGCGATGTGTTTAATGTCATATTCTGCTAGTATCACCTGCCATTTAGAAATTCGTCCAGACACATGTGGGCTTTCAAAGATGTACTTTATTGGACCCATTCGCGATATGAGGAATGTCTCATAATAGAGCATGTAGTGCCTTAATCGTCGCACCGTCCATGCGAGAACGCAGCACGTTTTTTCGACCAGGGGGTATAGTGACTCGTTTGGGTCAAACTTCTGCTTAGATAGTAAATGGCCTGCTCTTTTCCCGCTGCGGGATCATATTGCCCTAGGATGGCTCCCATAGATTCCTCTAGGACAGTCAAGTACAATATTAGAGGACTGCTTGGTGTAAGAGGGACTAACACTGGCGGGTTGGTAAGATATTCCTTTATTGCGTCAAATGTTGACTGACATTCTACACTCCATTCTAGCTATTGATTCTTCTTGAGGAGTTTGAAAAGGGGAGTGCACGTAGCTGTCAAGTTACGTATGAAGCGAGCAATGTAGTTTACCTTGCCTATGGAACTTCGTATTTGCTTCTCCGTGGTGGGGGGTGGCATCTCTCTGATGGCCCTGATCTTGTCAGGATGGACTTCAATTCCTTTTCGACTTACAATAAACCCGAGAAGCTTGCCAGAATGGGCCCCGAAAATACACTTGTTCGGGTTGAGTCGTAGTTTAAATTTTCAGAGTCTATCAAATAGCTTCCTTAGGACTTTGACATGACTTTCTCCTTCTGCCGACTTGGCCACCATGTCGTCTACATAGTCCTCGACCTCTTTGTGGATCATGTCATGGAATAGAACCACCATGGCCCTTTGGTAAGTTGCTCCCGCATTCTTGAGTCCGAATGGCATAACCTTATAACAATAGGTCCCCCATTGTGTAATGAAGGTAGTATTGGCCTTATCCTCGGGGTGCATGAGAATTTGGTTGTCACCTGAATACCTGTCCATGAATGAGTAGCGGAAACTTCCAGCTGTGTTATCTACCAAGACGTCGATGTGCGGAAGTAGGAAATCGTCTTTGGGAGAAGCCTTAATCAGATCCCTATAGTCGACACACATTCGGACCTTCCCATCTTTTTTGGGGACCGGTACTATGTTAGCCATCCACTCTGGATAAACTGATACTTCCAGGAATCCGGCGTCCCATTGTTTTTGTACTTCTTCTTTTATTTTGAGGGAGATATCGGGTTTTATGCACCTTAGTTTTTGCTTCTTCGGTTCCACGTGGGGGAATGTTGGTATTTTGTGAGCCACAATTGTTGAATCGAGCCCGAGCATATCTTGATATGACCATGCAAATACATCCGAGTATTCTCTCAATAGAGAGATTAATTCTTCTCTTTCCAGATTATCCACAATTTTTACCTCTCTCTTTTCTTTTCCTGTCCCCAAATTTATAAGTTCATCTGTTTCTTGATGTGGGACAATTCCTTTTTCATCAGATTTAATCATCTTGGCAAAGACCGGGGGAGTCTCCTCTTCATCAAAGTCATTCTCATTTTGCATATGTTCATTATCCCGATGTTCGTAAAAACCAGTAACCGCCGAATGGGGCGGAGTTTTGGAGAATGCTAATTCCCTGAGAGTAAAGAAAGACATGAATTAAGAAGCGAAGGAGAGCTTGGAAAAAAAAGCATGTACAAACTCTTTTAGTAAAATATGCAAGCCATTTTTATTAAAAAGTTGATAAATGACAATAGATAAGCTCATAGGTGTATTATTCTTTGATCTGAGCTTAGAACTCAACTCTAGATCAAGTACAATTCATATTTTACTTGGAACTATTGATTGCTAAGATCCAGTCTGCTTCCCAATTCCTTTGATCTGCTTCCTCGGTCGTGCGCCATATGAGGGGGCTGCTGCTCACTGCTTCTTCTTCTTCAATGGCCAAGACATGGTTGTCTCCTCTGGCTTCTTTGGCTGGCACGAATCTTTGGGCAAGAGGAATGTTTTCTTCTTGGCTCCTTTAATTTTGGGTGGCGTCAGTTTGATGCATCGTGATATTCCAGCCAGCGTGGGACCCAACCCTCCCCCTTGTTTGCAGCCTTGTTTTGCCATAATTTTGGAAGCCACGCTGTTGATTTGAAAGGTTTCTTTAGGTCGTCCTTCTATTTCCAATCTCTGAAAAGAAGATTCCATAGCCTCTTCTGCACTATCGATGAAGGGCATGGGAGAGGGATGATTGATCAACATGCTTTCCTCCCCTCTAATGGTAATGACTCTTCCTTCTTTGAGGAACTTGATTTTCTGATGGAGAGTAGAGGGTACGGTCTTAGCCTCATGGATCCAAGGCCGCCCTAATAGCATAGTGTAAGCGGCATCGACCTCCATGAGCTGGAATGCGATGTCGAAGGTGAGAGGCCTATTTCAATTGGGAGGGTGACTCCCCCCATGGCTTCCCTCCTGGTTCCATCAAAAGCTCGGACGATCATATTGCTTGCATCGATCCGTGTTGATTCCACCGGAAGCTGCTGAAAGGTAGTAACCGACAAGACGTTCAGGGCTGATCTTCCATCTATGAGGACTTTTGCTATCGTGAAGCCATAGCATTTCACGGTGATATGTAAAGCTTTCATCCCTGGGCTAATCTCTTCTTCAGAGAAAGAAAGGATAGAAGCATGTTTGGCAGCGTCTACCAGATTCACCATTTTCTCTGGTGTGATTTCCTTCGGGACATGTGTGTCAGCTAATGCCTTGAGGAGAGGTTGATGATGCCCATCGGAATTTAACATGAGAGCCAGCATAGCCTAGACGGATTTTTCCTCAACTGGTCCACAATATCATAATTGCTTTTCTTAACTATGTTAAGGAATTCTTTCTCGAAATTACCTCCCTCTTCTTCTGGCTGATTCTCAAGGCCTTTTTCTTTTTCTGCATCGAAAGTCCCTTTTGGCGTTGCTGATATGTTTCTTGCATACAATCTCCTGCTTCTAGTGAATCCCTGCCCAGGGGTCACATTGGTATTTGCGAGTATTCCTCCTATCGCTTGGTATCTCCAAGGTACTGCTTTATAGGAGGCGTAAGATGTGGGCTTTGGTGGATAGATGGTCATCTGTGGGCGCGTTACTTTTGGCGGACTAGGCCTTTTAATGGTAAAAAGGGGTGAAGATCTTGGAACTGGTGCGGGAGGTCCCATGTTGGCGACCTTGAGAGTAAATGGTAACGCTTTCCCCTTTTGGTTAGAGGTCGCACATACCTGAATCTCAGGTTTTCCTCTTTTTATCGTTATGATCCCCAAGCCCATGTAGTGTTGCACCTGTTTTTTCCAGATCTTACACTCATTAGTAGAATGACTGTTGGTCTGATGATAATAGCAAGAAAACGCATCATATTCTTTGGGGTATGGTACATAGCCTGCCTTAGCAAGGGCTTTGTATATTTGCTCGGGGGAAAAGGACCCATGGGCTAGTTCTTTGTTTGTCCATTCCTCCTTTTCTATGGCACTAACCCCATGCTCGGGCAAGGGGTTTTTCGTGATGTTTGGGAGGTTAATCCACCTTGCGTCTATCATTTGCAGGACATGTGTTTTGAAGTGGTCGCATGTGTCAATTGAGTGCCCTTTGGTGCCTTGGTGGTACACGCAAGACAATTCTGGTTTGTACCAGGCTGGGTATGGGGGTTCCCAATTCTTTCTCGGCCGAGCACACATCATCTGTTGTTCTTTTAGGTGCTCAAACAACTCAGTCCGTGTGAGGCCTAGCTCGGGCAACTCTCTGTTCCGGTTGTTCACCCTACCATTATTTTTTGGCGTCTGGTTCTGCTGGGAAGTCCCCGAATTTCCCACAGCATTGAATGAAAATGTCTTTGGCGCTTAGCTTGTTCCTTCTTCCTTTTTTTTTCCCATAGCTATGGTAAAGTTCTTTTTTGGTGGGGGTGACTCTTTGTTTCTCGCGTCGATGTCCTCCCCTATAGTGACTAAATCCGCAAAATCCTGATGTGGCAAGATTTCCAGAACCTCATAAGCCGAATCACCTAGTGCTTTGACGAAGTAACGGCAAGTTTCTCTTTTATTCATTGGAGACTAGACATCTATTGAAGCCTCCTTCCACCTGGAGGCGTATTTGCGGAAGGTTTCATTACTCCTCCTTTTTAGTGCCACCATGCACTCTCTAGTCATCTCACTGTGGATGTTGTGCTTGAAATTGTTGCGGAAGGCCTTTATCATAGTGGCCCATGACTTCATGGTCTCATTCTCTTGTCTCATGAACCATTTGTATGTGGCTCCCTTCAGACTGTTGTGGAAGTGAGCAAGCAAGAATGCTGGTTCAGAGCTATATGTGGCCATGGTTGCGCAGTATCCTTTGACGTGATGATCTGGATTTGACAAACTGTCGTACTTTTCAAAAAGTGGAAGTTTGAACTTGGGGGAATTTGGATTTTGGGGAAGCTGAACAGAGCCACCTCATCTTCGTCTTCGACTCGGGTAGCCATCTTGAGTGCACGGCTCACCTCTTTCTCTATTTGTTCTCTAATTGTGTCCCCATCCTCCTTCTCCTGGTTCTACTTGTCCTGTTGGGCTTTCAAGGCGGCCATTACTGCAGCCACGTTGATAGAGATCCCTTCGTTCGTCTTGGATTCATTAACCTTGGGTGATTCTTCTACGAGTATTTCTTCGACATATTCTTACTCACGATCTTCGGGAATTACGACTTGAGGAATCTTTTTTCCTTTGGAGGCTTTATCCGAGCCCTCCCCTTGTTCCTGCTGGCTTCCAGCTAAGTGGGCCAGTATTTGATCCATCTTGTCGTTCAAAGTAGCTACTTGAGACTTAGTCATGTCTAGACTTTTCTCCATTTCTGCTATCTTTGCTGCGGATTCGGCTGCTTGGGAATCCATGTGTGCTTTTCGAGTTCGAGTGAAGTATTGATGACTTGATTGCGCTATTTTGAAAAGCCTGTAAGACCAAATTCTCTTAGTAATTTTAAATTCATTTTTGAGTTGGGTTCTTTTGTTAATATTAGTAATTTAGCACCTAAAATCCCCCTTCAGTCCCTCTATGAGTTAGAATACCCAATAGGGGAAGAAGGTTGATAGTTTGCTATGAGAACTATGTTCATCTTGCAATTATCGTGGCCAACCAGCTTGAGCTTTTGAGAGAGTGAAAGACACAGAGTAGAGATAAAATAGGAAACTTTATTCACTTAAAATTTTATTTAAAAAATGCTCCTCCTAACATTGTTTCCTATGAGGAGTCTTTGACATATATATTTTTCTCCTATAATCTACTTCTTGGCGGCTTCTTTTTCTGCCTGTCCTTCAAGATATAGCCTTTGGAGCTTAGCCAGATCTGCCCAACGGCACATCTCACAGTATGCTTGGTGGAAATTGGATGCCAGTTGTTTGTTCTCGAGTGATTCCAAGCAATATTTCTCAGCTTGTTGGCGAAGTTCCTTCTCTTTTTTCAAATGCGAGCGCTTTTGTGCTGTCATTTCTGCTTTGAGGATCTTGTTCTCTTGTCTGAGAAACTCCAATTCTTGCTTGTCTAATGCATTCCTTCTTTCCTCCAGCTGAGTGTGAGCATTCTCTGGGTTCTTGGTTGAGCGAATTTTAGGTGCCATTTTTACTGATATTAACGTAAACCCATTTTATTGTTTAAACAGAAAATGAAACAAGGGAATAATGCAATAACACATAAATAAGAAGAGAAAAATTGCAAGTTTTATTAATTTATATGGCGATCAAAACATCCTTATTCCCATTATAAATACAGAATTCAATGATGGGAACAATTGATAAAGTGCTATGAAAGCTATGGGCCCATATGCACCTATCCCGGCCATTTGTCCTACGCTACATGCTTAGAATTGCGTTCCACTTGTTGATTAAGATACGACCGAACACTATGAGTTCTTCTAGCTCGGGCGGGACATGTTGCAGGTTGATTCGCCATTCAACCTTCCTAAAGGCGTCGATAAAAGACGGGATGGACATATTGATTAATCGAGCCATTTATTCGATCTTATTATGTAGCCGAATTGCATCATTTTTCCACGGTTCGATCTCCTTTTCAAGCTCTTTCATAATTTTCTCCCTTGCTTTGCATTTTTCTTGCAGGCGTTCTATTGCCAGACCCATGGCCTGTATCTGGAGTAAGGCCCTATTAAGTTGGTCCTGAGTAGTTGGGTTGTAGTTGAGTAGTTGGGCCTGCAACCCCTGATTGTGGGCCTCTAATTCTCGGACACGAGCCTCTAATGCTTGAGCTCTAGATTCCTTGATTTGGATTTCAGCATTCATACGCTCCCCTCAGTTTCTCTCCTTTTCGGCTAATTCATCCCTTAACTTACGATTAGCCTCCTTGAGGTTCCTGTTCTCAGTCAGCAGAGGAGAGTTCTTGCGAACATCTTCACTATCCGCCCTTACGCTGACGTATTCCCTTTCTGCTTCGCAGATAGCCTTAATTTTTCTATCCCTTTGGGTCTCGAGATTTTCCAGCGTATCTTTATGCTCATCGATCTTTCTCTTTAGGGCTTTTTCGATCTTCAGTTGATCATTCCCTAGGAGAGGGTTCAGCGGCACGAATCTGTCTACCACTTTGCCATTGATTCTTTCCTTCAGCCAGACCTTAAAGTCATTGGTTGTTGCCAACCCTCGACTTCCTAACTCAGCCTTCCCCTTAAAACGCATATGATCCCAAGCCCTTGAAATGGTAATGCCATGTATAGAGTCAGGTCCTCTGAGGGAATGTAAGAATGAGCGCACCAATTCTTCTGTGGGCACGTCTTGACGGAATGTCAGCTGGGAATGTGCGAAGGAGGGATTATAGTTGGCTGCGAACCTTGGTCCTACCAGTGGTACGTTGAGGAACGGACCACAGCTGTATAGCACCTCCTCACTTAACCACCAGACCAGTTTCCAATGGATGTCCTTTTCCTTGACTTGAGCCAAGAAGTGTATCCACCATTCTGCCCCCATAGGACCTTGTGATTCAAAATCGTATAAACGAAGGCCCTCTCGTCGAGAGTAATCTCGCAAGGGGTGATGATTTACTTCCAGGATTCCTCCGGTAGAATACCCTTTGCCAAAGATATGGTTAGCTAGCCAAACTGTGAGGAGTTGAAGGCAGCACTGTAGCTTATTTCCCTTCCCTGCCTGACAATAGGTAAGGGAACTTACCGTCTCTACTAGGATGGCGGGCACAGGGTTTATTCCATATCTCTCAACAGCCAAGAAGACCCCAATGGAGGATAAGTTAACCACGTCAAGCGTGGTGGGGAAAAGGACAAGTCCATAGATTGACAGAGCGAGCGTCCTCCCAAAAGTTGTCCAATCTCCTTTTCTCCTCATGGCCTCAATGTGTTCCAAGAGGAACTTAGTGGAGAGAGACCCCCCTTGGGCATGGTTCCTAATGAAGGCCTTCTTTTCCGGAACCCCGAGTAAATCAGCGACCTCCTTTTGGGTTGGGAGAATTCCCGAAAACCTATACACTTGACTTGTGGAGAGGAGGGGGCTTCTTAATAACCCAGCATATTCTTCTGGCACGAGGGATAGCATGAAATTAGGGAATACGAAAGCTCTTAGTTTGTTGTCCCAGAACTGTAGGAGAGCTTGTAACGCTTCTTCCATAATTTTTATGTCCAGAAGATCTAAGATATCTCCGTATCGGCTTCGGAACTTTCTGAGTTCGTCTCCTGGTAAGTACTCTCTCATCATGATTAGGTCGTCTACTACGTTGGCTTGGACCTTGATTTGGATTCTTCTCCCAGTGATGGCCAAGCTTGTAGGGGCATAAAAGGTCGTTACATGTTCTGATGCCATTTCGAAAAGTTTTTGTTTTGAAGAAAAAGTACAAACACTAATCTTGTAGAGATAAAGGAAAAAGAAAGTTAGTACACAAGTTATTTGGATAATATATAAAAGAACTATATGCAATGCATGTGATGTGGGGGGTTTTTTGCTCCTTATGTCCTATAGGTCAGGCTCTTAAGGTCCCAAGAATTGGCTGCCCTAATAAGGGTAGGCTTTTAAGGTCAACTTGCGCATGGTTTAGCGTGGGATCTAGATACCCTAAAAAGGCCCTTAGACTGCCCCAACCAGAGGTAGAGACCTTGACTTTAGAGAGTATCCTGTCACAGAAAATTCTGCGCGAATCAGCCCTTAAGGCAAGTAACAATCTATGTATGATAGATAGGTCAACCTCTGTAGGCCTAAGCCCAACAGGGAAAGATTCTCATATCCCATTCTAACTTATTTGGACGTACTCCGGGTGTAGGAGCCAGTAGGTGGAAATAAATGTAAATAGTGCGTTTGTGAATTCACGGAGCACCCTAGCTACCCTTCCCATCCACTCGAAGGTGGAATCACTGCAAAACAAAGAAAATCACACACATGTACAAATACATATACAAATAAGCAAATACAGAAGGCCAAATAATTTTAATATTAATTTTCTAACAGAAAAGGGCTTGACTCTCTAATTAAAAGTCCCCAGCGGAGTCGCCAACTGTGAAGACTGGAGCCTTCGACGGGAGTCGCCACCAAAATTTCAATCAAAATTTGGAAAAAGAAAAATAGCTTGAAAAGTGGGGGAAAAATGAATTTTCACAAAATGTTCGATTTGGGAGTCTGATTGAGATGAAGGGAAGGTATTAGGCATCCTTCTTCCCCCGTCTGAAGACGGTTACCCTAAAAATTAATATTAAAATTATTTGGCCTTGAAAATATATACAATTATGGGAGAAAATTGAGAAAGGAAAGAGGGAGGGCTTGACCTAGGATAAAAGCCTAGGGCCTACGTACCCACAATGGGGGGATCAAAGCCCACATAGTTCCTGTGACATGCAAGTGTGTGAGTGAAGGGAGGCTCATCAAGTGAATACTCAGATGGCCTCCCAGTGCGATGTACTGAAAGCCCTTTTTTTAGTACCTATCTACCATACAATTAATCAAGGATATATATATATAAAACAATGCACATGTGAAAGCTCATCAGGCTTGATACCCAGATGGCGTGTAGGCTAGTGCTTCTATAGAGACGAAGGTCTCTTGGTGGCACTTGATGATACAAGACGTTTTCTCACCAAGTAAATAATAAATTTACCCTCAAAAGACAGGGAGTCGAGACGGGTTTCTTTTACCGTCGCGACGCTCTGTCTGCAAAGGAGCCCATCGCGACGGGCCCCTACTGGGGGAGAGGGGGTCGCAACGGTGGTAAGAACCTGTCGCGACACCATTTAGTTTTTTTCAGAGAAAGAGTAAGGAGAGAAAGAAATACAAGAAAGGGACGCTTTTTTGGGTGCGTGGATCAAATGTTGGATGGAATGCCAACACTGATAGGTTTCCCACCAGAGAGGATTTTGTCTGAAAAGAAGAAAAGTGGCTTCCTACCAACCCCGTGAGTGTAAAATGAGTGAAAACATGTTCAAGTATGTATTCTACCTCTTTGCCTTTTGCTCTCTTACTTCCGGCCCTCCAATTCGTCAGTTTTCGGTCCCCTTACACTGTGAAACAGTGTTTAATTGATAGTAGGTCAGAAATAGCTATTCTGGGAAAGAAAATCCGGCCATTAATGGTTTTACTGTGAACACCTCACTTTGACTAGCCAGAACAAGAAAAATAAATAGAGTAATAAGAGAAGAAAAGGAAAAGGAGTCACAATAAATGAAAAAGTTAGGGGCGTCGCAACGGGATAGTCTACCAGTTGCGACCCCCTCTCAAAGGCTCACGTCGCGATGGGCAAGCAAAGCGTCGCGACGCCCCGTACATTAATGAGGCAATCAGTATCCAATCAGAGGACCGTCGCGACGGATGGGCCGGTGCGTCGCGACGGATGGGCCGGTGCGTCGCGACGGTCCTCTGATTGGATACTGATTGCCTCATTAATGTACGGGGCGTCGCGATGCCTGGCTTGCCCGTCGCGCCGTGAGCCTTTGAGAGGGGGTCGCAATTGGTAGACTATCCCATTGCGACGCCCCTAACTTTTTCATTTATTGTGACTCCTTTTCCTTTTCTTCTCTTATTACTCTATTTATTTTTCTTGTTCTGGCTAGTCAAAGTGAGGTGTTCACAGTAAGTATGCCACATAGTGGCCATTACCTTGGTTTAACCGAGGTCAGACAAGTTGCCGGCTATTACTCTAAGCATGCCTTGGAGTCAGAAAGTTCCTGGTGTGATCAACTAGGTTCGAACAAGAAATTGCCTTCGGGCCAGTATTTCTCTTAGCATAATGCGGGAGACAGAAAGTGAATGCCTATGTGTATAAGTAGGTGTTAACTATGGAATCGTATGATATATGTTTGTGATTGATTTACGTGCAGAGTAAAAATTATATTAGAAGCATGAACTAGGGTATTTATTGTGAATATGATATATATTGATTGCCTGATCATATTAAAGGTCACAATAAAATCCGTTTCATGCGCATGTGGTTGTGGTTACTCCCTTCCCCCAGCTGTAGTGGTACCCGCTACTACGCCAGGGATGGGACAGCTCCTCACTGAGTCTGTTCGACTCACCCCCCCTGTTTATATGTTTCAGATACAGGTGGTTCAGGTGTCGGGAACGCGTCCACTTCTTCTCAAGGAGGCGGACAGATCTGAAGACCGCACACTTTGTCCGCGTCGGTAGTTATTTTGGTTTTGAACATATATCGTGATGTATATATATATATAAATCCTTTTTGGGCGTAGCTTTTGTGCGTATACAACTGCTGTGTGTATATATAAATATATATATTATACTCGAATTCTAGCATTGTCGGTTTCACACTGATTAAAGCTAGGTCTTGGTGTTGGGAATATAGGCTATAATATAATATATATCATGTCTATTTATATATATGACTTCCGCATGTGAATATGATAGATCACACGCATTGAGGCGTGTGATCAATATGTAAATTATATGTATGTGTGGTTGAATTCCTGATTGTATGAAAATATGGCTTCCGCATGTGAATAGGATAGATCACACGCATTGAGGCGTATGATCAATATGTAAACTATATGCAAGCGTGTGATTGAATATATGTAAGACTGTATACATGACTTCTGCATGTGAATAGGATAGATCACCCGCCCTGAAGCGCGTGATCAATATGTATACTATATGTACATGTGAGTGAATATGTGTTTATATATAGACTGAAGCGGCGCTGAGCGAGCCGTGGATTGCAAACTGCTTAGGTCACCGGAAATGGATGGCCATATACATATATATTATATGTATTGTTTGTATTAGAAGTGGGTAGTTATAAACATGCGAAAATGTCAATCAGGGATTAGAGGCTTACGGGATAGGAGAAATCCTACCTCCCGTGCCGGTCACGGACGTCCGATAGGGGGTCGTGACATTTCGCCACCATGATCTTAGGTTATAATAGTTGTAATTCTGGTTGTTGCATCTACCCTTACTTTTTACTATTTTCTAATAGTTTCTTCCATGGTTCTCTTCTTCTTGTGAGTCGTGGCATTATTTAAGCCACATAAGCAGACTTATGAATTTGTGTAGACTTGAAGAAGTAAAAGATATTTCTAATAGATAACTTATTAGTATATGATATTCTTTTCTAATACTCGTTTTAGCGAGTTTTGGGACAGTATTTAGGCAATATATATGCTAACTTGTGAATTTGTGAGAGATTTGAGAAGTGAAAAATACCTTCTTACACACAACTTCTAAGGGACTTGAGAAGTAAAATAATAAATTAGTTTCAAATAGAAACTTAATTTGTATCTATAATTAATTTGTTTGCTTCAATATATTGTCACGCATCGCAATGACTTTAGAAGTCCCTATCACAACAATACCACCGTGAATAACCATGGTTATTTAGAATAACATGAAAAATAGTACTATAGAATAATATAAATATTTCACCGTTCTTTTAGATGAGAAAAGCAAACAAATTCACAATATATTGAAACCAAAAGTACTTAATTAAGACACAAATATTACATATTCTGAAACTCATACTGATCATATACTTGTAGATATAAATTACATAATAACAAATTAACTAGTCTATATATATATCTCAAGAGTATTTTTTATACTTAAACCTATAAAAGAAAGCAAGAAAAACCAGTTCATATCACTTTCTTCAGTAGCCTCACTTCAATTCTTGAGATTATATATAATAAGCTTACCAAAGCTCTCTCCTCTCTTCTCCTGCATGCACCAGCCACAAGCAAATATATATGTAAGCTTATTTAATTTTGTGCCTATTCTCTCTATTTTTACAAAAGCAATATATTTAATTATTATTCTTTTGTGAATAATAGTTAAACCGAAAAGAAAAAATAAATTAATTTTATTTTTTACTATGTTATTACTTATCGAGAACAATCAACCCAGTTTTCTCCCATGCAGCTATAACTTCCAGCCGGGGTAGAATACATTTTTCCTTCTGGGTCATAGTAGTACTGCAAAACCATATAGAAAGTTAATTTTCCATGAATTCGATCTTCAAACCCTAGGTTGGTAGATCAAGCAAAAAATTAAGAGCAAGTAGTGAAATTAATCATCAAATTAATTAATTCAGAAATATAGAAAAACAAAATCAAATCAATCAAAGGACAAATCAATCTTTTAATTAGAGCTCGACCTCTTTGTACCAAATCATTTTTTTAATCATTCGATAATTATTTTTTCGAGGTTTGTATATGATAAAACCCTACCATGTAGACTCTTCCATGATCCATGATGCGTTCCTCGACGATCCAACCAGGGAGCAACCAGCTATGGCCAGGGGAATGAAGGTTGAGAAAATACGAGATGGCGCCTAGGTGGATGCTCGTGCGAGGCCGTTTCGAGATGATCGCAAGAGTCGTCAACGAGACCGGCGAAGTTATCGCAGTCACCATATCCTTCTGTTTCTCCTTTGGTCATCGTTGTTGTTTTGGTCGCCACCAGCTGCTGCAGTAGAAGCCATTGTTGAGTTCTCTTTAGTCTTCATAGAGAGAGAGAGAGAGAGAGAGACGAATAAAGTATAATGTTATGTTTAGCTTCCTTATATGATGAAATTAATGTCTCCTTTGTGATATATATATATATATATATATATATATATCTTGATATATATTTATACAAATCAAATTTGTGGAGTTAATTCACTATTTATTTGTTTGAGGGCCACTCATTGAAAAATTGTTTTCTACTTTGCCCTAATTCGAAGTTAAATATTTACAAGGACAAGACTTATATACACGCAATTCTTTATCTTTGGGTTATCAAATTCTCTAATCAAAATAAAATATGTGAAATTTTTTGTTTACTAAAGAACCAGACTTGTATATTGATTTTTTATTTAAAAATTTTATGGTGAAAATATAAAAACTGCACTTAAATCTTTTTTCATATATATATATATATATATATATATATATATATATTATAGTATGTTAATTTTTGTCATGCAAAAGAAAATTTTCAAATTACTTTAATTTTCATGTAAATAAGGTTTGAAGCTTTAGATTTTTTGTTTATGCATTAATTATGTATGTTATGTTAAAATTGATTAAGCACGTGCGTAAGTTAAAGATTACGTATAATACGATATTCTAACGTAGAGTTTCTAGTGCAAGCCATGCAAAATAACGAATTGCAAGCCGATCGAGTCAAGCCAAGCCGGCCGTCTATTCTGTAAAAATGACAAAATCTTATTTTATATGTATATATACGACAAATTAAATACAATATTAATTATGAAATTATATCTAATACTCTTATACTAGTAATTAAGTAACCAAGATACATTTTCTCAAAGAGTATATGTAAAGAACTAGTAATTGAATGAAATTATTAAGTATTAGTTAATGACATGGTAATTAAAATTTGAAAAAAATATTGTTTTGTTATGGAAGGATGGGAAAGAAAAGAAAATTATTAGAGATAGTTCTATTAGTGAATGTGTAAAATTCCTAGAGGAGGTGGAAATAAATAAATAAAAGTTTGAGCCCTTGTCCTAAAAATAAAATAATTATTTGGGTGAAAAAAAATGTAACGCTAGATTTTTGAGTTAGTTCAAGACCCTGTATTTATGTATGCATGTATAACCGTTTCTGTGTTTCTTTTCTGTACTGGAGCTTTGGATCATGTACTACGCAGACCAGTGCGATCCCATTGCTACTACCCAATCAGAATGCGATTCTAGAACTATAATACCCGAGAAATTTTTCGAAGTTTAAAATGAATTGAAAGGGGAAGAAAAGAAGTAGAAAATAATTTTTTGGATTTAATTCGGGACCTAAGAAATTGGAAACCTGAATTAAATAGGGAAAAGGGGAGTAGGAAATATTTTTGGGTATTTAAATTTGGGATATAAGAGAAAATAAAATTGAATTGGAATGAGGAGGATTTAATTGGGGATATTTTCTACCTCTTCTTTATTATTATAATAATAATAATTATTAGTTAGTTATTAATTATTTATTTTATTTTATTATTATTTCTTTGTGGGGTTCGAAACCGTGGGGTGTGTGTGACTTAAGAAAGGAAAGAATAAAAAGAAATGGTATAAGGAGAAGGAAGAAGGAGAGCCTACGAGAATAGATAGAAAGAAAAGAAAAAGAAAGAGAGAGAAAGAAGAGAGAGAGAGGAGGAGAGGCATGAGGAAGAGGAAGAAGAAGGGTTGGGGATCGCCGGAAACGTGACCGGGGAGAGCTAGCCGACGCCGAAAAAGTCACCGGAGTTTGGGTACGACGTCTCCTACGCCTTTCACCAATCGAATCAAAGGTTGGTAACCCCAATTTCATTTGAAACCCTCAATTTCAACATTTTTAGGGATTTCTTCGATCCACCTTCGATTGGGTTGTTTCGAGGGTAGATTGAGACATAGGAAGTGTTCTTGAACACTTAGTTGGGATAAGAATCGAAGCTATACCCTCGGGTTTAGCCGAATTCGAATCTGAAAGGGTTTGGGGTTGAAAATTCTAAATAGTCCCAATTTGGGGGATTCGTTGATAAATTTGGAATTGGGCTTGGATTTGAGTAGTTAGGATTGGATTTATGTTGTTGGAATGTAGGTGAACAAAACCCGTGAGGTGCGGAGTCGAAGCCGGGGTCGAAAGGGGGTTGAAACGGGCCCAAACCGGCGCTGCAGTGCCCGCTCTCGGGTACACAAGAGCTGCTGGGCAGCAGCTTGGCGCCACAGCGCCCGATCTCTGCCCAGCATGCCCAAAATTCGTTTTTAAGCCAATTTGGGGCGTTCAAACCTCCTATTTTCAATTCGAAACATCTTAGGACACCCCTAACCATGTTTTTAAGGATCAAAATCATTTCAAATGTCTTCTTGTCCCTCAAGAATAGAGGCACTTGAGACTCTCATAGAAGAGAGGGAAGACGGATAAGACCAAGGACTCGGCTCTTGGCATCGTCTAGATGCATTCTAGGCACGAGCATGTAGTATGCATATGAATTGCATATAGTTGAGATGTTAACCACTTGAATGCATTCTTTAGGAAACCACGATTCGTCCAGAGCGGGAGTTACTCCAAGATAAACACAAGGGAGCCGTCCAGGTGAGGGGTTTCCCATCCTTGCCCTACAGGGTTGATTGACGATGTGGATGTGTGGTTTGCCTACTTGCCTAATTGTAAGAATAATTTAGTGGTTAACATGCTATTGTTGTTCCTAAATTGTTATATATGTAAGTATTTGTATATGTGTGTTTGACTACAGGTAAAGAGGTACTGGAGGGTATCCATGTGAAGACATGAGATACGCCGAACAATACAAGCGAGGGGGTAAGTTGTTGATTGAGTCAAAGGTTTGGTTTACCCTATTAATTAGAAATTCATTAAAGAAATCGTATAGAAGTTGTTAGTAGACGTCGACGTTTTAAGGTAATTGAACTTAGGAACGGCCTTGGAGCTAGGTTATGATATAATCAAGGGTTTGGGTATTAAATAAGGATTTAAAAGATCTAATAAATGGATTAGTGAGTTATAGGGAGGTTCACACCACCCAAGTAAAGTCAGTTTAGGATAGAAATGGGTAGATAGAGTCAAAATCCTAATTGAGAGCTCGGGAAGAGAAACGAGTCAGAAAACATTTGCCCGTTGAGGCCATTGCCCTAGCTTGGCACTAGGGTCAGTTAAATATTAAAACATTTGCTTGTTGAGGCCATTTGCCTAGCCTGGCACTAGGGTCAGTTAAATATTAAAAGATTTGCCCGTTGAGGCCATTGCCTAGCCTGGCACTAGGGTCAGTTAAAGATTAAAAGAAATTGCCCGTTGAGGCCATTGCCCTACCTTGGCACTAGGGTCAGTTAAGTGATTTACAGTTTTGAAATGATATGTTAAAACTGATTTCATGTTTATGAGAAGCATGATAGAAAAGCATGATCCGTAGGTTTATCTATGATTTTAATGTTAGATTAATATTGCCTGATCGTAATATAACATTTGATAAACGGGCCTTTCATGCGCATGTGATTGTGGGTGTTTCCCTTTCCCCAGCTGTAGTGGTACCCGTCGCTACGCCGAGGATGGGAAGCTTCTCACTGAGTATGTTTGACTCACTCCCTCTGCTTCAATGTTTTAGATACAGGGATCGGGCAGACATCGACATTCGGACAGTGATACGGACATCAGACCATCCTTACGCACTTGTTCGCGTGGGTGGAAACTTACTATTATTTAGACTCTTTTGGTTGTACATATTATAAGTTGTAAGAGTTGTGTACATATTTACAGCTTTTGATATGTACCTACTCTAGACTTGTCGGCTTCACATGTACTTAAAGACAGGGTCCAGTTTGGGAAAAACTAGGATATATGTATGAGTATATAAACTTCTGCATGTGAATAGGATAGGTCGTATGCATTGAGGCATACGGTCAATATGATATGGATATATATATTATGTGTGCTTGCTGCATGTGAATAGGATAGATCGTACGTATTGAGACGTACGGTCAATACGATATGAGTATTTATTTTATGAGTGTTAATATATATCTATATACTGGGCTGAGCTGAAGCGGTATTGAGCGAACCGTGGATTGCAGGTTAATTAGGCCATCAGTGAGGTGTGGCCACTATTATGATATATATATATATATATATATTGATTGTATAGCAGGGTAGTTATAGTTATGTTTACAGGGTAAGGCTTATGGGTTTAGAGGTAAAAATCTATTCCTGTGCCGGTCACGTACTCCCGATTTGGGGTCGTGACAAGAACCTACCTTCACCCTCAAAATGTGAAAATGCTACACATGTTTTGTTCATATAAGAGAAATTTGTTTGATCAAGAGAGATGCACCTTCGGATCTTATGATGTATAATATCAAATCGAACAGAGAGAGAGAAAAAAAATACAGGTGGGACCTACATGTGGGACTCACCATGTGTGTTTTTTCTTGACTTGATTCATTGAGATGCTTCATATATCAATTTTAAAAATTTTATTTATCAACTAAAATAGAAGTACTTTTTTTTTCTTCTTTAAAATAAATACTTTTTCTTAATCTTTAATTAGAGTGTCAATTTTAACAATTTTTTGAAAAGTAAATTATGTGCGATCTATTGTATATATGACCTTTTTTATAATTAGGTTCTCTGAGATGTGATAATAAATCGTTCTTAAAAAATGAAAATAAATGTATTTGGTGATATCTCTTTAATAGATATATAGCTAGATGAATAATTTGTTTGCTTTTCTCATCTAAAGGAACAGTGAAATGTTTATATTAATTTATAGTAGTATTTTTCATGTTATTCTAATTAATCATGGTTATTCAGAGCGGTATTGTTGTGATAGGGACTTCTAAAGTCATTGACAATATATTGAAGCAAACAAATTAATTATAGACACAAATTAAGTTTATACTTGAAAGTAATCATATTATTTTACTTCTCAAGTCCCTTATGACAATAAGAAGAAGAAGAAGAAGAAGAAGATCAAATATTTCCTAAATACGAAGGTATTTTCCACTTCTCAAATCTCTCATAAATTCACAAGTTAGCATATATATTGCCTAAATAGTGTCACACAACTCACGAACACGAGTATTAGAAAAGAAGATCAAATACTAATAAGTTATCTATCAGAAATATCTTTAACTTCTTCAAGTCCACACAAATTCATAAGTCTGCTTATGTGGCTTAAATAATGCCACAACTCAGAAGAAGAGAACCATGGAAAAAAAATATTAGAAAATTAGAAAAAATTCTTTGCTACCCCTAACGTTTGAGCCTTCGGTCAAATATGCCTTGTAATACCCAAGAATTTTTTTTTTAAGTTTTAAAATAAAAGGGAAAGAAATGAAGTAGAAAATAATTTTTAGAATTTAATTCAGGACCTAAGAATTTGGAAACCTGGATTTAATAGGAAAAGGGATTAAATTGAAAATATTTTTCAGCCTTACTTATTTATTATTATTATTATTATTATTATTATTATTATATATTGGAGAATAAAAGAAAATAAAAAGAAAGAAAAGAACTAGGAAATTAAACCAAAAATAAGTTTTAATTATATTTAGTAAATTATTAATTATTAGTTATTTTATTATTTATTTATTTATTTATTTTATTATTATTATTATTATTATTATATATATATATATATATATATATATATATATATATATATATTATTTTTAGTTAATTCTTTTGGGGGGGTAGATAAGCAAGGAAGGAAAAGAATTGAAAAGAATAAGAATAGGGAGAGAGAGAGAGAGAGGAGAGCACGAGACAGATGGGCAGTCCGAGAGGACCATTCAGATTTTAGAGGACACGCTTAGGGCATGTGTTATGGATTTCAGCGGAAGATGGGAGAAATACCTGTCATTAGCGGAGTTTGCTTACAACAACAGTTACCAATCCAGTATTCAGATGGCACCCTTCGAGGCTTTGTACGGTCGGAAGTGCAGGTCCCCGATTGGGTGGTTCGAGGTCGGAGAGGCCAAGTTAGTTGGTCCAGAACTTGTTCAGGATGCTTTGGACAAGATAAAGTCCATTAGAGAAAAGCTTGTGACGGCTCAGAGTAGGCAGAAGTCGTATGCTAACAACCGGAGAGAAGATTTAGAATTTGTTGTGGGTGATAAAGTCTTCTTGAAAATTTCACCAGTGAGGGGCGTGATGAGATTTGGCAAGAAAGCAAGCTAAGTCCAAGGTACATCGAACCGTTTAAGATTCTAGAACGCGTGGGAAATGTTGCCTACCGTCTAGGACTGCCAGCAAAATTGGAAGGAGTCCATCCGGTGTTTCACGTGTCTATGCTTCGAAAGTACCTACCAGATCCCTCTCATGTAATCCAACCCCAGGAAGTATAACTAGCTGAAAGTCTAACTCATGAGGAGATGCCAGTGGAAATCCTAGATTGCCAGTTGAAGAAGCTGAGGTCAAAGGAGATACCATTGGTGAAAGTCCTGTGGCGAAACCATTCAGTTGAGGAAGCAATGTGGGAAGTAGAGGCGGAGATGCGCATGACATATCCTCACCTATTTCAAGACTGAGGTTAATTAGTATGTTAGTGAAATTCGGGGACCGAATTTCTTAAGGGGGAAAGATTGTAATACCCTGAAGTTAAAATAAAATAAAAGGGAAAGAAATGAAGTAGAAAACAATTTTTAGAATATAATTCAGGACCTAAGAATTTGGAAACCTGAATTTAATAGGAAAGGCGATTAAATTGAAAATATTTTTCAGCCTTACTTATTTAATAAAAAGAAAGAGAAAAGAACTAGGAAATTAAACCAAAAGTAAGTTTTAATTATATTTAGTAAATTATTAATTACTAGTTATTTTATTATTTATTTATTTATTTATTTTTATTATTATTATTATTATATATATTATTTTTAGTTAATTCTTTTGGGGGGGTGTCGTGATGTTTATAAGATAAGCAAGGAATGAAAAAAATTGAAAAGAATAATAGGGAGAGAGAGAGAGAGAGGAGAGCACGAGACAGACGGGCAGTCCGAGAGGACCATGCAGATTTTAGAGGACATGCTTAGGGCATGTGTTATGGATTTCAGCAGATCAGAAGGTGGGAGAAATACCTGCCATTAGCGGAGTTTGCTTACAACAATAGTTACCAATCCAGTATTCATATGGCACCCTTCGAGGCTTTGTACGGTCGGAACTGCAGGTCCCCGATTGGGTGGTTCGAGGTCGGAGAGGCCAAGTTAGTTGGTCCAGAACTTGTTCAGGATGCTTTGGACAAGATAAAGTCCGTTAGAGAAAATCTTGTGACGGCTCAGAGTAGGCAGAAGTAGTATGCTGACAACCGGAGAAAAGATTTAGAATTTGTTGATGGTGAACAAGTCTTCTTGAAAATTTCACCAATGAGGGGCGTGATGAGATTTGGCAAGAAAGCAAGCTAAGTCGAAGGTACATCAGACCGTTTAAGATTCTAGAACGCGTGGGAAATGTTGCCTACCGTCTAGAACTGCCGGCAGAATTGGAAGGAGTCCATCCGGTGTTTCACATGTCTATGCTTCGGAAATACCTGCCAGATCCCTCTCATGTAATCCAACCCCATGAAGTACAACTAGCTGAAAGTCTGACTTATGAGGAGATGCCAGTGGAAATCCTAGATCGCCAGATGAAGAAGCTGAGGTCAAAGGAGATACCATTGGTGAAAGTCCTGTGGCGAAACCATTTAGTTGAGGAAGCAATGTGGGAAATAGAGGCGGAGATGCGCAGGACATATCCTCACCTATTTCAAGATTGAGGTTAGTATGTTAGTTGAAATTCGGGGACCGAATTTCTTATGGGGGAAAGATTGTAATACCCGGAATTTTTTTAAAAGTTTAAAATAAAATAAAAGGGAAAGAAATGAAGTAGAAAACAATTTTTAGAATATAATTCAGGACCTAAGAATTTGGAAACCTTAATTTAATAGGAAAAGGGATTAAATTGAAAATATTTTTCAGCCTTACTTATTTAATATTATTATTATTATATATTGAAAACTAAAAGAAAATAAAAAGAAAGAGAAAAGAACTTGGAAATTAAACCAAAAATAAGTTTTAATTATATTTAGTAAATTATTAATTATTAGTTATTTTATTATTTAATTATTTATTTATTTTATTATATATATATATATATATATATATTATTTTTAGTTAATTCTTTTGGGGGGGGGTGCCATGATGTTTATAAGATATGCAAGGAAGGAAAAGAATTGAAAAGAATAAGAATAGGGAGAGAGAGAGGAGAGCACGAGAAAGAAAGAAATAGAAAGAAAGAAAGAAGAGAGAGAGGGATAAGAGGCGTGGAAGGAGAAGAAGAATGAGAGGTGGGTTTCACTGGAAAAGTGACCGGGGAGAGCTAGCCGACGTCGGAAAAGTCACCGGAGCTTGGGTACGACGTCTCCTACACCTTCCACAATCGAATCAAAGGTTGGTAACCCCAATTTCATTCGAAACCCTCAATTTCTCCATTTTTAGGGATTTCTCCGATCCACCTTAGATTGAATTGTTTCGAGGGTAGATTGAGACCTAGGAAGTGTTCTTGAACACTTATTTGGGGTAAGAATCGAGACTATACCATCGGGTTTAGCCGAATTTGAATTTTGAAGGATTTGGGGTTGAAATTTTAATTATTCATAAATTGAGGAAATTATTGATAATTAGGAATTGAGCTTGGATTTGAGTAAATAGGCTTGGATTGGAATTATTGAAATTATATTGTTGAGATATTAGCTGAACAAGACCCGTGAAGAGCTGGCCTGAGGTTACTAAGGTTGAACCTTGACGTTAACGTGCCGGGTCCCTGCTCGGATTGCCCAAATACACTTTAAGGGTGACGTTGAGAGTTTTAAAGCTCTTCTTTTCAATCTTAAACACCCTAGAATAATTCTAAATATGATAGCAAGCATCAAGAATTATTTTAGGTACTTTCTTGTTTCTCAAGGATAGAAATTTGCGGAACAATAAAGTCCAAATTTTAAAGTGGCAACTTTATTTCTTCGTATTTATCAGGAAACCTTAAGTAGGATAATTTAAAAGTATATTGAGGTTTAGTAACTCGAATCCAAGGCTCCAAAACCAATTCAAGGTGAGCGATAATTGTACGAAACCAAGTGTGAAGCACTTGAGACTCTCATGGAAGATAGGGAAGATGGATAAGACCAAGAACTCGGTTCTTGGCGACGTCTAGGTGCATTTTTAGGCACGAGCATACCATACGCATATGAGTTGCATATAGTTAAGATTGTTAACCACATGAATGCAATTGTTAGGAAACCACGATTCGTCCGGAGCAGGAGTTACTCTAGGACAAACACAAGGAAGCCGTCCAGGTGAGGGGTTTCCCATCCTTGCATTACAGGGTTGATTGAGGATGTGGATATGTGGTTTGCCTACTTGCCTATTTGTAAGAATTATTTAGTGGTTAACATGCTATTGTTGTTCCTAAACTGTTATATATTAAAGTATTTGTATATGTGTGTTTGACTACAGGCAATGAGGTACTGGAGGGTATCCAAGTGATGACATGAGATACGCCGAACAGTACAAGTAAGGGGGTAAGTTGTTGATTGAGTCCAAGGTTAGGTATACCCTATTAATTAGAAACTCATTAAAGAAATCGTAAAGAAGTGTATGCAAACGTCGACGTTTTATGGTAACTGAACTTAGGGAAGACCTTAGAGCTAGGTTATGATCTAACCAAGGGTTTGGGTAAAATATGAGGATTAATAAGATCTCATAATTGATTAGTGAGTCGTAGGGATGTTCACACTACCTAGATAAAGTCAGTTTAGGATAGTAATGGGTAGATAGAGTCAGGATCCCAGCTGAAAGCTTGGAAAGAGAAACAAGTTAAAAGATTTGCCCGTTGAGGCCATTGCCCTAGCCTAGCACTAGGGTCAGTTAAAGATTAAAAGATTTACCCGTTGAGGCCATTGCCCTAGCCTGGCACTAAGGTCAGTTAAAGATTTAAAGATTTGCCCGTTGAGGCCATTGCTCTAGCCTGACACTTGGGTCAGTTAAAGATTAAAAGATTTGCCCGTTGAGGCCATTGCCCTAGCCTGGAACTAGGGTCAGTTAAAGATTAAAAGATTTGCCCGTTGAGGCCATTGCCTTAGCCTGACACTAGGGTCAGTAAAAGATTAAAAGATTTGCCCGTTGAGGCCATTGCCCTAGCCTGGCACTAGGGTCAGTTAAAAATTGAAAGATTTGCCCGTTGAGGCCATTGTCCATTGTGAGATACATGGACCAGTTGAGTGATTTATAGTTTTCAGATGATATATTAAATATGATTGTTTGTTTATGAGAAGCATGATAGAGGAGCATGATCCGTAGGTTTATCTTTGATTTGATGTTATATTAATATTGCCTGATCGTAATATAACATTTGATAAACTGAATTTTCATGCGCATGTAATTGTGGGCGTTTCCCTTTGCCCAGCTGTTGTGGTACCCGCCGCTTCGCCGGGGATGGGAAGCTTCTCACTGAGTCTGTTTAACTCACTTCCTCTACTTCAATGTTTCAGATACAGGTATCGGGCAGGCATCGATATCAGGACAGTGATACGGACATCAGACCATCCTTTACGCACTAGTTCGCGTGGGTGGACACTTTTGTTATTTTGACTCTTTTGGTTGTACATATTACAAGTTGTAAGGGTTGTGTATACATATTTACAGCTTTTGATATGTACTGTAATATCCGAAATATTTAATTTAATTATTATCATTATTATTTAATGTATTTTTCTTTTTGGAAGAAAAATAGACAAAATGAAAGAATTTAAGATTTAAAAAATATATATAAATAAATGAAGAAGGGGAAAGAAATGGGATTTTAAAATTTATTTTTAGGACTTAAAAGAAAATGGGATTAAAAAGGTTGGGAAGAAATTAGGATTTAGATACTTACTAATTATATATAAATTTTTTTGGCTAATTATTAAATAAAAGGGGGGCCAAACCGTGCCCCCCTTACCAAATTCATTAACACACATAAAAAAAAATAGCAGAACGCAGAAGCAGCGAGGACAGAGGCGCACAAAACCGAGAGGGTGAGGGAGAAGGCACACGGTGGTTTGGACGCCAGAATCTCGCTGGAAAACGTGCTCCCACGCCGGCAACGGTGACCGAGCACTCCTACAGCCTCCATTCAACCTTCCATCCGATTGAATCAAGGTATGGAAGCCCCAATCCTTCAAAACCCCAATTTCTCCAATTTTGGGTATTTTAGGAATTCTTCAATCTCCTCCAATCGGCGCATTCCGGGGTTAAATTTGAGCTTAGCGGGTGTTATTGGAAGCTTAGTGAGGTTCAGAATCGAAGTTAAACCGTAGGAATTGACCGAGTATGGAAATTAGGAAAATTGGATTAGGAAATTGCTCTAAAATTCGAAATTGATAGTTTGATGCATGACTAGGCTTGGATTGGAGTAGTATAAGTGTTATAGTTGCTGGAAATAGACAAGGGAATAAAGCCCGAGTAATTACCGTCTCAACCGGAGTCCAATCCGGTGAAAAAGACGCGATATACTAAGCCACCGTACAGTAAGGAGTTGTGCGGTGGGTTGGACACCTTGGTCTAGTCCGTGGTGGACACCTAAGACCCGCTAAATTGGTTCCAAGGAACTAATTATGCCCAATTATATTTTTATATATAATTAAAAGGTAGTAATTAAGCTTTTACTCGGCGAATAAGGGAGACAGGGGAATGAGTAAGCTAAAGCCTCTTTTGAGCCGTGGATTTAATTATTTTATTAGTTAAATACCCATATGAACACATGAAGTGACATTTAGACAAGTAGGAATCTCTAACCTAAGCCTCTAAAGGTTCTAAATAGCTCATAAGTGTGAAAGTCAAATATGAGACATTCTGGACTTTCAGAAAGAGCAAATAGGACGATGTAACGAACTATATATCTAGTTCTTGTAAATAGTCGGAGGGTGCATAAGCATCAGCATGACACGTACATGGTGGAAGCATCTTTACGCGTTCTAAATTTCTTAGATATATGTGTGTATAGGGCACCACAGGGTAATTGGAGTTCCAGACACTCCGAGGACTGATCAGGAGGGCCAACGAGGTGAGGGGCTCTCCCATCCCTGCCCCACAGGTTGGATGACAATGTGCAAATGTGGTTTGCCTTATTTTATGCAGTTATCATATGAAATGTACTTCTCTGAATGAGTTTGCGCTATGTGTATATGTGATAATGTGGCTCAATGAGCTTTATATGTTACCGTGGGTAGGATTATGTCGTGATTTCATATGTGAGAGTTCAGTAACTTTAGAAACCCATTTAAATTGATCATCGTTGTAAAGGTTTTGATCGTATAGTACATTGATGAAAATGAACTTAGGTTGTTAATGGTGAGCGAGAGGGTTGCATAATTGAAAAGGGGGAAAACTAGGCTTAACTAATAAACACGTGTAATATTCAGTTAGTTACTAATATGGCGTCTTTCAAGGTTAAATTGTTAGTTGAACTTGTTAGGTTAGTTCGGGTAGATCGAGTCGATTATCCTAGTTGGACAGGCAGGATTTTGTTAACAGTAAGTATGCCACGTAGTGGCCATTACCTTGGTTTAACTTAGGTCAGACAAGTTGCCGGCTATTACTCTAAGCGTGCCTTGGAGTCAGAAAGTTCCTAGTGTGATCAACTAGGTTCGAACATAAGATTGCCTTCGGGCCAGTATTTCTCTTTGCGTAATGCGGGAGACAGAAAGTGAGTGCCTACGTGCACAAGTATGTGTTAACTATGAAACCAAATGATGTATGTTGAGATTGATTTACAAGCGGATTAATAAATATGTTTGGAGCATGAATTAGGATTTTACTTGTGAATATGATACATTGATTGCCTGATCATGTTAAAGGCCACCGTATAAATCCATTTCATTCGTATGTGGTTGTGGTTGCTCCCTTCCCCCAGCTGTAGTGGTACCCGCTGCTATGCCAAGGATGGGGGAGCTTCTCACTGAGTCTGTTCGACTCACTCCACTTATTTAAACATTTTAGATACAGGAGGTTCTGGAGCCGGGCACGCGTCCACTTCTTCTCAAGGGGGCGGACAGATCTGAAGACCGCATGCTTAGTCCGCGTCGGTAGTATTTGGGTTATGTACATATGTTGTGATGTATATATATATAAATCCTTTTTGGGCGTAGCTTTTGTAGTATACAACTGCTGTGTATATATATATTATATTCGATTTCTAGCATTGTCGGCTTCATACAGGTTAAGGTTAGGTCTTGGTATTGAGACTTTAGGCTATGATATAGCATATATCATGCATATAGATATATATATGACTTCCGCATGCGACTAGGATAGATCACACGCCTTGAGGGGTGTGATCAATATGTAAATTATATATATATGTGTGACTGAATACCTGATTGTATGAAAATATGGCTTCCGCATGTGAATAGAATATATCACACGCATTGAGGCGTGTGATCAATATGTAAACCATATGCAAGCATGTGATTGAATATATGTATGACTGTACACAGGATTTCTGCATGTGAATAGAATAGATCACCCGCCCTAAAGCGTGTGATCAATATGTATACTATATGTACGTGTGACTGATTATGTGTATATGTATAGACTGAAGCGGCGTTGAGCGAGCCGTGGATTGCACGCTACTTAGGTCACCGGATATGGATGGCCATAAATACTATATATTGTTTGTATTAGAAATGGTTAATTATAAACATGTGAAGATGTCAATCAGGGATTAGAGGCTTAAGGGATAGGAGAAGTCCTACTTCCCGTGCCGGTCACGGACGTCTGATAGGGGGTCGTGACAAACTTTGTATCAGAGGCAGGTTATCTTTAAACTGTATGAAGCCATAGGTATGACCAGGTGTCGGTTTACGCCTCGTTGTGAACCCGGGCACAACGTGGGAGTAAAAAGGCACTTGTGGAAGTACCCATGAAATTGAGTTAGCCTTTCTTTCTACTCTCTTTGATATGAAATATCATTGATATGCGTGTACTTATTAGGTGCGGTCCTTCTGCAGTATAGGGATGCCACCTATCACGAGACAGACTAGGGGTGGAGGGAGAACTCCTGCTGAAATTGATAGAGAATCAGTTTGGGAGGAGGGAATGCCCACCTGAGGCCGAGGTAGAGGCCGTACCCGAGGCCGAGGTCGTACCCGAGGCCGAGGTAGAGGTCGTGCTCGTGGTCAAGGTAGAGCATAAGTGAGAGTAGAAGAGAGGAGAAAGTCACCGGAACCTCATGTAGAGACAGGTGCACCTTATGTGGCGGAAATGCTCATGGCGGGGTTTCAGGAATTAAGAGAAGAGATGACGAGACAAAGACAGAGGGAAGTACGCCGGTTAGTAGTCGGCGAGGAAGAAGAAGAGAGAGTTCCGAGCAATCAGGAAATGGAGGTTGTTGAGGAAGAGGACAAAGGATGGCAAGAACCGCAAGTAGCGCCTCGTGAGCCGCGGGTAGCACCCAAAGAGCTGCCAATTTTGAAATTTCTGAAGCTTCATCCACCAACTTTCTGTGGAACTAGTGAGAAAGAGGATCCGCAGTACTTTGTGAGAGACATGGTCAGAATTGGGCACATGCTAAGGTGCGCAGGGCATGAGTTAGTGGAATTAGCTTCATTCCAGCTGAGGGGAGCTGCTAGAGTATGGATAGAGTCCGTACAGACGAGGTATTCAAGAAGGGTGGCACCGATGACTTGGGAAGATTTTCAGAGGGAATTCTTGGGCCGGTTTCTATCAGAAGGCACCAAAGATGCAAAGCGTCAACAATTTGAGGAGTTGTGGATGACGCCTAACATGACCGTGACGGAGTATGAGTTACTTTTTACGGAACTGGCTCAATTCTCACCCGAGTTAGTTCCTGATGAAGAGGCGAGGATCAAGAGATTCATACATCGACTCACGAAGCCGTTGTTTACTGCTTTGCTACCCCAGAGAAGACAATTTTAGACTTTAGCTCAAGCCGCAGACTATGCAAGAATGATTGAGACCAGGAAGAGGTATGGGACTTCTGTTGATCCCAAAGTCAAGCTAATTACAGGCTGTGATAACCAAGGAGGTGGAAGTAAGAAGAGGAAGACAACAGGTGGGGGAGCAAGATACTCAGGGTCCGCAGGACGACAATCCTCAACTACCACCCTTGAAACAGGTACAAGAGGTAATTCTCAACGGGGACAGAGAGTGCAAGGGGATGGAAATGCCGGTAAAACAAGACCCCAGTGTGCAACTTGTGGCATGTATCATTTTGGAGTGTGTCGGAGACTGACAGGTGGATGCTACAACTGCGGCCAGGTGGGCCATATGGCTAGAGAGTGTCCAAAGAGAAAGGAAGGTACAAGTGTGAGAAGTAATCTGACGCCGAGGGGTACACCTATTTCAGCCCCGCCAGTAAGAACCGTAACACCACAGACAACAAGTACAGGTGCAGCTAGAGATCGTGGTGCAGGATCTAGTGGCAGAGGGCCAGGGACAGTAGGTGGAGGACAAGCGCGGGTATATGAACTTTCTCAGCAAGACGCTCATGATCAAATGCAGTTGTGACAGGTACCCTTATTGTTTACTCTCTTGAAGCACGAATCTTATTTGATTCCGGCTCCACTCATTCCTATGTGTCGCATGCATTTGCCTCTAAATTCAACAAAAATCCGTCTAGAATGAAGGAAACAGTACTGGTCTCTACTCCAATGGGAGAAGCGGTACAAGTAGCGTATGTGCACAAATCTTGCATTGTGGAGGTCGATGGTCATGAGACTGTGGTAAACCTTCGGTTGTTGTGTATGGTTGATCTTGATGTAATCCTCGGAATGGATTGGTTGTCATCTTGCCATGCGGTTATGGACTGCAGGGCTAAATGTTTAAAATTCAATATGCCAAACAAGGAGCCTTTTGTGATACGGGGTGACGGAGCTGCACCGTATCCAAGCTTGATCTCGGCTTTGAAGGCATCCAAGTTACTTGCAAAGGGATGTGAGGGGTATTTGGCTCTGGTCAAGGATACCACGAAAGCAGTACTTTCACCGACTCTAGTACCGGTAGTACGAGAGTTCTTGGATGTATTTATAGAAGAATTGCCGGGGTTGCCGCCCGATCGTGAGATTGAATTTGAAATTAAGCTAAAACCTGGCACCCAGCCTATCTCCACACCACCCTACCGGATGGCTCCGAAAGAGTTGAAGGAGTTACATGCACAATTGCAAGAATTGCTTGACAAGGGTTTTATAAGACCCAGCTTCTCTCCTTGGGGTGGACCGGTCCTTTTTGTGAAGAAGAAGGACGGATCTTTGTGGTTGTGTATCGATTACCGAAAGTTAAGCAAGGTGACGATCCGCAATCAATACCCACTGTCGAGGATAGATGACCTATTTGATCAGTTGCAGGGCACAAAGCGGTTTTCTAAGATTGATTTGCGATCTGGGTACCATCAATTAAAGATTTGAGAATCAGATATACCTAAGACCGCATTTCGGACCCGATATGGACATTACGAGTTCTTGGTGATGTCTTTCGGATTAACCAGTACTCCTGCAGCGTTCATGGACATGATGAACAGGGTCTTCAAACCATTTCTGGACCGATTTTTCGTTGTTTTCAATGATGACATCTTGGTTTACTCTAAGAATTCTGAAGAGCATGCAGAACACTTGAGCTTAGCTATGTAGAAGTTGAGAGAAGAGAAACTGTATGCCAAGTTCTCTAAGTGTGAATTCTGGCTTGATAGAGTTGCCTTTTTGGGTCACGTGGTATCATCAGAAGGAATCCACGTTGATCCAAGTAAGGTAGAAGCGGTGAAGAATTGGTCCCAGCCTACCTCTGTTACTGAAATTCGCAGTTTCTTCGGCTTGGCTGGATATTATAGAAGATTTGTGCAGGACTTCTCTAAGGTTGCTGCACCTATGACTAAGTTGACTCAGAAGGGAGTGAAGTTCATATGGGATAATAAATGTGAGCAGAGTTTTCAGAAACTGAAAGACAGTCTCACTACCGCTCCGGTGTTGGCACTACCTGAAGGCACAGGAGGGTATGTGGTATATTGTGATGCGTCGAGGATCGGGTTAGGGTGTGTCTTGATGCAGCACGGCAAAGTGATTGTGTATGCATCGTGACAATTGAGGAAACATGAGAAGAATTACCCAACTCACGACCTTGAGATGGCTGTAGTAGTATTTGCTTTGAAAATATGGAGACATTACCTATATGGTGAGACTTGAGAGATTTATACAGACCACAAAAGCCTCAAATACATTTTCGAGCAGAAAGACTGGAACTTGAGACAACGTCGATGGTTAGAGTTGTTGAAAGACTACGACTACACGATCTTGTATCATCCAAGAAAGGCTAATGTGGTAGCCGATGCTCTGAGTCGGAAATCCATTGGCACTCTTGCTCATATAAGTGAAGAAAGAAGACCATTGATCAGAGAGTTGCACGAGCTAGAAAAAACGGGGAATCAGTTTGAGATTGGGAGTTATAACTCACTTTTAGCTCATTTGCAAGCTAAATCCTCTCTGGTAGAAGAGGTGAAGGCTAGACAGGATGAAGATACCGACCTCAAGCAAATCAGGGATACGGTAACTAAAGAGAAGGGGGACGACGTCCGATTCTCTATTAATGATTTCGGAGTACTTCAGTTGGAGGGACAATTGTGTGTTCCCATGGTTGATAACTTGAAAGAAATGATCCTTGAAGAAGCACACCGAACAACTTATACAATTCATCCGGGAGCTAATAAAATGTATCATGATCTAAAACAGCTGTATTGGTGGAATGGCATGAAGAGGGATGTTGCAAACTATGTAGCCAGGTGTTTAATATGTCAGCAAGTCAAGGCTGAACACCAGAAGCCCGCCAAAACATTACAACAGATAGAAATACCTGAGTGGAAATGGGAGAGGATAACGATGGATTTTGTAACAGGGTTTCCAAGGTCACACCGGGGATTCGATTCGGTTTGGGTGATAGTGGATCACATGACTAAGTCCGCACACTTCCTACCAGTAAAGACCACTTATGGAGTGAGTTAGTATGCGCAGATTTATCTATCAGAAATCGTTAGATTGCACGGTGTGCCAGTGTCCATAATATCTGATAGAGGACCACAGTTCACTTCTAGGTTTTGGAAGTCATTGTAGAAAGTGTTGGGAACGAGAGTTGATTTGAGTACTGCGTTCCACCCACAGACTGACGGGCAATCAGAAAGAACCATTCAGATCCTTGAGGACATGCTTCAGCCGTGTATTATGGATTTTCGGCGGAAGTTGGGAAAGGTATTTACCTTTGGCTGAGTTTGCATACAATAATAGTTATCAAGCAAGTATCCAAATGGCACCTTTCCAGGCCTTGTACGGTCGTAGGTGCAGATCCCCAATTAGGTGGTTCGAGGTCGGAGAAGCTAGCCTAATCGGGCCATAATTGTTACAAGATGCCTTGCAGAAGGTGAAGTGCAGAAGAGAGAGATTGCTAACGGCTCAGAGTAGGCAGAAATCCTATGCAGACAATCGGAGGAGAGAACTCGAATTCGCCATTGGTGAACAGGTGTTTCTAAGGATATCACCGATGAGAGGCGTAATGCGGTTCGGTAAGTAGGGGAAGCTGAGTCCCTGGTATACTAGGCCATTTGAAATCCTAGAACGAGTTGGGAATGTGGCGTATCGGTTGGAATTGCCTACGGAATTGGAGGGAGTACATCCCGTCTTTCATGTATCAATGCTTCTGAAATATCTTCCCGATCCCTCGCACGTAATCCAATCGCAAGACGTACAACAAACTGAAAATCTGACATATGAAGAGGAGCCAGTGGAAATCTTAGATCGACAGTTGAAGAGACTCAGAACGAAAGAGATTCCATTGGTTAAAGTCCGGTGGAGAAATCACTCGGCTGAAGAAGCTACATGGGAGGTCGAGGGTGAAATGCTCAGGACGTATCCTCATCTGTTTCAAGACTAAGCTTAGTATTTTATTTGAAATTTAGGGACTGAATTTCTTAAGGGGGGAAGACTCTAATATCCGAAATATTAAATTTAATTATTATCATTATTATTTAATTTATATTTCTTTTTGGAAGAAAAAATGATTAAATTAAAGAATTTAAGAGTTAAAAAAAATATATAAATAAATGAAGAAGGGGAAAGAAATGGGATTTTAAAATTTATTTTTAGGACTTAAAAGAAAATGGGATTAAAAAGGTTGGGAAGAAATTAGGATTTAGATACTTACTAATTAAATATATATATTTTTGGCTAATTATTAAATAAAAGGGGGGCCAAACTGTGACCCCCCCCCCCTTACCAAATTAATTAAGACACATAAAAAAAAATAGCAGAACGCACGGTGGTTTGGGCGTCGGAATGTCGCCGAAAAACATGCTCCGACGCCAGCGACGGTGACCGAGCACTCCTACAGCCTCCATTCAACCTTCCATCCGATTGAATCAAGGTATGGAAGCCCCAATCCTTCAAAACCCCAATTTCTCCAATTTTGGGTATTTTAGAAATTCTCCAATCTCTTCCGATCGAGGCATTTTGGGGTTAAATTTAAGCTTAGTGGGTGTTATTGGAAGCTTAGTGAGGTTCAGAATCGAAGTTAAACCGTAGGAATTGACCGGGTATGGAAATTAGGAAAATTGGGTTAGGAAATTGCTCTAAAATTTGAAATTGATAGTTTAATGCATGATTAGGCTTGGATTGGAGTAGTATAAGTGTTATAGTTGCTGGGAATAGACAAGGGAATAAAGCCCGAGTAATTACCATCTCAACCGGAGTCCAATCCGGTGACAAATAGGAGATAAACTAAGCCACCGTACAGTAAGGAGCTGTGCGGTGGGTTGAACACCTTGGTCTAGTCCATGGTGGACACCTAAGACCCGCTAAATTGGTTCCAAGGCACTAATTATGCCCAATTATATTTTTATATATAATTAAAAAGGTAGTAATTAAGCTTTTACTCGACGAATACGGGAGACGGTGGAATGAGTAAGCTAAAGCCTCTTTTGAGCCGTGAATTTAATTCTTTTATTAGTTAAATACACATATGAACACATGAAGTGAAATTTAGACAAGTAGGAATCTCTAACCAAAGCTTCTAAAGGTTATAAATAGCTCAGAAGTGTGAAAGTTGAATATGAGACATTCTGGACTTTTAGAAAGAGCAAATAGGACGACATAACGAACTATATATCGAGTTCTTGGAAATAGTCGGAGGGTGCATAAGCATTAGCATTACATGTACATGGTGGAAGCTTCTTTACGCGTTCTAAATTTCTTAAATATATATGTGTATAGGGCACCACAGGGTTATTGGAGTTCCAGGCACTCCGAGGACTGATCAGGAGGGCCAACGAGGTGAGGGGCTCTCCCATCCCTGCCCCATAGGGTTGGATGACAACGTGCAAATGTGGTTTGCCTTATTTTATGCAGTTATCATTTGAAATGTACTTATCTGAATGAGTTTGTGCTATGTGTATATGTGATAATGTGGCTCAATGAGCCTTATGTGTTACTGTGGGTAGGATTGTGTTGTGATTTCATATGTGAGAGTTCAGTAACTTTAGAAACCCATTTAAATTGATCATCGTTGTAAAGGTTTTGACCGTATAGTACATTGAGGAAAATGAACCTAGGTTGTTAATGGTGAGCGAGAGGGTTGCATAATTGAAAAGAGGGAAAACTAGGCTTAACTAATAAACATGTGTAATATTCAGTTAGTTACTAATAGGGCGTCTTTCAAGGTTAAATTGTTAGTTGACCTTGTTAGGTTAGTTCGGGTAGATCGAGTCGATTATCCTGGTCGGACAGACAAGATTTTGTTAACAGTAAGTATGCCACGTAGTGGCCATTACCTTTGTTTAACCGAGGTCAGACAAGTTGCCGGCTATTACTCTAAGTGTGCCCTGGAGTCAGAAAGCTCCTAGTGTGATCAACTAGGTTCGAACATAAGATTGCCTACGGGCCAGTATTTCTCTTAGCGTAATGCGGGAGACAAAAAGTGAGTGCCTACGTGCACAAGTATGTGTTAACTATGAAACCAAATGATGTATGTTGAGATTGATTTACATGCGGATTAATAAATATGTTAGGAGCATGAATTAGGATTTTACTTGTGAATATGATACATTGATTGCCTGATCATGTTAAAGGCCACAGTATAAATCCGTTTCGTGCGTATGTGGTTGTGGTTGCTCCCTTCCCCCAGCTGTAGTAGTACCCGCTGCTACGCCAGGGATGGGGGAGCTTCTCACTGAGTCTGTTCGACTCACTCCTCTTATTTAAACGTTTCAGATACAGGAGGTTCAGGAGTCAGGCACGCGTCCACTTCTTCTCAAGGGGGCGGACAGATCTGAAGACCGCACGCTTAGTCCGCGTCGGTAGTATTTTGGTTATGTACATTTGCTGTGTATATATATATTATACTCGAATTCTAGCATTGTTGGCTTCATACAGGTTAAGGTTAGGTCTTGGTATTGGGACTTTAGGCTATGATATAGCATATATCGTGTATATATATATGACTTCTGCATGCGACTAGGATAGATCACACGCCTTGAGGGGGTGTGATCAATATGTAAATTACATATATATATGTGTGACTGAATACCTGATTGTATCAAAATATGACTTCCGCATGTGAATAGAATAGATCCACACGCAGTGAGGCGTGTGATCAATATGTAAACCATATGCAAGCGTTGTGATTGAATATATGATGACTGTACACAGGATTTCTGCATGTGAATAGGATAGATCACCCGCCCTGAAGCGCATGATAAATATGTATACTATATGTACGTGTGACTGATTATGTGTATATGTATAGACTGAAGCGGCGTTGAGCGAGCCGTGGATTGCACGCTACTTAGGTCACCGGATATGGATGACCATAAATACTATATATTGTTTGTATTAGAAATTGGTAGTTATAAACATGTGAAAATGTCAATAGGGGATTAGAGGCTTTCGGGGATAGGAGAAATCCTACTTCCCGTGCCGGTCACAGACGTCCGATAGGGGGTCGTGACATGTACCTACTCTAGAATTGTCGGCATCACATGTATTTAATGACTGGGTCCAGTTTAGGGAAAAACTAGGATATATGTATGAGTATATAAACTTCTGTATGTGAATAGGATAGATTGTACGCATTGAGGCGTATATATATATATATATTATGTGTGCTTGCTGCATGTGAATAGGATAGATCGTACGTATTGAGGCGTACGGTCAATATGATATGAGTATTTATTTTATGAGTGTTGATATATATATCAATACACTGGGCTGAGCTGAAGTGGTATTGAACGAATCGCGGATTGCAGGTTAATTAGGCCACCAGTGAGGTGTGGCCACTATTATGATATATATATTGATTGTATATCAGGGTAGTTATAGTTATGTTTATAGGGTAAGGCTTACGGGTTTAGAGGTGAAAGTCTATTCCGGTGCCGGTCACGCACTCCCGATTTGGGGTCGTCACATGCCTCTAACGTTTGATTGTGGTCAATTACATCACCAATGTTTTAATTTTCAAACAATCTTACCTTTTCACTAACACCATTTATAAAATTGATAATGGTTGCGACTTACATAGCGTGACACTATTAGAGAGAAACTTCTTCCATTATTGAACATGCGTTGATTCGCAAAGTTTTAGAGCAAAAAATGACGCACCTAAATCTTTATCTTTCAAATTTTACAAAGCATCACCTTAGAAACATCATTTTTGCCATCGTTTTTGCTTTGAAACTTGGCGAATTGACTCATCTTCAATAGCGGAGGAGTTTCTCTTTAATTGTGTTACGCAACGTAAGTCACAACCGTTATGTCTTTTAATGGTGTTATGAA
The DNA here is from genome assembly GCA_014851425.1 of Senna tora. Taxonomy (NCBI): domain Eukaryota; kingdom Viridiplantae; phylum Streptophyta; class Magnoliopsida; order Fabales; family Fabaceae; genus Senna; species Senna tora. Next base: position 25,329,833 of record CM026264.1, read on the forward strand.
AAGGATAAGATTACTCGAAAAGTGAAACGTTGGAAACATAATTGAACGCAATCAAATGTTAGCTAGGGACATATTGATCGAAAGTTCAACATTAAAGGGTACCAATATATTTTACCTAAAATTATAAAAAGGTTAGAAAAGAATGATTAATTTCCATGGTATAGAATAAGGGGACAATAATGCGTCATTAATAACTTAGATTCTAACTACATTAACAATTTGCTTCCTAAATAAAGTTTTTTTTGTTCGTTTAGTGTCCGAGGCACTGTTTCGACTAATCTGGATTTGACCCGAATAGTGCACTTGGCTATGGTGAGAGTGTCTTCCAACGGGAATATAGCTGCATCCACAAGATCTCGAATACAAGATCTTATTTAAGCAATACCAAACTGGTTACCCCTTAGATCAACCTCACTTTAATTAATAAAGTTATATATTACTACTATGTAATTTAGTTTTAAAAGATTCTTTTTGGATAGTTTTTTATTCCATTGTTGAATATTTTGATTAAGTGTAAAATAATAATCACTATTGATCTCAACCCCAAATCAGTTTATTTTTTTGACGAAAATTTACAAATTTCCGATCAAATAAATTTTTTATGCATGTCGGAATTATAAAAAATCACTTGGTTATTATTACCTTAGAATTACCATCTAGCACCGTAAAATTTCATTTTTGGTAAATTACAATTTGCTCCCTTGTGGTTTAGCTTAAAGTTAGTTTGTCCTCGTGTGGTTTAGAATATAACATTTTACTACCTTGTAGTTTGGCTTAAAATTAATGTGTCTCCCGTGATTATAAATGTGACACGTGACCCCTTTGTTTTTGTTATGTTATCACTTAATTACCATGTGTTATTTTTCCATCCAAAATTTAATATAAATAATAAAAATTTAATAAAATAATTAAATTAATTAATTGTTTGGTTTGTTTTATTAAATTACTAATAATCAAATATATTTATTGGTACACTATTACCAACATTATATAATTGAAGAATTTGATAGTTTTATAAAAAAAATGATAAATATCCATTTTGGTTCTTTATCTCTTCAAAAATTATAATTTCACCCATTTTTCAACATCAAAATTTTCAATTCAATCTCCAAAATCACCACTTCTCTAAATGAAGGCGCCACTAAATTCGTTTTTTATTAATCAATTAACAAGGGTGATGGTTTAATGACGGGTTTAGATTGGTGGTCGATATGAGAATGGTTGTTTTATGATGACACAGTGGCTGGATGACGATGGTAGTGTAGAGCTACGATGGTTATAGAAAAAAGGAAAATGAAGAAGATGATTATTGAAAAATGTGTAAAATTAAAAAATTTGACCAGGGAGTAGTCTATTTGGTTAAATTTATTTCTATATTTATACTCTTCAAATTATTGTTTGATCATATATACGGAAAGACAATTAAATTACTTTTTAAATAATTTAAGTAACATTAATGATTAAAAATTATAGTTTGAAAAGTTTCAAACGGTTATAAAAAAAAAAAAAAACATTAAAGGGTTAGATATAGGCACAATTTCTAATATTTATCTAATTCTCTAATAAAAATGAATATAGATAATAATGCATTAGTAATTTTGTAATTGGATAACTTATAATAAATCCAGTGCTCAATATCAATCCAATAAAAATTTGGTCAAAAAATATTTGGTTATAAATAAATCAGTTTACAATTAAAATAAATCTCATATAATTAATCGGCATAAAGTAAAAACAATAATTCACATAAAAATAAATACAACAAAAATTTCCATTTCTTAAAAAAAAATTCCTATTAAAAAGCTAATTAAAATTATATATTTTTATTTACTATATATTATATTTAATCATATATATATATATATATATATATATATATTATTTATACGGAACTTATACAAGATATTTAAAACTATTACCTACATTTTTTTTAGAGAAACCCAGGGCGGTAGCTGGAAGTACTTTATTCAACGAATATCATAAGGATGACCTTCTCTATGATGCGAGGAATACAGATTATCCACCCAATTATTGTGGTATAGTCTTTTGCAAAAAGAAACTAAAAAATGGGCTACCTTATTATAAGTTCTAGGAACTCAAGTAAACCGAAAAACTACTAAACTTTTTGCTAAGATTTCAAAATGCAAATACAAGTAAGAGAAGTGGAGACATCGCACATCTCCAAATTAAAAAGTGTATCAAATACTAACGAGCATCCCCTTCAATCAACCAAGTCCTTGACCCCTGCTTCAAGTTGCCAACTCCATACCCCTCTTCATTGCCTCAGCTTCTAGCATGAAGGGCTCATTAGAAAATTTGGGTGTACTCTATAAAAGCAGCAAGGTACAACCGTGATGATCACGCCACACACCACTAGAATCCCTCCTTCATTTGGCAAGTCCCTGCATCGAGGTAAGCTTGCAAAACGGTTGGTCGCTGGCTTCTCCCATCTCCACTTCTTGTTGCCTCTCGGTACATGCCGCTGCAAATTCTCCACACATCCAAATTCATCCCACAAACTCGATGCCCTGCACCACAAATGACTTAAATTCAACTTATTCATTATTTAAATTTGCATGAGTTTTGACCTTCCCAAATCAAATACATAGCTGTAACCTAGAGACACCATTGATCCTGTCCCCACTCTCACCCTCCACGTTCAACCATTCAAGCACGGATCCGATATACCTTCGCCCCCCAAAATCAAATCTTGATCTCTCCCCACACCTCTCGGACCTTATTGCATTCCACTATAACTGAAAAGTGCTTTTGGGGTCCCTTCCACACCAATGCACACCTCATCGACCTCCATACCCCTTCTTCAATGCCACACATGCTGGGAGGATATCAAGGCATACCCTCCATATGAAAGACTTGTATTTTGGCATAATGGGCAACTTCCACAGTCTCTTCCAAAAATCGTCACGGACACACCAACAATATTCTTCACAAATCCACCTCTTTCCACCTTAACTCCATTTTTCTATTATAACACAGTTTGTCTGTAACAAAGCCTTTCGGATTACCACTCCAACTCCAGCAATCATCTCCACCTCTTGCCTCTAGGTGAATTCTTCTTAATCTTTGAACCACATCCTCCAAAAACAGCCTTCGAACACATTCCCAACGCCATTCCCGCTGCTCATTGATAAGCTCTCTCACCCATTTAAACTCTTCATCTTGCACTAAGAACCTGTCCAACACATGTTGACCAAGCCCCGGCACCCATGGATCATGCCAAATATTTGTCGACATGCCATCTCCAATACAACGCACCAAATCGGGGAATTAACGGTTAGAAATTTTATTAAAATTCCATCATTGGATTAACATTAATTAATTATTGGATTTATAATTATACTAATTAAGTAATTTAATCTCATAATTACGAATAAGAATAGATTAGGGTCCATATTTAAATGTGGTAATCGGCGATGGGTTGATTATCCACATGCCTATTGGGCAAAGACCGCAACTTACAGCCCAAGAGTATTAGTAATTATCCCATTAAATTACGAATTTAGATATAGATTTATTTTGTGGGAAAGTTTTAAATGATATACTTTAAAATCAAATATTTGATAAGCCTATCAAATTTTATCTTATTTATTTAATACTTAATTTTACTTTGAATTTTAAAATAGAGGCATATCAAATATTTGATAAGATACTTATCTTTTAGGATTTTCCATATCTAGAAAAACCCTACTTATAAAAAGGGTTTCTCTCTACAAAACTTCAGGACTCTATTCATTCACAAAAAAAAGAAACAACTCTTGGGTATTGTGGGTTCAACCTACTCTTTGCTCTGGTTTCTTTCATCATGTCTACTCCAGGTATTTCGGTTCATTGTTTTATTTATTTCTCCCAATTCGAATTAGGGATTTATTGTAACTTTTAATCCCATTTCTTTCAAATGGTATCAAAGTCAGGTTCATGATTCTTGATTTTGTTGATTTGAAAATTAAATTTTTAGATCAAAAGTACTCCGAACGTTGGCTTCAGATTTTTTCATTTAATTGTGCATATACATATATAATTCGAGATGCATATATATATATATATATATATATATATATATATATATAGTGTAGGTTCATATTTCTTTTAATATGGTTTGATCTTGATTATATGTGTGAAGAAGCAGATCCAACATGTTGACGATTTTAATTTTTTTTTATTATGTGTGAAGATGCATATATATATATATATATATATATATGGAAGTCCCTTTGAGTTTTATTTGTATATATATATGGAGTATAGATCAAGCTCTTCTTTGACAATTTGGTT